>JAYXIM010048803.1:0-196887 GCA_037575425.1 Anastrepha fraterculus
GGTCTAAATAATATAAACATTACCATTATTGCAAAATTGTTTTTATTTTTTGAGTAATTAATTTCGTTACGCTAGATCAGCCAAATCGCCCACTGTGCACAGGTTCGCTGAACTGGATATTCACACCCCCATAAGGATTTTGGGCGTGTTCAACTAATTTTATATTTTGATTCTTATTTTACGCGACAATATCTACAAGAATAATAATACATCTCGTATTTTAGGGGTGTTGCTGCCAACAGAAGCTCAGAGTAGGAATACCCTGGTAATATTGGGTAGTCGAAAAAGTCTTTTCGTATTTCTAATCAAACTCAACTCATTTTTTTTATATTTATAATGAACTTTATTAAGCCAAATATGTACCATATTGGTCGACCACCTTTTGGCATTTTTCTTCTAGAGACATTATTCCATCAGTGTAAAACTTTTGTGGATTCTCGGCGAAAAACTGCGACAAGTAATTTTCTCAGGCTTCTCTTGAAGCCAACTTTACTCCATTAAGGGAGTTCTGCATTGACCGAAACAAATGGTAGTCCGATGGTGCAAGGTCAGGGCTATATGGTGGATGCATCAAAACTTTCCAGCCAAGCTCTCCCAGTTTTTGCCGAGTCATCAAAGATGTGTGTGTGGCCAGCGTTGTCCTGATGGAAGACGACGCCCTCTCTGCTGATCAGTTCTGGCCGTTTTTTTCGATTGCTTGCTTCAATCTCATCAGTTGTTGACAGTAAAGTGTAGAATCAACTGTTCGATCAGGCTGGAGCAGCTCATAGTGGATGATTCCTTTCCAATCCCACCAAACACACAGCATAACCTTTCGAGGCGTCAATCCTGGCTTTGCGACCATTTTGTTGAGCTTCACCACCCTTGCACCATGATCTTTTTCGCACATTATTGTCGTATTTGATCCACTTTTCGTCTCCTGTTACCATTCGCTTCAGAAATGGTTCGATTTCATTTCGTTTCAGCAAAGAGTCGCAGATGTTAATTGGGTCCATTAAATTTTTCACAGACAATTCATGTGGTACCCAAACATCGAGCTTCTTTTTGTAACCATCAGCCATTTTAAATGACTCAAAACCGTTTGATGATGAATGTTTAGTGCCTTGGCGATGTCATGGCAGCTTATGTGACGGTCCTGGTCAATCTTTTCCATAATTTCATCGACTTTTTCAACGATAGGTCGACCGGAGCGAGGTGCATCTTTCACATCGAAATTTCCAGAACGGAAGCGAGCGAACCATTGTTGTGCTACACGAACTGATACAACATCGTCTCCGTAAACTTCACAAATTTCATTGGTGGCTTGCGTGGCATTCTTCCCTTTTTTATACAAAAATTTGAAACTATAGCGAATTTCTTCATTATTTTCACTCATTTTTGAACAGCTATAACTTTTTTTGAACTTCTCCGAATTTAATTTTTTTTTGGTTAAATGAAGCTTAAAATGTCACCTTTCCAACGCCATATGATATGACACAATGTGATTGGTAGCACTGGAGATAGATGACTCCAACGACATCTATTGACAAAATACGAAAATACTTTTTCGACTACCTAATATCAACAAGCGCACAGAAAGACCGTCCTCTCCCTCAATTCTGCCCACCTTTAGCGCCAGTTCACAGCGATTCGACTACGAACTTTTTCGATTGTTCTCGTATGTGAAATTTTATTCCTGACCAGTTATAATTTGTTTCAAAAATAGGTGGGTTTCGTGGATTTCCGTAAAGAATCGCTGGGGTCAATTCGGTCCAAAAGTCTGTTTTGCATCGATGCATGAGTCAACTCATGGAGCTTCTTCTTGTGACTAGCCTTAATCAAATAGTTCCAAACCACTTTCTGGCTAATCTTCATTTCTTGGGTAATGAAATACTTGTAAGTGCTCATATGCCGGCCCCTCTGCACGATTTGCAATTTTAATAAAAAAATTGTGAGAATAATTTTGTCCGCCTCTGTGAATATTAAAAATAACAACACATTATCGCTTGCAATAACTTCAATTTACGGCACGCAAGCTACAATGTGTGAGATTTGTAGTTGTTTGCTTTTGTTCGTTCTCTGACTACTTTCGCATTTCACCTACTTAATATATCCTAAACCCTTACCCTTTAATGCACGTAAATATTTGGGCTTTTGCATATACATCATTTCTTTGTGTCATGTGGTTAGCCAACAAAAGAAGATGCAGATGAAGTTTGTAGATGCAACATCCGATGCAAGTCACCAAACGCCTATACACTTGCCATTATTTACGTGCATCGAAAAAGTGGGTTAACGAATACAAGTGCACAAGAAGGCAGGCGGCAGGCGGCAAGCTATAAATGTGTAGAAGGGCGAGTAGGCAGCCGAGCAAGGCTGCTGCAGTACAGCAGTGTTGTTTATTGCAGTGACATGTGACGCGTGCGTTTTATGACCACTCTTTCCAGCTGTCGCCAACATGTCCTCTCACACACTTCCTTACAGCAAGTACGAGTACTATGTCAACTGAAGCTGTAAGTGGATCTACTGAATGCTGCTAGTTGGGGCCTCCCTACAAGTGCGCCGTACATATATATGTATGCATATGTACATAATTATGAGGCGACAATCTGGCAACGACAGCTGAATAAATTTGTTGCCTTCTGTTATTGTTTTGTGTTGTTTTTAATTTATTTTTTTATACGCCAAGTATAAAATTACTACCGGTCGGTCAACCATTCAAGGAGCCAGCCAGTCGATACGATTTTTATGTCAAGTAGAATTCCATGTAAGTTTTTGTGGTTGTTTACCTTTAGTCAGCTTGAGTGATATGTAATTTTACGGAATGAGTTGGTTTTTCATACACTTTACTTTTGGTTATCAAATGCAGTGAAAAAAGTGCATATACAGCGGCACCAACTCTTAATCGTGGAAATTTTTATTTTCATAATTTTGAAAAATTACAAAATGCCGATAGAGTCTTGGACAAAGTCCCTAGAGTTATTAATAACACGGTGCTACAGTGAATCAGAACTTTTGAAGTGACATGATGAGCACTGTAGATCTAGCCGAGAACGATGCGGAACCGTGTTCAAAAAATTTTTAAAACCCTCAAATTTTTTATTTATCGCTAAAAAACCGATTTTGGGTGTTTTCCGACACTTAAAAATTCGTAGCTCGTCTGCATTTTATCCCATTTTCAATCCTGAAGCTTGTTGAGGTAAATGTTAGTTCTTCTGGCGTATGTCTTCTATTTTTCACGCTAAGTAAGAATAACCACTGATTTTTCAAACAAAACTTAAATTGTAGTAAATTTTTCCAATTTTGGCGAGTTTGTCGATAATATTGAAATGAAAGGTTTATTTATTAGTAAAAAGTCTTAAGTCTAAAGTCTACTCCGAATGTAAAAAGCATTTAATTTCAAAAATCGATCAAAATGTGTCGAAGTAAAGGATTTTTTTGTAAAACAAAAAAATCATTAAACTGAAAGTTTTGTTCACTACTTTCATATTTGCGAATTTAATGCGGTTCTCCGTTATTATTCGCAAAATACGTGCATAATTAAGTATATTTACTCATACCTGTGTCCATTCCGAATCTAGCAAGCACTATTTCATTTCATTCCCCTACCCAAGACCATATTGAAATGAAAAATGGTTTAGTTATGTATTTTTATTTCATCAAAAACACCATAAATCGGGTTTTTAACAATAAATACAAAATTTGAGGGTGTTTTGAATTTTCTAAACACAGTTTTGTGTTGTACTGGTCTTGACCTAAAACGTGCACTATATCACTTGAACTCCGTGTAATTATTTTATTTTCATAATTTAGAAAAATTACAAAATTCCGATAGAGTTCTGCACCAAGCCGCTAGAGTTATTGATAATTATTTATATAAAGTTCTTCAGTTGGTTCAATAACTTAAATTTTACAATTTTTATAATTCTGTGCGTGAGATGATGGAGCGTGAACTGTCTTATGTTTATTTTTCAGCAAGAAAGGTGATTTATTTACTTAATGAAGTGAGCAATTTTTAACTGAGCAAATAATATTTAACTAAATTGAAAATGCAAATGTGAAAATTACTTTTAAAGGTTTCTTTTTAGATATTTAGAATTAAAAACAATCAAATGTAGATAACGTTTTTTTTTAATTACAGGCACTGACCATATTTATTTGCTGACTTAAAAAATTATTGCAATTGAAATTCAAAAAAAAGAAAGAAAAACAACAAATTAAAAAAAAATATTTTCAATTTTTAATCTACAGATTTTATTAAACCAACGATCACTTATAGCACAAATGTATGTATTTGGAAATAAATGACATTTTTAACCAATTTAAAAATTAATAAAAATATATACATATATATGTATATATATAGAAATACATTTTTCTAAATATGGTTCAGGAAAGTTCGACTTATGTAAGCTAATTAAAGGTGTGACTTTTATGTTTCCATAATGAATCCGCCAATTTGAAATTTCAAATTATGATTAAGAGTTCATATTCTGCATTCCAAAAAAAAAAAAAATACACAAAGCGATCTTACATATTCTGGGAATTATAAATTTTGTTCACTTAAACTCTCCACCGAAAACGGTTTTTTCTACATTACTCGTTGTGATGCTGAAAACCTGTCTATCCATGCTGTAATTTCTGTTTTTACTTTTTTTTTCTTTAATGGCGTTAAACTCCCCTCGGGGAATGCACACGCAATTAGCTCATCTGTCTAAGTGATATGCAGCTACAACCATTGACGTCATCTCAATTTATAATAACCATTGAAAGTATGCACCAGATGTATGTTTCAACTGAATTTTAATTTTCGGTAACAGGAAACGAACTATTTGCGTTTTTTCCATGGGCCTGGATTCCGCAAATTGCATTCGAAAATTTAATAGTTGTGGGGAAATAAAGTTCAATCATCGAGTATCTCGTTTTCCCGCCACAACATTGAGATATTATTTGTTGTCTTTTTGGGGGAATCCAAGCGAACAGGTTCCCTTGCCCAAAAACGCTTTGCCTTTTAAATTCTCTGTAATTCGTAGTTTTTTGGTTAGCTGTTTCTCTGAATCACATTCAGGTTGTTTGACGTTCGCGCTTCATATTTTAGTTTTGTTATTGGCTTACTTCCTAAACCATGTCCCAACTGGCACTGGCTACTTTAAATGACCCTCAATAAAAATTAACTAAAATACATTTTTATACATTTTAGTCTGAAATTTGTATACTACAATGCGCAATAAATAATAAATAATTCGTTGTTAAATTTTACTTTTGTTTGTTTCTCTTTGATTTTTAAATGCTGTGGGTTTTCAGGCTTAAGCTGAAATTCGCGAAATTATGGAGATTATTTTATCTTTATTTTTTGTTTTTGTTTTGTTTTTGTTACGATTATATTGTTTTTTGTTTCGTCACTTCGGCAGTTTCCCTCTTAAAGCATGCAATATTAAGCAGGTGTCAACATTAACAGCTGTTAATTGCTTCTTTAAATATTTTTAAAGAAAATTATTTCATGCAGATGATTTCACAAAAGCGTCAATTTGTTGTATTGCTTCTCTTAGCTCTGGAGTAAATGGTATTCATAATTATATTTATTGTGCTGACAACATATTACTCACTCTCGATTTCCTTGTGTTTGTCTACGTTTTTGTAGGTGATGGTTTTCTTGGAATCGTTGCTGTAATTTGTACAACTTCGCAATATTGTGATGAATTACTATTTGTTTTCCCTTTTTTTGAGATATTAAATAATATTTAGCAATTATATTTGGTTGCACACATTTTTATAAGTCAACATCCCACGAAAATCCCAGAATTAAAGTCTCATACACCCTCGCGGATGTACTTAAGGAAATGTCTTTCCTCTGTAGGAAAATGAAGTTCAGAGAGACCGTTGAAACTTTGTGCAAATTAAAACCAATTTTGATCAAAATTTCAAACTTTTTAATCAGAATTTTGAGAAAAGTTTTGAGTCGCGACATATATTTCCTATCTCACGCAGAATAAGCCTTATATAAATAAGGCGTGCATGTGCACTTTGATAGCCATTTCGACACAGTGTTACTATTGTTGTTATTACAGCAATTTTTATTATTAGTTATTGATTTATAATAAAATTAGCTCAACATTTATTTTTTATTTTTTGTTAAATAGCTAGCATGAATGCAAAAAACTTGCTGGAAATTATTTTGGGTTGCCCTTGTGATAACATAACTGTACATATGTAAAATTATTCAGTCAAACAAAATTGTATTTGTATTCCACAAAAGTGATTTCTGATTGCAAATTAAACTTGCACAATAATGTACTAAAATTAGATGGACTATAAAACTGCATACCCAGAATTTTTCTAAAAATTCCGACAAAAAAAGTATGTAATTGTCAAAACTGGCAAAGTGTTGCTATCCTTTTTGTGACCGCAGAATACACGAAATTTCTTCTCTTGGCGCATCATTATCCGAACCCATTACATACTTCCTTCCCGTTAGTGGCCGAACCTGCTAGTCGGAATAAATACAATTTTATTATTATTGTTCTATTTTGTTGTTTATTTATTTACTTATAAAGAATTTGGTATATATTTCTAACTGAGTGAAAAAAGCAGAGCTTCGAAATACCAAGTTTTTACTACAGAATGAGCATCCAGAATCAACCTAAATCTTTATCAATAAAATCAATCATCAATAGATAAAAATAAGGACAATAAAGAAGTTTAATACTATATTTTAAGCTTTATTTGATTCGATTTTTTAGAAAGGTTCCTTAATTTCGCAATATGTGTCCTAAATACACTTTTTTAAGGACGAATTTCAATAAATATTATAAAAACGATATTTCCCAAATGAATTGCTTTAAGATTTGTTTCAGATTTACACGTTACCACAATCAATTCTGCAATATAATTTTAAGCAAAAAGTGCGTTGACAAATTCATATAAAATATATTAGTATGCATCACCTTTTGTTTTATTGACATTGAATTTCGCAAGTGACAGTAATAGCAAAACAAAAAACGAAAACCTAGAAACAAACAAAATAAAATTGAAAAACTATGTAAATAAAGTTTAACTGGCAATTAACAGCAATTCAAAATATTCCCAACGGGGAAAACTACTAATAGCAGATTGGTGCATTTCTAAATATGTATGTGGGTACTTTAAACCCATGACTACTTCACGTTCGCTAATGCAAAGTTTCCAATTTTGAGCCAATTGATTTACACGATGACCCTCTAGATGCTCTATGTTATGCCAAAACCCATAATACCACGCGTACAAGGAAACCACAAATAATTGTTATTTTATCAGAAACCAAACCTAATTTTCATAGAGCAAGAAACTTTGAAACTTGATTTCCCAACATTTTTATTGTTACACATTCTTGTTTCATAAGCGGGATGATATGTAGTGGTATCTTATCAAAAATGGTATTTTTTCTACAATTATGTTTCCCAAATGTCTTGTGAGTGCACATTTACTGATGCCTATTCTTTTCGGTAAAATTTTCGGAGGTATTTAGGTATTATTAGGGCGCTATCTCGGCATTTCCGCGCTGAATGTTGTACTTTAAAACTTCAATAGTTTTTGGTATATTTGCATATACCCCATCGGTGAGGTGATCCTATAGAAAAAAGTGCCAAGGCGTGAATTTTGCGATCTTGCTTATGCATTTGCTTCAGAATATTGTGAAACTAATTTTTCCAAAGAGTTTCGTTTGCAACAAATTTAATTTTCAAAGAAAAAATGGTATATCCAAGATGATACCACTAGAGAAATGTAAAGGCTTTTCAACATATTGCAGTGAATTTTCAATGGCCAAATGCGGGAGTTTTTTTATTTGCTTTTTTTGTGTTTTTTTATTTATGGCTTTTTTTTTTGTACCAGTTCATATGGTGTTTTCAGCAAAACCATTTAGATGAAATTAACGAATTGTCGAACTTTTTTATTCCAAGTTGTGTTTAACGACCGCATCATTATACCCGATCTATATGTATTTAATTTGTTTAATAAAGGCGAATACAATATAATGGTTCCTGAGCGAAATTGTGCTAATTTTTAGTAAATTATATAGTGTGTGCAGCTGCCAAACAAAACGCCATGGAGTGTTCCAAACCAGTGTTAAATGTAACGGTTTAGGTCTATAAAAAGAATTATGTTCTAACTAGCACTTCTGCTGCCGCCGCAATAGTCGATAGAGTAGAACCTATGCGCTGGCGTCACGATGTACAGAATGCAAAAGTGTGGCCAACATGAAACCGTTAACTGGCTCTGAGCGATTTTGAAAGGATCAGCTGATTGGCTGACATAACCGAGGTCATGACAGCGGTTTTTCACGAAAAAAATGAGCTTGTGTTGGTGATATACGAAAAAAATCAACACAACTGCCGCTCATTACATCGTTGCGGTCTACACAACGACTTGTTGGATGAGTGTGTGAATACGTGTGTAATGAGCGGGCATAATTCGGCTGCCGAGTGGCCGTTGACGTGACAACCGAAGTTACTCTCAGAAGTTCGCTTCGAGTGGCCAAACCTGGTAATCTATCATCCTTTGACTAGCCTATCATTAGTAGAAAACAATTTTATTTTTTTTATTTCCTTTCCCTTTTTATTCGCGCATGACCGTACGTATATTTGCAATTTATAAATTTAATTGTGTACTTGTGTAATTGTGTTTTATTAAAATTCAAATGTGGCACAAATTTATTAAAATTAAAATTCGTTGAATCGAATCAGTAACCTACTGCACTTGCAGCCGTGGTCGCGTTTACAATGTAGGATAAGTTCGATGGGTTGCTTTTATTTTTCGACTCTGACACAGTCACACCCTGAGGACAGATGTCGATACGCATGTCACAGCTTAGAAATCGTTCTAAATTGTTCTGAAATATATATTGGGAGGTTGAATTAGTTTTAAAGGTGACACACAGATGGCGCTATTTATCACTTTATCGCGTTGGCAATACTGAATATATATTCATGACAAAGCCTCATCCCTAGGCTTTGTTTATCAGTATCTGTCATTTCGCTGAAGTATAAACAACGCAGTGTTTTCGTGCTCCGAGTATGTCAACTTTCGTGCCGTCGAAACGCAATTTGCGGGAAGCTTTGCTTTTCTGCTTCAATTTGAAAAAAATACAGCCCAAGCCCGTGAATTGCTGCAGGAGGCCTACCCAGACCATACTCCGTCGATTTCAACATGTGAGTACTGGTTTCGACGATTCAAAAGTGGTGATTTTCACACCGAAGACAAGGAGCGTCTTGGCCAGCCCAAAAAGTTCGAGGACGCGGAATTGGGGGAATTGGTAAACGAGGACTCGTGCCAAACCCAAAAAGAGCTTGCTGAATCATTGGGCGTTGATAAATCAACCGTTTGCAAGCGTCTAAAAGCGATGGAAATGATCCAAAAGCAAGGACATTGGGTCCCGTACGAGTTGAAGCTGCGCGACGTCGAACGGCGATTTTTTACGTGCGAATTGCTGATCGAGCGACAAAATGGATCCACTACGATAACCCAAAACGCAAAAAATCATGGGGTTTGCCCAGCCACGCATCAACGTCGACGGCCAAGCAGAATATTCACGGCAAGAAAATCATGCTCTGCATTTGATGGGATCAGGTCGGCGTCGTATATTTTGAGCTGCTCCAACCGGGCGAAACAATCACGGGGGATCGTTACCGACTGCAATTGATGCGTTTAAGCCGGGCATTGAAAGAAAAACGGCCGGAAACGGTAAAAAGGCACGACAAGGTTATTTTGCAACATGACAACGCTCGGCCGCATGTTGCTCAACCTGTCAAAAAATACCTTGGAACGCTTGGCTGGGAAGTGTTACCCCACCCGCCGTATAGTCCCGACATAGCTCCCTCCGATTATCATTTGTTCCGGCATATGAGTCTCGATTTGGCGGACCAGCGGTTCTCCTCGTACGAGGGTACCAAAATATGGGTTGAGTCATGGATAGCCAAGCAGCGGCCAGAATTTTGGAGAAACGGCATCCGGAAATTGCCCGAAAGGTGGCCGAAAGTTGTAGCTAGCGATGGCCAATACTTCGAATAAAATATTTTGTACCGTTTTTTCACAATAAAGCCCCAAATCTTCGAAAAAAACCTTTAAAACTAATTCAACCTCCCAATATTATTTCAGATTTTTCCCACAGGGTTACGCCAAGCTACCCTTGTACATAGTAATGCGAGTGCTAATTTTTTTTTTCGAAAATTTAAATGTTCCTTCCGCACCGGAAGATACCCGGCAAGTATACCGCAACCGACCGAGCGAACGATCGTTCGAATAAATCGCGTACGGGCGGCAATACGCAAATTATTTTCGTAAGCATGCAAAAAATTAATAAACAAATATTAAAACGTACTCGTAGTGACATACAAGCAAGCTCTGGCACGGTATTACTTATACATAGTTTTCTATGCATAGGCAAAAATATTAAGTATTCGCGCCATGGCGTTGAAAAAAAAAACCAAATTAATTTGCGAATTTTCAGTACCCGCGACAACTGGGCGATGGCGAGCTTGACAATGAAAGCGGTGAATCACCTGTACACATCACCTATACAAATATGCACATCTACATATAATATGTGCGTATGTACATATATATGAACCAATGCAGGTTTGCAATTTTTAATTCAATTATGTGTTCTAGTTGCGCAATTTGACCAAAAAAACAAAAATCATTAGTCTTATGCCAACGCTGGGGTCGCGCGAGGTCATTGTTTATTAAAAAAAATTTTAAGTTTAATCAATTCTATTCTGAAAATTTTCTACTTTTATGATCACCGTCGACGCCAGGTTGTTTTGTCTGTGTTTTTGAGTGTTCGACGCTGTCATTACGCATGCCACGGTTTGCCGTTTTGTTAATTGGTAGTCATTGGTCTGGGTGTGACATAAAAAACTATATTAGAGTTTTATGATGATATGTGGCAATTCATTTGATTTATAGTCAAATGCAAACTGCATTGCTAATTTTTCCGATTTAAAGTTGTTTCTGTTTTTGTACCCAGTGTGTCGAAATTAATATGTTTGAGGGGTTGAGAGTTACACATACATTTTTTTATTGTAATTTTGATAGTCCTGTTAAAAACAAAAAATTGCTTTTAAACCAACTTTTGCCAACTCCTTTCATCCCTTCAAACTCTTATTTGGATGGCATGGAATTATGTTTGATACCGGTGTATTTTCGATTTAATAAATGTTATTTAAAAATACTTATTTCTCCCTAGTTAAACTGAGTTCTCGAGAACATGATATGGTCATTTGCAATTTAAATTATATTTTTTTTTTTAACTTTGGCGGCTAACATAACATCTCTAATATGTCAAAAACTTATGGTTGGGCATTTACAAAATTGGTCGTTTTGTCCAGTCCATTAAGAAGAAGAAGGCTTGGTTGAACATGAGCACTTTAATCGAAAAATTACCTTTGCAGATAGAACTCATTTGCAGCTCCGCAGTTATTACAAAGACATAATGCTGGTATTTGAGCATCGCAAAACCCACATGTCATCCGAAGAAGCCGGCAATTCATAATGATAGACTGTTTAGTGTGAATTTCGGTTGGGTGAGACGTTGGACCAATTTAAATTTTCATAAATGAACTACAGCCTGTCGTGAGCATCGTTATCGCGTTATGTTAACGAATTTTTTATTTTCCAAAATTGAAACCCGATGTTTTGCTGACTGTCAGCCGCTTATAAACAGCCATTTGAATATATTAGACTGTTTTTTTTTTAACTAGTGATTAATGAGAAGTATTTTCTAGGTATTTTGTGGAAACTTCAAGCCAATAGATCGAATTTTTTGAGCTATTAAGTCCGCTATCTTTAAAAACTTCACTTTTGGTTGGGAAATCAAAGAAGTTCATAAGTGCATTAGTGGCCGACGACCTGTAGTTTTGAGGCTCCCGAGCAACAGAACTAATGCGTGTTCCCGGAACCATTATCTTATTTAAAAAACAAGTAGCACATTGTTGCTTTTTCGCATCTCAAAGATATAACACCCCTTTAATTTCCTTCACTCTAATAAACAACTGGCCTGCCTCTTAAATTGCGGTTAGCTGAAAGGTGCTAAGCTTTGTTTTTTACAAAAAGTTCTCAGATTAATATGTTTAGTATTAGGTGGAGTAAAAAGTTGTAAATGTTTTGCGTTAAATGTTTTAGTGATGCGATGTATACATTGCATCAGGTAATCATACTATGTATAAGGCGCTCTAAAGGTGACATTAAGCTTGATAATTTTTTCTAAACAGTTTTGTGTTTGCTCAAATCCTTATGTGTATAATTAGAGTTAAAAAAGAAGAAAATTCGTTACATTATTTAGTGATCCCTCTGCACATCAATATTTTAACCAGTTTTGACTCCTGTTTTTTAGTTTTTTCTGTTTTGAGTTGTCATTATTTTTGCATAAAAGTACCTGCAGCTTATTGTCTAATTACAAATAAATATGTACATATATTCAACATATAATATATCCCACTTCTATGTTTTCTAGTTAGAATTTCTAAAAAGATGCTTAGTATGCAGTTTTATAGCTTATCTAATTTTAGTATAATAAAGTGCAAATATAAATTAGCTCCAAACTTAGCTATAGCTTTTATACTAAAATAATGAACATTCAAAAACAAGTAAAAAATAGTCAAAACTTGTCTAAATGTCTATGTGATATCGGTTGTCACGGATTGTACCACTATAGCCATGATAAAAAGTCGAATAAAAAAACAAACAAAAAATGCGATCCTAATGATTCTGTTTTGGTAATAAGGGTGTCGATGATTAAAAAATCTTCGCATACCTATTAAAAATGTTGTCATCATGTTAGCACTCAATGCGTTACCCAGCAATTGAAAATTAGTCAAGAAAACCGGCTGCTTAATTAATTTCATAACGAACTTTTTACTTCACCCAATATGTTTGCTCATGCATTTGTTTGTTAACATGTTTTGAGTATTTTCATACATTCCCAAAAATATATTTCATTTATAACTGATTTTAATAAATTAATATTTTTATTACATGTAACTGACCTTTTACATGAACGTGCAAAATAAATTAGCAACTTACTTAGCAGTTCTTATCACTTTCACTGCGTTCGATCTTCAGACCTGTTTTCCTGATTACATATGGCTGATGCGATACACATCTGCGATTTCGCACGATATCAGTAATTTATTCATTCATAAAATGAATTTTTCTGCTCTTTTGAAAATTTCATATATATTTTGTTATTTGCTCAAATTATTTACACTTCACTCCGCTAGCAAATGTAAATCCTCGCAATTGCTTGCAACAGAACAAAGATTATTATATAAATTTGTATACTGCCATATATGTATGTACATGGATGTACATAAATATATGTATGTACATAAATATATACTTGCAAACTTTTCCCATACCTGTAGTTTTTCTCTATTTACATTTTATGTTTTGGGTGGCTCAATTAGTTGACTAGAAATGTCAATTAAATTTGTTATTGAAATCTAGTAAAATGTCAGTGACCCGTTTTCTACAAATTGTTTTCAGTATTTATATTAAGCTTTCAGTTTTCTCGTTTCGATATCTGTTTGGCTTGTTTTTGCTTATGTCACCTGTCGTATTCGTGCATTGTTAACAGAATAATTAATAAACATAAACAATAGCTTTGAAGTGAGTAGAAGGAATATTTGCTCAAGTGTCCCTAATGTCTACTTCTATACATAAGTACATGTGCATATACATATAAGCTTATTGTTTGAATTAGAACCTTTGTCTTCAATTCGCTGATGGCACTACCAGAATTCTTCTGAGACTTAACTTTTGTGTACAAATAGCTAAAATCTTCTGCCATCCAAACCTCGAGAAGAAACGCTCCTACTAATATTGATGATTCCCCTGATTGCTTGTATATAGAAATTTGATTCGTGAAGTTTCTATTTGTTTACCAACTGTATGTGGACGCGGCACAAGTTGTTGTTTGTTAGTCGCTTAAAGTCAGGAAGCACTTTCGAAACTTTTCTCTCCATCCGTGAAAAGCAAAAATAGAGCATTTGCATGTATGGGAGTGCACCCTGCCATAATTTAATGCTAATTATACTTTGACTGTCAACAGGTAACAACTAAATTGATTAAAATTGATTACGTGTGAGCGCATTTATTTACATACAGTGTTTTCGATAAAAAAACATATGCCGTATGCTCGTAAAATGTGTTGGCGGTACATATATATGTACATTGGGGCGGGCTTATTTGTATGGAACGCTTTTCCGATATTCTTTCTAGCAGGTGCGGATTTTACATAAAATTTTAAGCAAAAAGTCGGAGCATAATCAATACGAATATGGAAAGTAGAAAGTACTCAAAATCCTCATGTTGAAAATAATAAGGAGTCAAACCCCAAATAATTGTAAATAAACTATATTATTTCTACTGGCCTAAGCATAGATAATAAGGCCCCAGATGCAATAAAGTTGCTTCCTGGTGAATCGATTATGTTATATTACAGTACAAATTTGTTTAAAGTGCAATTGGTCTTGTCGAAAGTACACTTGCAACTTTTTAAATACAATTTGTTTTTTATCTAATGTACACTTAATGTGTTCTAAAGTTCAATTGATAATTCTAGCGTACACTTGACGGTTTCCAAAGAACATTTGGCTATTCTACAGGCCAAACGATACTTTTTAAAACCGAAATGATGCTTTTAAAATCAAATTGGCGCCTTCAAATTGATATTTTCGAAAGTACTGTTGGAAAATTTGTGGTTGTTGACAAAAATTAGCCTAAATGCCAATCGAGTTCGACAACTCGAAGACACAAATCCAACTCCACGCTATGGCTGCTTAAAATGGCAGATGCAATCTTAACTATCTTAGAAACCCATGGGTATTTCTGCGCTTTATTTTGACCATAGAATATAATTAACGTTTAGTAAGAATTAATCGATTTTGGTCAAATATGCGCGGTTTCCTTCGATAACTTTTGTCCATTTTGAAGGCAATTTCATCATTTCACTTTTCATCTCATTTTCACTGTTCTTTTGCTCTTTTGAGGCCAGTTTTTAATTATGAAATAAGTCTTACAAATGCTTGGAAAGGAGATAATCACTTAACATCGCTAAAGGTGTGTGAGGTGTGCTCTGTTTTTAATGAAAAAAATCTTAGGGGGCGAGGTTTTTAACAAATAACAAAAAAAATTTGAACAAAAAAAATTTGAACAAAAAAAATTTGAACAAAAAAAACTTTTTAAAAGTGTATTTCAATTTATTTTTTAAAAGTAAATTTTAAAAAATTTAAGAACCGAAGATATTTTACTTTAAAACACTTCATACAAGAGTCTTCAACATTGCATAAATCTCAAAATGTAAAATTTTTTCGGTTCAGTCAATTATTTTACTCAAGCATACAAATAAATCAATTTTCAGAAAAATTTAATTCCTTGTCACTTGACATAGAACTACCCCCACCATCTTTTTCGACTGTTTTCGTAAATAAACCATTTTTTCTTACCAGTGGCACAAAAATGTATGGACTTTGTGACGTTTCAGCAGATAATTGCAAGCTTCAATTCCATTCGGAAGGTTATTTTGCGTAAATTCGTGAGGCAGCTCTACTTTGAGCTTCTTCTTGAGACCAGCCTTATGCAAATATTTCCAAACTATATTCTGGCTAATCTTTAGGCTCACTTAATTTCTGATTCTGTAATACTTACATATATAATTTAATTAGCAATTAGCGTTCTCGGAATATTCGCTAATTAGGCGTTTGCTTGATAAACTAAACGCACTGTTGAGGCATTTTATATAAACATCTCACTTTCACAAATAACTGTTGGATGCATAAAATTCGATATTTAATGTTGTTAATTTGTTGTGTGCTGCGCATGCATGCCATATCATTAGCGAACTCATATGCGTAGTAGTACATACATAGATAGTTTAAATAGTTTAGGAAATTAGAAATAACAAATTTGTCAATCTAACTTAATTTATGCAAAACGGTATGCATTTTACCCGTAAAGTTTCCCGTTTAAAGTTATTTTTATACTGCATTTCCGTCAATGCGTCGCACCCTAGCGTCTACCAGTCGATCTGCGATAGTTGTAATGTCTTCTGAGATATTATTGACACATTATTATTTGAGCGCCGAATTGCGCTGCATGAGACATTCCAATGTTTTTTTATAATAGCTGGCGCATGCCGCTTCGTATGACGCATGCGGATGCGTAACACCAGTCATACCCTCAGTTGATCCATTCCTCAGATTTTGCGCTTTTCATCAGATGTGGTATCAAATATTTTTCTTTGTGCAGCAAGTTTTGAGCCGGTCGTCGTTTCTTACTTACTTACTATCTTTGTTATTTTGGGTTTTTTTCTGGCTTAAATTTTTAACATTTTTGTTTTTCGTATATTTTTGAAGCTTTACTGTTACTTGCTGTCGAAAAATAAAAGATACAAAAATTCCGCGCATTTTTGTGTAGGTCGATACATTAATTTGAATTTCGACTTAAATGTTTTTTTTTCAACGCATTCCGCTGACTTTGTGGCTTCCCATGTCTCTTCTTAATTAATCGTCGGTTGTTTGCGTTGAATCACGTGCTCGTCGCATGATTTCAGCACTCTGAACTCTTTTCGAAGGAATCCAAATTTGTATTGCTTTGATTTGTTGTTGTTTTTGATTGGATAATTCTTAAATATTTTCATAACATTTTCATACTTCTCCTTTTTTCTTTTAGGTAAGTACCCACTACGCATTGACCTTTCAATAAATTGCATCGTGAACAACGTTATGAAACTTAGAATTATTTATTAACCAGCAATTTTTTGAGTATCTGCCAGCAGGTAAGTGCGCTTAAGAATAAAGTGAATATTGTACAAATTGGGTCAACCGAATGCTGCTCTGCTGCTGCTTTGTTGCAGTTGATGGTGTAGCCCATTGTGCCAAGAGTCTGTGTAATGAGATGGCAATGCTTCACGAATGTGACCACAAATTAACTTTGCATCCGTTTAAATCTTGATTGAGGTGCATTAAAAAATGTGCACTGACCCAATTCTCCTGATCCAATCGGGTATTTAAGGCAAAGAAAAAACATTGCAGTTTTTTGCCCTGTTTCGCATTTTTTCTTCAAATCGAATTTGGTTTTCCAAAATAATGCGGAAATTGCTAAGGAATTGAACTTTATTGGACAGTAAAATAATTTATTTCATTTTATTTTATAAAGCATACAAATTAAAAAAAAGTATATATATATTTATAATAAATTTTGGACGAATCGCCGAGGCTCGATGACTTAAATGTACCCGAAGTTTGTAAAGGGTTAGGGGTAGTATGAGGCAAATTAAATATTTATGTTTGATATTTTTTCCATTATTTTAATTATTTAATTTTTTTATAATATCTAATTTATTTTATAATAATTACAAAACTTTATATAAAGTATTTATTAGACTACTAAATTTACAAAAAAATTCAAATATTTTGGATGAATTTGTAGCTATCTTTGTTGATGAACCGTCTCTCTCAACATCTTTGTACTAGTTCAGGCAAAAACATAGGAAAATGCGTTTAAATCCGCCTGCGATCGACGGCCCAGGAGCCGCTCGCAGATTTTCGGACATCTCAAGATTATCCTTTAAATTAACTTGAAATTTTCATAAAATATTTGCCAAACATTTTATTATAAGGATATGCAAAATTGATGTTTTAAAAATTCTGATTGCCTCTAATCCATTAATATGGCAAACAATATTCGGCATAAAAATTATATTTATTTTATTCCCTTAAAAATAATCCTCATCGCAGCCAATAAACTTATTTCAACACGTCGCCCAATATTTGCAATTCTTTTCATAATACCTATACTTTTAGAATTGCCTTTAACTCCTGCATATTCTCCGTATCATCCTTGGTACTCCTAATCACAGAAAGTGGTTAACAATACTTTTATTTCCTATTGACTTTGGCATGATTTTTGAGCACTTCTGGTTGCCGGTTTATGTTTGTGAAGCCATGGAACAATGGTACGTCCACAAATCTTTTATTTTTTTTGAAAAAATAAAAGTCGCAAGTCAAACAGGCGAATACGCGAAGTGGTTCACAGTTAGACGTGATTTTGAATAAAAAAAATGGTCAGAATCGTAAAGATTGAAGATTGTATTTCCATTTGTATAGACGGCTATACTAGCACGTAGAGTGTGGTAATTCAACCTCCACTTTCCCTGCGTGATGGGAATTTTAATGCTAAAGTTTATTTCAGGATCAAGGTGAAGCACAACTATTAAATTGGGGAATAAGTTCGTAGCGTTTTTACCGAAGTTTTTTATTTAAACAAAAAACAATTTGAAGGCGACTTTTTATGTTTTTTTTTTCGTTGAGCTCGTGCGGCTCCCAATTTTTCGGTAAATTCCATTGAATGAAGGTAATTGAGAATAGTTTTATGATTGCAGTTCATTTTTGCCGCCAATTCACGACTGGTTTGGCGACTGTTCTCCTTCAAAAGTGATATAAGACGTTCTTCATCGAATTCAGAAGGCCTTCCGCTTCCATTTTTGAACTTTGCAAACCATTTCCGTGCTGTAGACTCGCCTAGGACATCTTCTCCATATACGTCGCAAATGTCCCGGGCTGCTTCGTTAGCTTTTTGACCTCGATGAAAAGCAAAAAAAAAAGCAGCTGTCGAAAATGTTGATATTTGCTTTCTGGGTATGTCATTTCTAACCTCAAAACTAATGAAAAATTAAATAACTCAAAAATACATTTACTAGAGTATTGTAGAGCAGAAAGAGCTCTATGGAATGAATACTTACCCTTACAAATCGTTCTAAAATAAAATAAAATATAAAAACGCTATGAACTTATTCCCCGACCCAATATCTATGCATTTTGAGGGAAACAAAAACATTTTTAATATGAAGAGAGTGCCGAGGCTTCAGGTTCCCTCTGAAATGGTTGTTAAGTTGTCAACTGATGATCTAGAAGGTGTAAGTTGAATCTGTAGGATATCATCTGTTATAAAGTACATTAAATCGAGTTTGTTTTCTTACATGCGCCTCAAGGTTCTCATTTCAAATTTCTTGTTAAAAGTTTTAAGTTAATACTTATCAAGCGCAAATCGATAAGTGTAGCAAAAAATATTTTCTACTCTTTAGTCTATTCATAGAGAAATTGTATATATAGGTCGTGTTTTTTAATTTGATTTTCATTATAACTTTTTTCCTTTCGAAGAAGTACTAAGTGAATTTTGTCCTTCACTCTTATATTATTAAATTTACTGCACTACAATATTTCAGCATTGTTACTTTACATATAGACAAATCGAAGATCTTATAACAAACTTACAAGTCAAGTGGTAAATTCCAAATTCTAGACGTTAAAGAAGATAAATACTCCATCTAAATCACTCTGTCGCCACATATTATATTCACATTTGATGGCATTGAAAAAGCTCATAAAGGCAGAACTCCATTCACTTTGTTAATTTCCGTTACTTAAACAAGATGTATGTATGATATTGAATAAATCTTGAGCTTAAATGGACTGAACTCTTAAGTGATTGACTGACGGTTGGGTACCAGACCAGAGTGGGAAACCAATAGTGTGATGACTTATTCCAATACGCATACGCGTACAGTGGCTCACCACCAAAATGAGACATTCAAATTTTTAAACCCACTAAGGAAATTAACGGAAAATAAAACACAATTTCGACAAAATTTGCATGCCAGTTGGTAATACAACATGTTTTTTTGTTTTTAAATATAAAGCAACAAATCCTTTTTTTAATTATTCACGATATATTGCATAGTGCAAAAAATATAACACAAACTAAAAAAAGACAAATGGATACAGTCCTAAAACACATTGCTTATAACTATTATAGTAATGAACACTTTCAGGCAGTAGTAAATTAACATTTTGTAAGGTATCCCTTAATGCCAATAATAGCTCTTTTAAAACGATTCGACCAACGTCTTATTTTCAGAAGCAATCCTTCAGATGCCATAGCAATATGTGTCCTCCACCGTATTTGACTGTGCTAGGGAGATTTTGTAGTTTTAGCTCTGTATTTCGTTTACTCCACACAAAACTTTTGCCGCCTGATCTGAAAATTAAATTTGCTTTCGCCAGCAAAAATTATGGTGCTCTAGAACATGCCATCTTTAGTTATAGTCTGTGAAGCGTGACCAGCATCTCAAACTATTTGACCAATTCGATTCTAAAAAACTGCTTTATGCGGGCTTATTCTAATTTATTTTACGCAATATATTCATTAGAAATAATATTTTCACATCTTCGAGTCATACTTTGTGTTAATTTCTACACAACGTATGGAGGTAATCGGCTCCAAATCAGCCGAATTTGTCTTGTCATCTTTATATATTTACCTTCCTTTATGTTTTGCTATTGCTCAAACATTTTTAATAGTTTCGGCATCAGGCGACTGAATTCTAATTCAACATTTCAATCTTATTTTGCTGTTTTCACTCCACACACCTTCGGTATCGACGCTTGGGATCATTGTCTTCTTGTAAAATCCAAGGTTGGCTAGTTCTTCCAAACATCTTCACAGCTGACGGTAATAATGCTTTTTGGTAAATTTTATTCATCAAAACTGCATTCAAATTGACGGTAAACACAAATAAACGGCCAAATCCTCTTTCGGAGAGGCAGCTCCAAACATGAATATTAATTGCTTAGCAGTTCGTTGACGTTGTCGGTTAAGAGCAATAAACCAGGACCGACATATGCAACTGTTCGCCTAAAAGGAAGATTCGTTTGCCCAATGATCTTGATTTGGAGAGGATATTTGTTTTTTTGAAGTCATCAACGTTTTTAACGCAAAGAAAAAACAATTTTTGGTAATATATTTTCAGGATTTTAACTAAATATTGACATAAATTATTGCTGCGTCATTTTGGCTATGGGCCACTTTATATGAGCTATGAAAGCTTATAGAAGGGTAAATCCCACACACATTATCAATGAAGATAAAGTTCGCAAATCTTATTCAACTCACACATGCATACATACATATGCATATATAAGTTCTAATTGAGTTGATGCAAAGCTTCGCTCTCCTCTTCGCTTCATTCATTGGGCTTCAACTTAACCAGCAGAGTAAATTTATACAAAATAATAAGCTAACTAACGAGAATTATGTTCAAACAAATTCTTAGCGATTTTAACCAAACAGAGATACTTACATATGTATAATTATGTACATTTACAAAATGTATGTAGAATGCTCATGTCTACATAACGTTAATTTGATTTTAGTCGCTAGCTATGATTGTCACTCGTTTAGCTAGCGACAATGTTTACAATGATAACCGTAACAATAAAGCTGTTACCACCGTTGACTGGCTTTTTTCGTTGTTTGTATTATTTGACGCTGAGATGTTCCGTTTATTTAGTTTACACCAATGTTGTTTTTGCTGATGCATCATCACTCACCGATGTTATATGGTATATGTGTATGTATGTTTGTATATATGTACATATACCTGTTTACATTTATGCTTATATACGTCATAAATAAGTGTCTTAACGTTATTTATTTATTATTCCTTTTTTTTGCTTGAGAATCGAGGAAAAACTTGTTGCTACACGATTACTCAACTTTTGTCGCGCGATTTAAAGCCATTCAGTTAACTTGACATTTATTAAATCAGCCAAATGACGTCTTTAAAATTGACTGTAATTAGGTTCAGAGTACTGTTTTCCTGCCTTCATGCATTGTTAGCGATTATGGAAGCATTGTTTTGTGATTTGTGTGATATTGATTTCTGGTATGAGAATCTATTTCAATTTTAAGTGAGTTTATTTGAACTTATTGCATAAATTGTGAGAAGACCTGATGATTCTAGACATTTCGTCGACTAGATATCTCCAGCTATACTCTATATGGAATTTTAATTAACGGAAAATAATCTATACATGTTTATCATATATACAGTCTGTCAAAGAAGGGCGTAGTTACGATAACTGAGAGCTGGTTAATCACTAAAAAAGATAGAAAATAAGATCGCACACAATTAAGTCGAAAAATTGCGTATTTTTGAAGTGATGTAAGGGTAAATGGGGTGAGAAAACTAGGAAAAGAGTGTAAGCTTTTGTAAACAAAAATAAAAAAGGTAAGATGGATTAATGTAAAGAAGGAATGTAAAAGCAAAATAATAGAAAGTAACAGATTGTTTGTAACAAAAAAAAAAAAAATGAGAATGTGAACATAATTAATGTGAACAGAGCTCACTGAGTAATGGTACTACTAAATCACGAATGAAAAATTACAAGATTGCGACAACTGGAACAGTAATTCTGGCTATGACGTAACAATAAATAAAACGGCGTTGTAAGGCAATTCGCTCGTGAGCAACAATACAACAATAAAATGAATACAAATACAAATATAATTATAACGTGAGCAAATCAGCTGGTTCGTTCTAATTCACTGAGAGCAAGATAGCTGTTCACGGATTTCGCCATCTCTGTATTTAAATGCGGTGGAAAGTATAGCCCTTGTACGTCTCTAGATGAGGTTATGAAATGGGTCTCAGCCGGTTCTCGAACAAATTGACTTTAACTCTGAGTAAAGTTTCCGAAAATTCCCGACAAAACAGTAAAAAAAAATGTGTGAAAATATCACACGAAATAGCAAAGCACATTGCAAAAATGTATTCTTTTGGCTCTCCGACTTTAGATTGACTGAAACTAACAATCGGAGCCGAATCGATCGAAAATGTTTCAGCAAGCAAATCGTTAAATTCTATGAAATAAGTCGAAAATCAAAGTGTTTGTTGGCCTGATCTTGGTGTACTCGTACATGCTTGATAAATTTTAAATAATTTTTGAATAATAAAAAAAATTCCGACAATTTTATAAAAAACCATAAGGACGCTCTAAGAGTTTTCCAAGATTAGAGCTGCATTTACGTGATTACTGAGCAAATATATGTACTAGTATTATTTATTTTCTAGATGTATCAGATGTAAAAAAATCCACATAAAGCCATCCTCGATTTCGATCGATACTACTGCAAACAAATATTGCTGGTCCTGTTTCTTGAGTAAAGTTTGTATCTAATAGCTTTTTGGGCATTTTTGTTTTTGCGTGAAATTTTAATAAATCATATTTGTTTTGCATTCTAATTTTCACTTTTAATAGATATAGATTATTTGTATTTTCGTCTGTCTGTTGTGTGCATACGCCTAAATGTCTTAATGATATCGATGCTGAGATGTTTGCATAAATGGAAGTACCACAGGCTATATAAAACATGGCTCTAAAAAGAAACCAGACTTCAAACTACTTTGTCGAATAAGCTCAAACTTGATTAAAGGTGTCAACTTCATTAAATTTGTGTGTTATATGACCCGTAAAATCTAAATTATAAAATCATTCACAGTAGGTATACAAATCAATCGACCTGTTAAGTGTGAAACCTAAAATATAGTTAAATTCTATGCTATCAAATCCTCTGCCACTACTTGGCAACCCTAAACACAGCGTCTTAAGAGCGCCAATTCAGCTCGTAGCATAAGCTTACCTCAGCTGTTCGACTTCAAACCGTTCGAATGTAATCAGCTGTTGCCTCTTCGCAAACAAGAAACGTGCCAAACCCTCAATCAAGCTATCAGTCAGTCTCTAAGTGAGTTCTGCTAACTTGGCTAAGACTAAGCCAATGGACTTTGCGTTAGTAGTTGGCGCATCAAACCAATGGTTAAGACTATTGCAGGCTTACTAACGCTTGCGACAGCACACATACTCTCATACAAACATATACACATACTTGTTTAGCGAAATTTTAGAGAGTGCTGCATAATCTGCCGTTGTTTACTCAAACCCGCCAACTATATGCGCTTATACTTGTATGTATTGGTGAGCATGAGACAAGTTTTTGTGCTTTTAAACGTCGCTCATTTTGTACTCAACTTTTTAAGATATCAGATAATTCGTTGTTCATTTGGTGGATTGATTTGGCAAACAAAAATTTAAATGTCGAGGCATAAATTTGTAATTATTTGTATCTATGAAGTCAGTTGCCAGACGTACCAAGTACCATGTACAGACTTAAAAAAATCCAATTTTTGTCTTCTTTACTATTTATTATGTTTGACCTCACTCAATGCTTGTACAAATTCTTTAAACAAAAAGGCAACCATTATCCGATCTAGTTTATCAGGATGATGTATAAAAATATGATGAATTTCTTATTCTGTTATTCTTAAGCAAAATGGCAGACACTTCTGAACTACAGGGTGTTGCATCCAGAGCTTGGAATTTATTTTAACTACAAAAAATTCTCATGAATTTTTTTTTTCGAATTATATTATGAATTATTATTATTTATATATTTTTTTCTCGTTAAATATGGAGCACGATACCATTCAAATGACTATTACGGCTGGCAATACAGCATTTCATTCCGTCAATCGAATTTTCAGTATATTTTCACGTGTTTCAACTCTTGAATCGTGTCTGGATGGTTGGTGTAGCACTTATTCTTAACGATGTCCTACAAACTAATTCGCAGGCATCTGATTATTGGATTTTCGGTTTTTATACGATAATCAACCCAACTCAATCAAATTTTGTCAAAATATAGAATATTCAGCACAATATTGCACTTGAGTCAATTTCAAATTTAAAATGTATGCCAGTGCGAACTTGTTACTACAGTTATGTTATATATAATATGTAAGTATGTTACCTGCCCGTTACTCTCGATGCGAATTGATGCAGACGAGTGGTTTATAGACCCTTTTTGGGTGTTTGGTCGAGCTCCTCCTCCTATTCATTATCCGTTTATTGACATAAAAGTATTTAGTAGTGGGTCTATCATTTATTAATGTTGAATGATTTTATCCAAATGTCCTTTACGTGCACAAGTCCTGAAGTTGATTATTTTGAGAGTCTAATTGTAGGACGTGAAGCCGGTAATTTCGCGCTGAATGTTATATTTCAAAACTTTAATCCTTTCTGGTTTATTTAATTAACAACCATCTATCCGAGAGAAAATTGGATGATCCTGGCAGCCAAATTAATGCAGAACATGGTGGAATGGTGATTCGAATTCGGGCCTTAGCAAATGGTAGTCACGCACAATTCATTCGACTATGACGACAATACCTATACCATGGACTATTTACCAAAAATTCACTATGTGGTAGTCATAATTGTGGTTACAGCAGACCTAGTGCCCAGCTAGTTGACTAATATTATTTGATTCCGCGCGTTTTTGAATGATTGTGAGATCCGAAAATGTCTACACTTTTTCAAATGATTATTACACAGACCCACCATTTTCGTAGTGAGTTTTAATTATTTTCGAACGCTTTTTGAACTCATATTTTACGCCACCACAGTTCGGTTCAGCTGCCAAACAATTTGCTCTAGACGTTTTTTGGATTCAAACCAACTGTCACTTTAATACGGTCTGGTATGATCTTTACATTCCGTAGATTTCGAAATGTTTATCGCTTATTTAAATTCAAACGTTGTAGATTTTTTACTGTGCATTTTTTTGAAATCGGTAAGTGAGTGGTAGAAGACGAATGCATGCGAATCCCGGTTTTAACTCATAAGGTAAAGATTCAGCTTGCAGCGCAAAAACCAAGCCGTGCTCTGCAAGACAAATTGAGCGCACATGTACAGTATATTGAACGGTTCGAACTGCTCGAATGCACATGGGTGTGAGTATTAGCAAATACTTTAAAGGTGGAGAGGAAACGGTTAAATCTCTCATATTTAGCACCAAACGAATCAGTTGTCTGCTAAACGGTGAGGAAAACGGTTGTGCGAACAGCAAGAAACGTAATTAACGCAATCGTGGAATCAATCGTGTACTTACATACATATGCATATATTTTAAATTTTTTTTAGTTCTTTGGTTAACGATAGAAAAATTTTTGAATATAAAGTTTAAATGTCTAAAAATAAAATATATAAATTTTTTTTGGATTAAAGAAAAGTAATAATTTTAAATAATCGTGTATACAATCCATACGCTAAGCTTTTGTGGTTAGTAAAGTTTTTAATTTTAATGAAAGAAAAAATTATGACTCGAGTACGTTACAATTTTTGAGCAAGTTTTCAATGCGTGAAAGGTTTGATGAATGCTTGATCAAATGACGAGTGATCAATCGCCTGAGCAGCGAGTGAAAAAAATCCGTTAAAAAAAAAATAGAAAAATATTACAATACATTTAAAAAATATATAATACGTAAAATAAAATATAAGCAACAATAATTATTGCTAGCTTCTGGTGTTTGGTCTTGTGCGTTCCGCCAGCGAGCGGAAATGTGCAGTAGTGCAATATAACAGAGTTCCACCTGATCGTTTCTATTTCTTGTACTCGTTGGACTATTACCATTTCCGTTTATGGGTGTGTGTTTGAACGATTGTTTATTTTAGAGACGACTGTGCTGGCTGACTGCCTAGTTGTGTGTTGCAAAAAAAAAAAAAAAAAAAACTGCACCATATTTACCAATACTAACTCTTTAAAGCTTTGCCGCTAGTTGACTGACAACTGCCCTCTGCACGGCTGGTTGAGTTTTTGGCGGATTAGCCAAGTGTGTGAGGAGTGCTCAGTGAGCTGCATTAAACACATATATTTTTGCATATTTCAACTTGCTTGTTTTTCAATGTTTTGTTTTCTTCATTTCTTTATTTTTGTTTAAAATATTACTTTTTATATTTTTGTATATTTTGAGCTTTCTGTTTTTACTTAAAAATAAAACTCGTTAAGTAGCACTTCATGTGACTCAAACAATGAGATTGAAAATTTCATAACTTAGAATAAATAAATAATTTTTTTTTTAAAGGTGAATGAAAAGTAGTAGTAATACTATTTCCCTACAAAGAGCTTTGAGTAAATAAATACTCGTTATTTTCCAAACGTATTCAACTAACAATTTGTGTTCGCAGCTGCGCTCTTAGCTCAATCTTCCTTCTCGTATTATGTTGCAGAAAAGATCTAAATGGTTTTCATTATGGGCGGGGCTTATTCATTCATAAATTTTTTCCATATTCAACTTATATATTTTATGTTAGTTTTTTACATTTTATTTATCTGCACCTTGACCACTTGACCATTTTAGCCCAATTACTCATTTACTCGCTGACTCGCTCTGTATTTCCATTTCGGCTTTTCGTTTTACTCAAGACATGTCGCTTCCTCCTTCTACATGCTGCTTACACACATATACCTACATACTTACTTGGCTTTTATACTTTGTATTCATACATAAAATTTTGCTTAAGCATTGTTGGTTGTATTTTTGTATATTCCCGTTTCTTTTTTGTACGCAAAATCAAGCGAATAAGCGAACGAATGTACAAAAGATCAGTAAAAGCAAAAGAGCAGCAGAAGCAAAACAAACAAGTTTTGTGAGCAAAAAGTTTTTTGCCTTTAACTTTTTTGATTAATTTTTTCGATACACAATTTCATATATGTATGTAAAAGTCAATACGTGAACAGTCGTATGTTTGGCATGTTTGCTTTTGGACTACTGCATTTTTCCATATGCGCTTTTTTGCAAACAAAATTTAAATGCAAATTTCTGACAAACAAAACTGGTCAATGGAAAAATTACAAAAATATTTTTGTCTTCATTTGCTGCTGCACGTTGTTACCAAGGGCTGATACTGAAGCCCATTTGTTTTGTATTTTTTTGTTTGATTTGTTTTTGTATTTTTTTCTTGAACGGCTTGCGAGCCTTGTTACCTCACGCAAAGCTCGCAAAACAACACTCCCAATGGCAATATGTCTCTTAGTCTGCGCGCTTGCGCGTTGCTGTTGTGTCATGCTGTGCACTCTGTCTCTTGCTCCCCCTGGTCTGGTTCATGCTCGTATATAGCCAGATCAGCCCTCACTCCAAGCAACCAACCAGTCAGCCAGCCAAACAGTATTTGCCAATTTCGTGTTAGCTAACAATTGAACCCGAGCTTAACAAGAATTACAGAATTGTTGCCAAAGTGCACGCGAGTTATTTACTACAAATGTAGCTAGTATATGGATACTCGTAAATATTCATTGTATGGGTATTTGTATTTGTGGATACAATAATGAGGGTATCTGAGTTTGTAGCTGTCTAGCGGTGTCAGTGTGTAGCCTGTAGGAAGATGCGAGCGAAAATGCAGTATTAATATTATAAATTGAATGGATTTTCTATAACTCCTGTACATTTTTTAGTATGAGCGTTAATTTTGAATTTATTTTCGAACTCTCCAAGCGCATATTTTACATTTCATATATTTTTAATTTTGCAATATATTTTGGTATATTTTTAATTTGGTTTTGTGCTGGCAGGCACAATATGAATACATTCTGTTTTTAATTTTTTTATTTAAATACCTTTTAAATTTCTTTAACAACTTATTTTATTTGATTATATATCAATATATTTTATTTCTTAATTTATTTCAATATTTTTTTCGCATAATAATTTTTACTATTTTATTTTCAATATTTTTTATATATTAAATTTTTTTCATTTAAAATACTTTTTATTTTTGATTTTATATATTTTTTTACTTAAAAAAGTGTTTCTTTCATTTCAATATTTTGGTTTAAAAACCTTGCTTCCATTATTTTATTATTGTATTTGGTTATATTTCGATATATTTTATTTTTTAATTTATTTCAGTATTTTTGTACTTAATTATTTTTGCTATTTTATTTTTAATATTTTTTTTATTTATTTATTTACGTTTTTTATTTATTAAATTATTTGTTTGTGTAATACACTTTTAATTTTATAATTTCTTTACTTAAAAATTCTTTTATAGTTTTTCTTTCATTTCAATATTTTTTTCATTATTTTTTCGTTATTTCTACATAATTTTGTAAATTATTCATATTGGCAGTCTCTTATGTGTTTGTTTGTTTAAATTTTTAAATTTTAGGTATTTTATTTTAATGTATTGCACTCTAATTTGTTGTATGTGAATACTTACCATACTCGTTTTAGATTAATATTGCATTTTGAAGCTTTTAAATTTGATTTAATTTTTGTTTTTTATTTGTCACTAATTTTTATTTGCACGCTATATAATTTTTTAAATTAAGTTTTAAATACCAATTGTTTTATTTTTGTATTTAATATTTTTTTTACTTTAATTTTTGTATTTAATTTTTTTATAATATTTGAATATATGACTTTTCGAATTTAGTTTTGTATTTCCTTAAAAAAATTAAAAAGATAAGTACTTGAAAAAAATTAATATTACGTTTATTAGTGTTTCAAGAATTATATGCATTCGAATAACCAGACTGACTTCGAAAAATATTTTATTTTAGCGTAAGGTAACTAGTCTTTCACTGTGATTTTGCACTTAACTAGAACACTCTTGATAGACTCTGTTGAATGAGTTAGAGCGTTGTCTTGGGATGGTACTCTGGGAGTATTCTATTCTTGGATGGGCGGAGCACTTGTCCTTCCTCAATTCAGCAAAAATTTCTAGGTCGTAATGACAAGGTTTCCGTAAAGTTTCATGTGAAATTCCATACAAATCAGTTGGTTACAGTTATTTATTAAGAGGAGCGCCTAGCTCCTGCATGCGAAATAGAAATCTTCATGCTAAACAGCTGGTGGCAGATAACTTGCGCACTTCTTCTATGCAGCGCTTGCCTCGTTGTCTCATAGCTACATTTTGTATGTTTGTATGGATAGTTTAAAAACTGAAACAGAAAATTCGACTGGCTAATTTTTTTGCCAACTCTTAAAAGATGTGCTGAGAACATCGCACTCAGTTATTAAATATTTTTTATTTTTATTTATTTCCATTGAAATTTCTTAAAGGGTTATTTATTAAATGCAACAATCACTTCGACTGGTTAGTCCCTATGCATGTATTTCGATAGTCAGGCAGTCACGCAGTCAAAGTACAGCACAAAATGCCACTCTTTCTTGGAAAATGTAATATAATGTGCATTGAATGTTCAGCAGTTTGCAATGAAATATAAAAAGAGTACATATGTATGGTGTTTTTACCACCTATATGCACTTGCACCACCACCACATGCCTGCTTTTGTTGAGTGTTGTATGATAATTTTGGTTGCTTTGCCTCAAGAATGTGTTAAATTATTTTCAATTCAAAACACGCACAGTATTCAGATAAATAAAAAATAAAACTTAAAAATAATAACTTACACAAGCAATACACAATAATAAAATACAAACGCGCATAAAAGTGTTGCAAAGCAGCGTAACAAAGCATTTATTTGCGCAAACAAAACAAACAAGCGAATGCAAAATCAAAAATACCTACACAAACATGCAAACACTCATGAGGATAAAGTAAAATAATAAATTTTAGTTTTTGCAGCTATTTGTCTATTGAACCGTGCAAAAGCAAACCAAGAAAACACAAGTTACTATTTACTATTTAATTCAGCGCAACAAACTTCAGCAACATTTGCATTTTCGTGTTTATAAACAAATGTCGCTAAGCCGAGAAACAGTGATATAGTGAAAATACACAACGGTACGTGTGTTTGTGTGTGAATTTGAGAAGAAAAGAAGAAAAAAGTCGAATTTATGCGAAAACGAAAACTAAAATAAATAAATTGCAAATACTAAAAATAAGCACAAACACAAATAATTATTTAACAAAAAGGAATACAACATTACAATTTGTGAGTGAAAATTGTTTTAAAATTCCACGGTTGCAGCAACATTAATCGTCTTTGGAACAATACTTCAATGTCACTGCAGCCGCTAATAACAATACTATTCCTTGCACGCCAAAAGCAATAACAACAAAAACCACAACAACAATGTAGCAGGTAATTATGATGCACTCACTGTAGCAAGCTAGCCATCTTGAGTAGTGTCTCAAGTGCGGCACGCTTCTTGAAGTGGAAAGTAGAAAAGATAAAAAAGCAAATACATATATAAATTAAGAAAAAGTCTGTTGAATTTTTTATGCAAACGCACGCATGCACACTATTACAATTGGCAACAAAAAAGTTAAAAAATATTTTTTTTTTGTTTTGTAATCTATTTATCATTTCCTGTATTTTACTTCCCCGAATGTGTTGTATTTTCCAAAATGGTACATGGGAGCGCATGTGTGTGCGTGTTTGTATAATACCTTTCCAACTCACCCAGTTGGCAGTGGCATAAAAATTGTCAACAGAACTTTCTATTTTCTTTGCTGTTTCGTGTCGTTCGTGATTGTTGGTAGCAAATTTCATTACAATTTTTATTCCATACATACAGTCATAAAACTGTCACACAAATATAATGTAACATTGCCAGCTATTAAAAGGCCGGTTACTTCCAGCTTGATTGCCTCATTTTATCCAGACCACGTTTATCGCAAAGCTATTGTGCAAAAAAAAAAAAATAAATAAATAAAAACAATGGTGTCTAGTATCGCGACTTTTGTTGCCTTCTGTTTTTCGATGCCAAAGACACGTTATAACCGTTAGAATTTTAATCATTCGAAATCCGGTTTTACCTAAACATTTTTTCTGAATTGTTTTTAATATTTTTCTATAAAATTTGTTTCATGTGTGCTTTGTTTTTTGTTTTTTTGGTTTGTGCACTTATTCATTTAAATGCTAACAGTTTTTTTAGAGCAAACAAACAAATTTTATATTCTTTTATGCACATATATTTTTTGGAAGCAAATAGTTTTTCGATTTATCTTTTCTTTATTCAATCTTCTTGGCAGTTTGTTATTCTTCTTGGTATGCCACTATAGGTAGGAGTGTACATATTGTTCGTGCAGTCGCTTTTGTCTTTGTTGGTTGGTAGTACCGTAAAACATACTGGCCACGTTCATTTGCACATACAGTGCGCTCATCCACTCGAGTGAATTCCAATCCATACATAGCTTTTTTTTCAACCAGCACGCCTACAATATCTAGCTGCGGAGAATGAACAAATTATTATAATCCGGTGTGTAGACGCATTTTTGCCGTGTATGTTAGAAGCCGTAACGTAATATATGTAAATACTGCTGCTGTTGTTCTGGGTTATGCAATTCACGTGTATTTTGTAACATTTCTTAAGCTGCTTTGCTTTCTTACAAGCACTTTTCTGCAAATTTATGCATATGGATGTGCTTCTATCAGTCGATTTGGCTTAGGTTTTTTTTGTATGGAGAAAATTTTAACTTTAAATTTGCACCATATTATAATACAATGGAATAGGCTATGAAACAGCGTACCCAAAGCTTCTTTTTAATTCTGATTAAAAAGTTTAAAATTTTGGTGAAGATTTGTCGAATTTTTATTTTAAAAAATGTTTATTCTGCTGAACCTTTTGCACTCAAAATGAAGAGGCATTGGTTTTTTTATGTTAAATCAGCATCATTTAAATCCTTCGACTTACTGTTCTCGTACGATTTTCGGTGACAGCGTCTTTTACAAGCCCATCTTAATGTCTTGAGCCGTTTTGAATCTATTTTGCAAACTCATATGTCACAGGCAGCGATCCGTCCTTGAACTAAACGCGACAACGTTTCATGAGGCGATTCCCTTTTCACATACCTGTTCTCACAATTTTTCAAAAGTTCAGTTCAGTTGTTCAGTTTTTTAGTTTTTATTATAAAGACAGTCTTATGTCTGCTAGGCACTTTACCTCTATCACCACCAATGCCACGCATTCATTAGGCCGATTTTAAACTTTCACTTTCTTACACTTGAATTAATTGATCTATAGAAAACCAGAAATTCATAAATTCTGAGTTAAAAATTCGAAACTCTGATGAAAATTACAAGCATGTTTTTGAATTTCGGAAAAAGTTTGAAACTTCGATTTAATAAATATAAAAATATGTTTTCATACAAACTTAAGGAAAAAATTTAGCACGAAAAACGCTGGAAACATTGTAAAAAAACGCAATGTGGGAAAACTTTTTTGACTATCTGTATAATAGTTATGATTTTAACCTTGTCAGCTCTTAGAAGAGTTCTGTAGAATTAGCCGACTTCCTACAAATATTTGTACTGATTCGAATTTCTTCGCTAAAACAAGTGTAATTATTCGCTGTAATGCGACTTAAGTACAAATTATCATTAGGTTAAGTAGTGTAGTGTATTTCTTGGTATCATTCAAGGTTTGTTTTGTTAGCGCGGGCGGTTAGCCTTTACTTATGAGCACGAGCAGACTTTTGTTAATTTACAAAAGTACTACACAGATATAAAGGTACGTATATGCATATGTGTTACCCTAAATACAGGTAAAAAGTACACATACATACACACATATGCATATATTTATATAAGCCAAAGCTAGCCCTACGAGTTCTTAATGCCTTTTCAATGCTTTGTAGTTCTGCTTATTCGTTTTGAATTTTATGTGCATATTTTTTGTTGCTATTTTTTACTATTCTACTTAGCTAATCCACTTAAGGTCGCCCTTAACTCACATGTTGACACATGCTTGCGACTAAATTTGTTCAAAAATGGGGTTATTCTGCTTCAATTTGCTAGCAATTAGCTGTAGCTTTAGCAACTGTAATGAAAGCATTTAGTTTAGTGTGTTGTAGGAAAAATTTAAAATATGCATTTCCATATTCTTGCTCTTATCTACTGTGACGTGACTTGCCCTAAATATTGCTTATGATTTTTCAGCCATTTGCGCATATTGAGTTTTTAACATTTCTTTTTAATAACGGGCTGCTCGTAAACATACACGCCTTTAACACTTTTACGTAATAATTCTTCGAATTTGATTACTGCTTCCTTCTTTTTGAGCGCCTATATTTTATATAATATTTATTTTTTGTTCTACCAATTTGCTTTGTGCACAATTACATACAAAACACTTTAAAAATCTTTTTTTGCTTTGTGCATTTACGTACATACTCCATAATACTGTTTAAAAAAATGTTGTTTTACGAGTAATTGTTTTCCTTTTTTTTAAGGATATATTTCACTTTGTTTTTCTGTTTATTATTTTAATTGTATTGCATTTCAATTCCATAAGCTTCGAACTGAGTCAGAAGCGCAAAACAGTGTGTTCGTGTGTGTGTGTGTGTGCACAACCGTGATAAATTGACGTATGTTTGTATATTCAGCTGTACTTGAAAGTTATAAGTAAGAAATTTCGATAATGGAGAAAAGTGAATAGCTGAGCCTTACAGACATCTAAGAAGTCACTGCAATACATTGTATTTGAGTCTTGAAAAAAGAAAAAATAAATAAAAAAACTCATATTTTTCATAAGAAATATAGTTCTCGTTGTATTGTGGCTTCAATAGAAAATTGTCGGTATTTGCACTAATATTCCTGTTTACTCCTACATTAGTTGTGTTGCAATTACCATAAATTCGAACGTTCTGGGTGTATGATGAAAAATTTGACTTTTATTTGCTCATTATGACGTAAATGTGTATATCTGTTTTTTTTTTTCTTTCAAATTCCACCTCTCCTTTAATTCTTCATCACTGCCGTTATTGTTTTCAGCATGCGACACTAGAAATTTTTTATAATTTTCGGCGTCGTTACCTCTAAAGTTTAATTTTTTTCTTTTAGCATTTTTCCATTTTGTTTTTTCTTCAGATGCCACACCACAACCGCACCAACAAATTTATGTTACTGAGACCGTTAATGCTAAATGCAAGGTCACTACTGATAGTGATGCTCCATATAATTCACGTTTAGTATCAGAATATTGTTCAACTCGGAAATATACTCGGCCTGTCGCACAGTTCTCTTATATGTACTGGCACAGGTACTTTATTGGAAATACAGCTGCTAACCATTACTATAGAACACTTGCGGTGATAAATCATTTCTTCTTTCTCTTCCTCATGCAATATTTACACACTGTACCCGCTGCCTCCTCCACATACTATGACTTGCTTACTCCCCCAAGTCGTCAAGCTTAATTATGTTCCCCAAGAAAATAGAGGTGGGGAAAGTTACAAGAGTTCACAGATATTTTTCAACAAGTTTCGCCGTCAACGCATCAAATCTGTTAGTGACGGATTTAGCTTTTGAAAAAATTTCTTGATACCTCAATGAAAGGATGTCATGTAAATGCTGATGTATCATAATTTATTTCAAGTCACTATCGTTTTAGTAATAATATTCTCTGAAAATCATTGGAAAATAAATGTTAAGAAAATAGTTAGCGAATTTACAAAATTAGTCTAATAATAGTCTAATTGTAGTGGAATAAATATTTGTAAGAAAGATTTTACCCTAGATCAGATTTTTTATTTATTTTTAATCCACTATTGGTGACTGTTATTGGTAATAGCCTCCAGTCGCGATATTTTCTCCAAAATATGACTTTTCTTATTGACCCCATGGTGGCACTGCAGTCCAGCTATTTCAAAAAATTTTCTCAAAAATATTTATTATCATATACTCGTATTCAATATAGATTTTAAATATGAACCAGATCGGACCATAAATACTATAAATCATCTCGTCTATAGCACCGCCTCGCAAATCAGCTTGTCGCCTATGTTGAGAACAGATATCTGTAGAATACATTGAAACGAAATTTATGAAAATCCGTTTGGTTGTTTAAGAGTCATTAAGTAACAACAAACACTGCTATCATGTTATACAAGCCGGTGATATTCATAATTTATATAATCTTAAGCTAATGGAAATAAGTAAAATCATTCTAAAAATTAGAGCTTCAAATTTTATTATTCCGAGCACATACGCTTTCTTTTCCAAAACTTATTTTTATTATTTTGGTCATTATTAAATTATTTTTCAAGCAGAATGTCTGAGTTTTCTTTACACCATACCAGGAACTCTTTTGGCTTTTGTTTGGTTGAATCATCATGATTTAAGCGCTGATTGTTACGTTTTCAGTATATGCATATACATACATACGAGTATATTTTCTTCATTTCCCCACCCTATTCCGTATTATCAGTAAACCACAACTGTTGCTGTTTATTGCTAACTGGTAACTCGTTGCACATTTAAAGTTATTCATGTGCATACAAAGTTATTCTTAAGAGTTGGCATTTTATTGCAGTTACAAAAAATTATCTTGATTGTGCTGACTGCTTTATATTTTTCAAAAGTAGGTACATACATGTATTCTTCATTTATTTGTTTATCTTTTTTTGTTCTTATTTATTACAAATTTAAAAATCGCTTATAATAAATCCAGTAAAAGTCTGCATAAATTTACCGAAATGGACATTTTTATGTGACTTTGTTCAATATTCTGTCTTTTTTCTTTGTTTGCTATTACTTTCTTTTTGGCGGCCGCCGTGGCCGAATGGGTTGTGGCGTGATTACCTTTCGGAATTCAGAGAGTGAACGTCGGTTCGAATCTCGGTGAAAGATCGAAAAATTAAGAAAACGTTTTTTCTATTAGCGGTCGCCCTTCGGCAGGCAATGGCAAACCTTCGAGTGTATTTCTGCCATGAAAAAGCTCCTCATAAAAAATATCTGCCGTTCGAAGTCGCCTTGAAACTGTAGCTCTTTCCATTTGTGGAACAACATCAAGACGCACACCACAAATAGGAGGAGGAGTTCGGCCAAACACTCAAAAAAGGGTGTACGCGCCAATTATATATACCTACACTTTGTCAAGAATATCTTTGCATAGTGAAGAAAAATATAAAATTTTAGCTTTGATCGAGAATTCCAACAACAAATAAAAAGCAAACAAAAAATGTATACACACATTCCATACCATTTGCGAAAAAACCCAAATGAATGGAATTGGCGGAAAATAACTGCATTTTTTGTTGTTTTCATCAATTCTGCAAAGATTTTTTTGACACTTTTTAAATGGAGTAAACATCTTTTTTTATTATTTTTGTAATGTGTGTGTTTATTTAATAACTGTTGGCGCCTAATAGTCCTAGACAAGTACAGTAATGGAATGTGTGTATAAATTTTTTGTTTGCTTTTTTATTTGTTGTTGAAATTCTCGATCAAAGCTAAAATTTTAAATTTTTCTTCACTATGCAGAGATATTCTTGACAAACTGTATATATATACTACTTTCTTTTTACCACGAACTCCTTAACCCACTGATATGCATACTTTTACATGTGTATGTGTCTGTCCACTTCGAGTCTTTGCCTTTCCAAACGGTTGCATTACTCTGCATGCGTTTGCATTTCATTACCCAAATAGTTAACAGACATAAAATGAAATAAAATTTTTTTTAAAAGTGAGCATAATAAGAAACAGCGTCGAGTGATGAATGTAGCCATTACACGTGCTTTTCGCAGCTTCTTTTGATTCCCATGGACATTCGCATATTTCGCTATAATATTATCATGGTTTGAACGATTGAAAAATATTGGCTTTTATTTTGTTCAAATCAAAGCTCATTCAAATTTACATAATTTTAATGAAAATCTTACAAAAAAAAAAAAAAACCAATATTCAAATAAAGTTCACTCGCAAACCGCGCATTAAATAAATCTACTCGTGGCAACATAAAAATCGCTCTTACTATTACCCATCCTCGTCCCGATTTGGGTGCGCAAAAAACTGGCCACTCCAAAGGAGGTATCGTCAGCAGCGGTTGTCGGTAACGGCCGCCATGTTCACACAACTGTTTTCTCGTGATGTGCTGCTGCTCTATGTTGATATTCCAACAAATGGCTAATGCGAAATTTAGTCTGGTCTCATTACCATTGTGCAATGACCCAAATCAAAGGCAGCATAGATACATACTTACATATATACCTATGTATATATATTTAAAGCTAAGCTACAAATATTTTTTATTTCAATAGCTGAAAATGTTTACATAGAAACATATACGAGTACATCAGCTTGTTAGTGGCTTAGTAGTAGCTTAGTAGTATACATATATAAGTAGGTAGGTAGGTTGGCCGATTGGTTGGTTGTTTGGTTAGTTAGTTGATGGTTATGTTTTATTTAATTTTTTTTACTATGTTTGGGGTTCGAACTGCCAGTGACGCTTCACTGCGTTTGCTAAAAGCTAGCGCCCGGGCGTATTCGTACGTTTTCTATTTTTGGTTTGTTTGGTTTTTCTCCTTTGAAGTTTCATTTATTGACCGTTTGTATGTAACAACGGGGCTGTGCGCGTATATTTTTTGCTAGAAATTTGCAAACAAATGCTTTGCGTGTGGCTTTTTCGTCGAGTAGGCTAGCTCACACACAATCCTAGTTTTAAGTGCTGAGGTTTTTCGATTTTAAAATACGCTGTCTAGTTGATGGGTTTCTGGTATTTTAGCGCGCTTCAGCCATGGTAAGAGGTGTTTAATGTATGTGGATGTATTGATTAGCTATACGAGTACAACGTTTGGCGATGTAGTTTACGCATTGATTGGTTAAAAAGCGTTGAATTTAAAAAGCTAGCATAATTTTTATATTTTTCGAGAGAAAGTAAACGTTTGAATACTTGAATAAGGTTTAAAGTTTTTTAATTACGATTTTACAACCATAGTTTCAATTTGTATATTGATTTACTATTTGGAATAAAACGAGGCCCATATTTTTGCTTTTTCAAGAAAAAAATCATTATTACTACTTCTGTTTACCTGAAATAGAATACTCTTCGTTGAGAATTTTTGGACTAGATGTAGCCTTTGTATAGAAAATTCCAGTTCAATTGCATTTGAGTCAAAGGTGACCAAACTATGTGGGTACGAAACGTGGATGGCTCTAACAAACCTCAAAAATTCGAGGAATTTACAACTATTAAAAAAAACATTTAAAAAAATAATGATGTATTTTAGATTTCTTTTAATTTGCTGCTATTTTAGACTTTTTAAAACTATAGTTTTCATTTGTTGTTTACAATTTAACATTTTGCTTAACGATTAGTGATTCTACGCTTTTTGCTATAAAATCTTATTAAAATGAGATGCTCGGTGTTGAATTTTGACAGTTTCTTTGCTTTTGTGGATCGAGTTATGTCGGAGGCCGGAGCATTTAATGCGAAGTATAGCTTCATTTGCATGAACCATTTCACGTCGAAAGCAAAACACTAATTTTATAAAATATTTGTTGGTATACTCATACTAAAGTCAATATTAATAAACTTTAATGAAGTTATTTCAATTGTATATTTTAACTTTGAAATGTTGTGGCGGCTTTGCATTTCATAAATCTTTAGCGACGTGTACAGTAAAATTACTTTCCGATTTTTGCTTTCATCTGGGTCATCCTGTAATCTAGTATTATTTTTTCAATGTATTTAAGAAAAAATCATAAACAATAATTTTTTGTTCTGTTCCATTTCTTTTTTTTCAATTTAAATTTATATTTATTTAAATAAGTCTTAATTAAAATAACAATTTTTTAAATATTGAATATTCTCTTCAATAATTTTTTTTAGATAATTTTAATTTAAGAAAATATTTCTGTTTAGTTGGATGGAGTATTTCTATTTATTTACAATTTATGTAGCTTGCTTGAAAACTTTATTGTTTCTAATATTGAGCATTTTTTAAACCCACTTATATAATTTACTTTCCTTTTTTAATTTTAAAAAATTACTAAAATTGTTTTATTGTAAAAATTTGATTTTAAATTAGTTTTTTTTTCATTATTATTTTTTTATTTTCTAAGGTTCTTATATTTTTGTTTTCTTTTATATTATTAATAATTGGTAATGTTGCAAATTCTTTTCAACCTGTTTATATAATCTACTTTAATTTCAAATTTTAATAGTTTATTTTTAAGTTTAAAAATATTTTAAAAATTTGCTTTTGAAATACGTTTTTTGGCTGCCTTTTTTTAAATTATCTACATTTTTTATATATGTATGTGTTTCATTTTTATAGTTTATTTATTTTCTGTTTCTTCATTTCTTCATGTCCTTTACACTTAGTTAGTTAGTTTTATTAGTATTTGACTTTTTTGTGAATGAATTATACATTTCATATTATAACAATTTCATTCTTGTTTCATCAAATAAAATTATTTTATTGTGTCTTTTGCTTTTTCTCTTAACTTAATCTGTAATACCTATATGTTTCGCCACAGCATTTTTCTCACTTTCAAGCTTTTGACACGTGCGGCTATTATTCATCTAAAAAAATGACTCAATTTTCATGTCGTCACACAACTACAGCATAAAGCTTATAGATAATTTATTACATATGCATATATTTAAGTATGTATTTGTGTAGCTTCAAGTTTTTAAAGTCATCGACTTTGTTGTCGAACCATCGTCTTAACGCCATTTGTGCAGACACTTCACTTCATTGTCGCGCGCCTTGCATGTGGATACCTATGTAGTCGTTTCGATGGTGGGGTGTTGAGAAAAACTATAAAAGGTAGTAAGCCACAAAAATGCTGTGAGAAAGCAACAGCAATGAACATAAAAAAGAGGGGGGAAAAAACAATACCAACAACAAAAATGCGCGAAAAAACCGGTTCAAAGTGGGTCGTAGTACTTTGTAGCGGTGGCAATGCTTACAAATGGCAAAAGGGAAGGTGTCTAGTCACTCTGTAGTAGTAGCCGCCGCTGCTGTCCTAATGCCATAATCACAATAATGCTGTTTTTTTGTTTTTAGTTTTCAGCTTGCCGTCGAATTCATTTTGCAAGATATTGAGAAAAAAGTAACTGTATTATGTGGAAAATTATGAAAAACATTTATTGGAAATATTATAAAATTACAGTTCAATTGCGTATTTCCTTTGTTAATTTTCTATTTTCTGTCAATAATTTCTGAATCAGTTTGCGTTTGATTTTCTTTCTTTCTTCTTTTTATTATTTTATGTATGATATTTATTTATTTACATGAATTATTAGTATAAACGGTTATATTACACAATTAAGGTAACTAGCGACAGCGACTATCGGCCAGCGTTTTACTATTATTAGTAATTACTTGTCGTTTTACTTAGATTCATTAGGACTTGCTAATGCTTTGTATCTTACAGTACATCTACTCCAGTTTCTTATTGCACATACATTTTTGAAATTTGTTTCTCTAACAATACTAAGTTAGAATTCTCTTGTTTGTTTCTTTTTCTTACTTTTGATCGAGAAACAAAAACCATAACTTGTTCTGACTTGCTCTCAAACAGCTGTTTTGTTGTCTGGTAACTTTTTCATAATTGCTCTGTACCTTATATTCGTATTCGTTTTCGCTTTGTTTATTTTCTAGTCTTTAGACAGCTATTGCTATTAGCTATTGCTTTTAAAGTTATTGGAGATACCTCTCTTCAGAATGCATTTTATTGAATATTTTTTGCTTTCAAAATGAAATGCAGACATACATATTTACATACATGCATATAAGCCCCTTAAACAGCTTCTGTCGTATCTAGTCGTTTTCACAACCTCTTACTTCTTATCGCGCATTCTTGCCATTGTTTTGTTTTTCAGAATTTAATCGTTAATTTTTATATTCTCACACATTCGCTCTCTTCTTCTTGTTTTTTTTTTTCGAACTGTATGGTGCATTGTTTTTTTATTCTCATACAGGCCCACATCTTCTTTACCTTTGTTTTAAGTTCTCAATACTGCGAATTTATTGTAGATAAATACTCGTCATCAGCTAATCTTGTCTGTCATTCGAAAATCGCACTTCATTTTCATATTTTACACATTTTCTTTTTTCGCTGGAGTTGTGGCTTATTGTGGGTTGTCATCGTCTCCTGCGTTCAAAAGGGCGAGGGTATGACTCATCACTGGCATTCGCTAAGCAATTTTTGTTGCATTTTATTTATTCGTTTTTATTTTCATGTGTGTTATTAATCCAGTTGTTTCTTTTAACCTTGACAGCTCACTTTTAAGTTCGAATATTGAGAAAATGAAAGGCAACACTCGATTGACTTTTTTCTTATACCAAATAAATAATGCTGTGTTATACTAAATTTTAAGATTTTAGCAAAAGTTGAAAAATGCGTATTTTGGGATTCTGGACTTTCGGAAATTGATGATTTCCTTTCACTTCTTAACGACTAAAGGTGCCCTAATGGGAGGTAATAAATACTTGACTAGTTCGAACAAGAGTGACAAAAAAGAGCCACTAAAGAAAACAATGTATGAAAGAGTGACACAAGTAGCTGGGTTTTAGCGAGTAACCAATTGTATACACCTAAGGACCTGAAATTTTTTAATCATTAAATATGATTGAATATTTGATTTAAAGTAACTGACTATTACTGAAACATATATTTTCAAACTCTCAGTCAATTTGTGAATGGGTCGCAAAATCAAGCATTGACTAGTGCTGGAAAAATGTTTTTCGCGATTCCTAGGCAATTTGTAAATATTTGAAAAATTAATATTGTGTTTCGAGTCAAACCGGTTACCTATTGTATAGATTTTCGTAAGAAGCGCAATGCCGCTTCCTAAGTACGCCCACCACCCCTACAGAAGTGGTAATGTATAGAAAAAGACCCTCTAATTTTTTTCTTCTTTGTATAAATAAATAAAAAAACAAAACAAATAAATAAATAATTCTGAGAAGAGGTATTTTCAAAAAATGGCAACAGAAAAATTCTCAAAAATTAGAAAAAAAAAAATGTTTCATACTTTAGCTCGATTTTGGGGAAAAATATTAAGATTTACTTGATCCACCGATTTGAAAACATGTTTGAAGGAACAAGTGCATTGTTTTTAAACATTGGCTAAAAAACATTTTTTTTTTCAACTTTTTTCGAATTTTTGCCTTAGTATCTTTTTAAATTAAAAAAAAAAAAAAAAAAAAATCAAAAAATTTGAAAAATGAAATTTTACAAAAGAATTAAAGGAACAAGTGCATTGTTTTTAAACATTTGTTTTTTCAATTTTATGTAATAATGTTTAGCCAATGTTTAAAAACAATGCACTTGTTCCTTTAATTCTTTTGTAAAATTTTAATCAATCGGTCTGGAAAAACGGCTTAATGAATCGATTTAAAAATTGACAGGGCTATTAGTAGAATAAACTGTAAAAATCCCTGGAAACATGAGCCCCTACATTAATATTTGTATGTGAGCGATAGATTTTCTGGAAACCCGTTTGTGGGGTTCACTTCAAACCAACGTTAAGGGTAAAAAAAAATTCTTTTCTCAAAAATCAAAGATAAAATGGTCTTTTTTCCTAAAATTCGGATATCTCAGAGAGAAATGATCGTAGCGAAAATTAAAAAAAAAAAAAAAACAAATAGAAGCTAAATAATCAAGGTAGTTGACTGTATAGCTAGTTTTAGTCGGAAAAATTTTGCCAAGCCCGTGCAATCAAAACAAAAAAGGGAAAAAATTTCGTAAATTTTTGTGTCGCCCTTTAACTGACGATTACAAAATAACCGTTAAATAAAAAAAAATGTTTGCTCAAAGATCTTAAAACTAGAAGTTTAAAGCTTCAAATTGCTTTTTGTCGGAACTCCGTGCGACCATTTTTCACCGAGATACAGCTTTTCAAAAATCACTAAGAAATTTAAGAAATTTTACTGTTCCCTTAATTTTTGTGAAAAGTGTATAAAAAAAATCAAAATAATATGAACGAGTAGGTTAAATTTCCAAAAAATGAAATAGGTGGGGAAATTTCGTTCCAGTTATACCTTATATAGAAATCTAAGTGGGTGGAAATTTACCTGAGTTATACAAGTTTTCCTTAAATCTACAGCTCGCGACAAAACGATAGCACATCACCATTTTCACCAGTGTTGCCATTTTTGTTTTTTATATACGTTCTTTCTTTATTTTTTAAGTAGTATAGCCAAATACAAAACGTTTCATCACAAATTCTTCAATACTATTCCACGTTTTTTAGGGAAATTTTTTATATACAATTGCCCATTCAATTTCAGTATAAAAAGTGCATATTTGAAGTTGCTAAAAAATCTGCTTGATTTTTCTAATTTTTTTCTCAAAAAAAAAAAAAAAAAAATTAACCCGTCTAGAAATTTTGGTAAGGCGGTGATTAGGCGCAAATAAGGCAGACCGCATTCCAAATTTGAGCCTCATAAGGCAGCCAAACTAGGCCCAAGTCCTGAAAGTTATCGCCACACATCTGCCTCATTAGGCGCAGGTTCGAAAAACTGAACTTCGGCAATACTCCGGATGCCCTTCTACAAATCAGTTAAGGTTTCCAATTTATGCCTAAGTGAGACACTGCCACAGCTTTTCGTGATCACAACCAAATTTGGTATTGTTCTGGCATGCCAATCTTTGCCTTGCCTAACTTGGGCCTGGTAATAGTGAGGCGTGCCTCAGTAAGGCCTGCCTAATTCGGGCCTAACTGATTCTTCGGCATGCCTCACTGTAATTCTAGTCGGGAATTTGCATTTGTTATATGAAATCAATTTTGAGTTACTGAAATACGGGTTTACTGATCATCTTTCTGTTTATTGTTCACACCCCGTCACTTGACAAGTGTGGACTATTTACTTATTTTTAATGTATATATCCTTTTTTTATTTAGGCAGAATGCCAGTGTCCAGTGTCCGGTAGACAGGTTTTACTCTACTACAATAGTATTTAATATTTGTTTTCCATACATTTGTTTTTGTTTTTTGAACTTTGTATAGTGAAACTTCTTTCTGTTTGTGTTCTTTAATTGAATCTAAATTAAATTTAACAGCAAACAAAAAGGAGGTTAATTTGTTTCGTAGTTGAATATCCAAAAGTAAAATCTCATTAGCTACTAAAACTTTGTTATATGTATGCATATCTGTCTGTATATCTGCACGTACATGCATACATTTATAAATGCATATTCTGCATTTTAGTTTTTATGCAGCTCTCAAGGCTTGTTTAATGGCAATGTATTAAATGTTTTCATGACCATAGCACGGCTATTTACTTATTGGCAGCTTCACGAGACCATCTTATTTAGGCGAGCGCTAGGCTCTTCTTTTTTATGTGCAAACTTTATAGTATATCGCAAAACATACACACTGAAATGTGCATACTCACTTACATACACAAGTATATTCAAATATTTGATTGTTTGTGTGCGAGGCTGTGCATTTTTAACGGTGTATTGTTATTAGGTATACCTTTCATTAAATACGAAAGGTATATTCAGTTTCAGAAAATACTCAAATGATTAAATTGTGTTACCAAATAAATTATTACGATTTCTGTTTGCTATTTCTGGATGGAAACTTGTGCTTTTGTAGTTTGAGATATGGATTCAAGGGGAAACATGTTTACTTGTAGCTTCTGGGCATAAAGGGTCACATGGCGTCAAGACTTGAGTCAAAGCAATTGATCAAGTATTCAAAATATTAAATTTTGTAAAATTATAACTGCTTACGTTTTGAAAACAAATTGTTTGTCGGTGGCTTTTATCTCCATTTAGTGGTGAAGCAAAGCTCAAAAAAATATGAGAGCTGTACGCAGTAATATACAGGGCAATATAGTTTGACAATTACAGAATTAAAATTTTTTATGTTGCTTTGTAATTAGTGTAGCTGTAAAAAGTACAATGTGAAAGTTGCTCGACCGACCATTGCATATTACAATCTCCTCTACAAACTAACAGTAGAAGCAAGCAAAATTTTCGTATATATATATATATACATATATAATTGGCGCGTACACCCTTTTTGGGGAGGAGGACTATTTGTGGTGTTCGTCCTCATGTTGTTCCACAAATGGAGGGACCTACAGTTTCAAGCCGACTCCGAACGGGAAATATTTTTTTGAGGTGCTTTTTCATGCCAGAAATACACTCGGAGGTTTGCCATTGCCTGCAGGGGGGCGACCGCTATTAAAAAAAACTTTTTCTAAATTTTGGTGTTTCACCGAGATTCGAACCTACGTTCTCTCTGTGAATTCTGAATGGTAATCACGCACCAACCCATTCGGCTACGGCGGCCGCCATTTCGTATTTTCGTATGCCTGCCGCAATTTCGTAACCAGCCTTAAATACTACAATATACGCAGCTAAGGCTATTTTGATATTGACTTGCAGAAGCGAGAGGTACTGCATGCGAGAGAGAAGGTTTTCTGCTAAACAGCTGGCAGTCGCTAGCGTTTGGCGAATGCTTTTTGTTCTACTATATTTATGGCAGCATGCAAAAAAATAATCCGTGGAAAATAATTGCGATAGTGGGGTAAAAACATCTGGCACGAATACTTAGACATAACAACGCAATCAAGTAAAATTAATGAATATGTCTACATAAGCCGATTTCAGCCCGTCTGAACGGCCAGTGCACGGGTGTTTCATTTGTTTTCATTTAACCCAGCCACTTGCTTCTTTGTTCCTTTTTTGACTTTAGATTTTACGACCACAAATCTAGTTGCTTGTTTTTGTGTTTTAATACCATCCCCACCATTTTGTGTGCAATTTTTTCCACTGCTTATCTATATCGCTTATGCAGAATTTTATAGCAAACAACAACAAGCTGACCAGGCTAAAGGCCATCGGTAACAGCATTAGCGGCCACTGCTGAAATCATAGCACACCCATATAGAGATATCTAAAAAACTAGCACGTCTGTGTTAGCAATGCCGTACTTTTTGCATCGGTGGGTCTTGCATTATGTAGACATATGTGTGTATAACCTCATTAGAGCGGATCCACTGCCTATGAGATGACATAAAAAGTTGTACAAATCTTGCTAAGCTTACCAATGTGCATACGTCCAAGCAATACTTTTGTGCGCTTCGTTAGAGCAGTTCATTGCATCGATTTGCTGTGCATATTTGAGTATAACTCGAAGAGATATGCGGATCCCATTAAAAAACTATGCAGGAGTTACTGAGCACAGGTATAAAAAACAAATAAGAAAACAGAAATAAGTAACAAGGAGAGTTTCTAAAATATTACAAAAACAAAAAAGTAAAATTTACCAAAAAAATATTACTTTTCCCAAAATAAATTTTAGTATTAGTATATTTTGACCCTAAAAAATTATCTCTATACCAAAATGTTCACCATTGAATACATCTCAAAATTATTACTGTTAACTTCTTATTGAACCAAAAAACTTACATATCGAACCAAATAGATGGATCACTTCACATGGGATCGCTGATATCTACCAGTGCAATGACGTAGGTCACAATGACAGTTTTGCTCATTACGGAAACTGTTATAATTTGGTGTATAAAATTCGACAAATTTTAAAGCTCTGTCCTCTGGCGCCAGCGAGAGAGAAAAGCGAGCTTTTCGCCTGTTTTTGTTGACTGTGTATAACTATGAGTGATGTCAAATACAAAATAATGACAATTGGACCACTGAAAGTGGTAAAATAAATGTTGTGTCAATTGTCCAATTATAAGAACCTTGAAAGAATTTAATTTGCTCTCAAATTCGTCTGGCATCGATTTTAATTTTAACTTTTGATTAAGTGAATTGTTGAGATAATTTGCAATTATATTATTTTCTAACTAGTCTGTAGAAAATTGTATATATTCTATATTAAATAAATAAATTCTCTTCCTCCCAAACAAGTTGACCAGTCCTAATGTGCATATACACAACACATACATACATAAAACATGCCTTTAGCTTAAATTTCTTTCAAAATATTGGTAGGAAAACTTTTTGTTAGTAATGCTTGTCTGTATAGAATTTTTACAACGCTACTTGTGTCGAAAATGCACAGGCGGTGACGTTGCCAGTGGAAGTGGCAGCAGCTGCTTCCGCTGCTTTGTTGCCTGCTAGTTGGTGTTTCTGCATTTACGATACTTTGTTGCGAGGGTCCCTAAGCACAGCTTTACAAAAAAAAAAAAAAATTATTTCTTTGTGATTTTGTTAAACTCAATTGTTGACTTTTTTTGCAAAATTTCATGATGCTTGTTTTTGGTTTTTTCAGCGTTTTTGCATTGCAAATATTTATGGTTTGACATTGACATTTGCGCGAATAGCATTTTTTGCTTTCATATTGCCATTGGTAACTTTGTTATTTTAACTCTTAAATTTTTTCGTTTGTTTGTTTGTTAAGTCTTTTAAGTTTGGGTTTTTTTCACAATCTTATTTCTCAAGCCTTTTATGTTGCGCAGAGTCAGTCATTTGTTTTTTCTTTGGTTATTTTGCTATGTTTTTAAACTTCTCCAAATTAAACAACTTTTATTGCAACAGTTTGCTCGCATTATGCTGCACAAAAAGCACAATAATAAATAAACAAAAAAATTAAATATGATTGCAAAAGCAGCGAAATAACACAGAAAAGTCAACAATTGTGGATAAATAAAAGACAGCTCTAGACAACTGGCCAACTATCAATCACGTAACCCACCTAGCAGAGCCAGCAGACAAGATCTTGACCATTTTTTATTTACTCTGGCCATTGATTTGCACCGCAAACATGGTTGCACTTATATTTCTTGGTATGTATGAGTGTGTTTTTGCACAAAGACACATTTTTATGCAAATACTTGTGAATTCACGCTTTGACGCAACTTTAATGAAGAAAGAATGCCACTACTTAACCTCTTTTTTGTGTTCTGTACTCAGTATGCAAATGTTTACTTGCGGTCGCGTAAGTGCTGGGCCAGGTTCTATCAGTGTAATACAAATGTGTATATACTATGTACACACATATACATTTTTTTATTTCCTGGTACAGTTCTTTCTTTTTTCAACTGTCTCAAGTGCTACTCCAAGTGCTACTCCTGAGCTGCTCAGGTGTAACCAACTCTTCTTGAAGAGCGAGTATCCGTAAAAAATGGCGTGCGCTGACTTCCTGTCGCGGCAGGGGAAAAAGAGTTAATATATGATATGATATAGTTTTGTTTTTTTGTAAAAAGCTTCTATTTGTTTGTAGTTTTGACATAAATTATTTTATTATTGCCTTTAGCTAAGGTCTCTGGCTTGTTGTTCTGCGTATTTAAAAGTTTATTGATATACTCTGTAAGATAACAAAATAGTATAGATTTTGATATATAATTAATTTCCATGATTCAGTGCTTTTAAGAATTAATATTGCCGTCATTTGGAAATATCTCATTTTGTTGGAGGTAGATAAAACCTGCGAAAATTTGGACAGAATCGTGACAGATGACAAATCTATTTTTTCGTTGGTGCCGTGATTATGATCTATGGCTGAAACTTAAGTCTAATTCAAAACTACAGTCAGTGTCAAAATAAAAAATGGAGAAAATACGCGGCACCTTAGCGAAACTCATCGTGAATTGCGAGAAAGCTCAGAATGGAGTGACCTAAATAGTCAAAACTTGTTCATATGTGGTGTATAGTTGCGGGCATTAAATCTAAGCACCAAAAAATAATTTTTTTTTTTCTAGTTTTTCCAGCTGAATGTGTCAGATCTCTTTTTCTCTGTTAAGCTTATTCAGGCATTTTCCGAACACCCACTTCGCGGAAGCGCTATTTGGTAATTTCGGTACTTCGTCCCTGCAGAAATTTCGATTCGACCAAGAAACAGATTTTTAGTGACGTTTGAAGGAATTCCTGTAGTCGAAAGAGGTCTTTTGGTGAGTCGTTGAGTGTTCAAAACCATTTGCTGAAGTATTCGACAGGCGTTTTTGAGGATGATTTTTACTTATGTACATTTCAGTTTCGAGGAGCTCCTGTAAGCCGATGTCCTCTATCAACCGATATTCGCTTATTTTTACAGCTCCTGAGCTCTTTTAATAGATCCAGTGTTAAATCAATAAAATTTCTCTCTCAATCTCTCAAATCATTTTAGAAAAGGTGACCCGTAGATGAGATCTAAATTCAATCGGTTGTATAAGTGCAACTATTTGACGTCAAACAACCAACTCTGAAACTTTTAAACTTCCAGGGAAATTGAATCGCCACAAACCTTAAAAATTTGGGTTTTTTTTGTTTACCTGAGAATCGGCAGCAAGTTCATACCGCTCAAGAAACGGACTTATATATATATATACAGGGTCCGCCATATAACTTTACGGAATTAAAAATGCTATAAAAAAGAAACTACTCAATATTTTTCCAATCTGTTTTTTTTTTTATTTTGAAGTACAATCCTTCCGGTTAATGATGGAACACAACTTCATTCATATGGCTGCCTCGGCTAGCCACCAAGGTCTTTACGCAAAATTCGTCTCAATGATGTCTCCGAAATGTCCAATTGTTGAGAACGACGGCGAACTGATGTTCCTGGTGATTCACGAACACTCTCGGCCACTGCAGCAATATTTTCGGGTGTACGGACGGTTTTTGGTCGGTCACGCGTTGATTTGTCAATAAGCAGAAATACACTCATGCCATAGCCAACGGACTTCCGAACGTTAAATATACAACTTCTAGCACTTGTCACCTCCGGATCTCCGTTCTCAGTTCTGACATGAAAAGGCTTCTCATAAGTAACCATCTACCCGTCGTTGGTGACTTTAAATTTTAAAGTACTTCCATTAATTTCAAAACAGTAATGTGAATACCAAACTTACAATTTTAAGTGACTGTCAACTATTTTACAGTTTTTATATTACCCAGACTGTCATTCATGTTCGACGTCAAACCTACATTCAATCTGTGAAATCTCAATAGTAAAGATGGCAGCAAAGAAAATTGAATGCGCATTTTTTATATTGCATTAGCTGATAAAAATAAAAAAATTAAAGGGAAAACAGAAAATGAGGAATGGGTTGGTAAACAGAAAATATATTCCCATGCGAATATTTTGGAAACAAATTTTTGAATGCGGATCCAAGGATTACCACAATGGTTTTGGGTGTAAAATATAAAAGTTATGAGCACCTACCAAAGCTTATGACTCACTACCAAAAAGGCAGGACAAAAAGCTAAGAATCCATAATGCACTCTGGGCTCTTTATATCTCAGAGACAACGCATTTCGTAGCAAACTATGAACCCTTTCAACAAATGGTTTTCCGCGTTCATCTACACAGGTTGCCTGCCCGTACATATGATAGAATTCTGTTGAGTATATGTACATATGAAGGCTTGAAATGTTCTGCGCGACGTTTTTAAGGACAGACCACTCACAAACAAAAAAAAATTGAGCAAAACTTTCGAACTTGTCCGATAATGGGTTTCGCCTATAAGGGGCATTGTTTTCACTGGTTTATTACAATATATTATATTATTTGTAAGCTCTTTGGGACCATATTTATCAAGGGCCTTATTCGTAATTCTACGTCCAAACTAACTTAGGATTCGGTAAAGTCGAATAGTTCGCAAGAATCTTTCCAATAAATAAATAATCTGGGTATTCATTGATTTCAAAGTCACGTGCTCAATGTAAAAATTCATGAATGCCATAGCCTCCATATCAGAATCCCTTGTCTGCCATAACTTAAAGTCTAGCAGGTTACACCAAAAGAACGCGGCTCAAATAGACTTCTCCATCAGCTTTTACAAAACAAATTGTAGTTTAGGTAATTATTAGGGCTCACTCTAATTACTTCGTTTTCAGTTTAGACCACATTGTCGCCGGCTCAATGATTGATGAGCTGCCGCCACTCACCTAACACAAAATAAATGAATGTTAAATGCATGCATGTGTAGTGTGTTCGTGTGTGTGTATGGCTATATGCGATCTAGTGTGTCTTACGAAATGCCAGCATATTAAAAGTGGTTTGCACTAAAAATTTATGACTTTGTCTAACAACATAACATTTGCGTTTGTTCAGTGCTGAAGTGTGATTTAAATATTTATAAACAGATTGCCATTGACAGATCGTTTATTAGAAATGCCGAATAAAAACTATAAAATTTTTTTTTTTAAACAAATCGCAAGCAAAACACAAAAAGCCTGTGCAAATATAAATTAAAGACCGATTGACAACGCCACTAATTTACCGCCACACCTCCTCCCCGTCGAACACACTTGACTCGTCGTATATGTTCGTAATAAGCGGCGCGCATGTGCGGCGAATTAATGAATGAATGAAAGTACTATCCAGTAATTACAAACTTATATGGATGTATGTATGTTTCTATGTGTATGCAATGTCTTCCCGTACGGCCTATATTCACTGACGAATGGCTGAAAAAAGACGCGCGTGCGCGACGCGATTCGGTCAATGCTGCGCAATACTCGCTCTTGAGCATTGACCACTTTATACGAAATGCTACTTGTTCAGCGTTTTTTATTATTATGTTAACATAATGTTCGTACATAAGTACATGTTCATATGTATGTGCACATATATTCGCAAATATTGCCGAAAATCATTACAGCAATCTGTCAACGCTTTATGCATTCGCTCTCTTACATTGAAATCAGTCATTTACCTCTTTAAAGCCGGCGTTTTCTATTTGACTTTTTTCGCAATAAAATAGTGTGTTAAATATATATCAGTGGTTAATTTTGTGTGCATTAATTGGGGTTTCGCTACAAATTGTCTTACATTAGTTAGTGGGTGGGGATAATGGTTTGTCATTGCCGTTAAATGGTTAATGTGAATGCGTTAGAGAAGTTTTTTGAATTGTTCAACTGGCAAAAATTTTTATGTAGGACAATTGAAGACATTATTATTGCGGTTTTGTTTTTTATTTTGATTAAAATCTGGTTTTGTCTAGAAATAACATTTTCGATTTCTTTGGAACTAAAAATAATTTTTATTTATTTATTTATTTATTAGAATTAATATATAATACTAAAACTAATACAAGAACGAGTACTAGCTGCCAGGGCCTACAACTCGAAAAAAAAAGAATTTTTAAAATTTTTCTTAGACAGGATTAACCGTTATAGGGTATTGTGGGCGAAAAAATCTCTTCACCTGCCATAATAAGTGGACTTTCAAAGCTTTTGAAACGAAACGGAATTTTTAAAGCTGGGTTTAAAAACCCGTGAACAACACAGCCAAATCTTGGCCGATTTAGGCTGTACCATTAGAGAGGTGTTTTTTTTTTAATTTTAACCCATTCATGTCCCAATTTTTTCACCTTCAAATATTATTTTGATACCTTTAATAAAAGTTTTATACATTTTTGGACCGACCTTTTAGGCTTAAACTCTTCTATCACTTGCGGTATTTTATTGCTAAAAACATACTAATTTTTTTTTTTATAAAAAGCATGACGTTTGGTGGTTCAAATTGCTGCAGCTCACGTATACCTTAATATTTTCTGAAATATTGCAACGAACGTCTTGAAATATGACAGTAGCACAGTTTTTTTGTAGAGCGTGGTGCACCCTAATGTATACTGTATCAGATACAACTCACAAAAAAGTACTAGTTTGTTCAAAACTTTAAGTTAACTTTATGCTCTTCCTAAGCGACTCCCCCTTCAGACATCCACAACAGTATTTGCGATTGCTTGATCTATGATTTTACTAGACATTTTCTAAGATAAGTTCTAAAAAGCGAGATTTTCTAACTGAACCAATAAACTAATCATAACTTAAAAATACGTTTTAACTTTTTTCATACATATTCTCTTCTACTAGTTCCAAGGGTGGTAATACTTTACATCAAAGCGCTCACTTAGAGGCTCATTAACTGAGCTGTAAATTAATATATCAAAAATTTTTATTTGATAAATTTTAGATGGTTCGTTAGGCTAACTTACCATAGGCAGAGATGTTACCAGGAGATCGTTGCCTTATGTCACTCAAGAGAAGAATATTTTTTGCGTTGAACTGTTATGTAATAGTAGAAGAACTGAAGTGGTACAGTATAGAAATGGGAGTGCTTGGTGGGTAAACTCGCTACAAGCCATTCAGCCTGAAAGTCATGTGGGTCTTTACATAAAGGTTATAGTATAGCGGGAATAATATATTTTTGCAATCAACAAAAGGGCTACTTGGTCTAAAACGCACGCCAGACATATTCTTTCAGCAGTAACAAATAGGTAATGAGTAGTGCCGTGGCCAATGTATTTGTGTTCACATAAAGTTAGGCCTTGTGTGGAATATTTAAAAGTATTTTCCAACAGCTGCCGCTCTCGGAACCCATGATCATCTTTCGAGTGTATTTCTTTCAATAATGTGCGCATGGGAATGGATGCGGAAGTTTTGTTAGAGATCAGCCTCTGATTATCATTTCGAAGCCGTGTGGAGACTCAACTGATAGCCGCTTGCGCAAAAAGATTTAACTGGGCAGTTTCAGTGTGTTCATGCTGTAAAACTAAAATGCGAGCAGACTTTGGTCGTATTTGAGCGAGATGTGGGATTTTATTTTAATCGGTTGTCGGGCCCAAAGACCCAAGCAGAAGTTGAAGAAGCTCCTCGAATATTACCAAGGTGTCTAGTTCGTTCATTTCGTAATGCTAATTGGTACCAATGGCCTTTGATCAACGGACTGCTTTGGTCGATTGTGCTATTGAGCATCGTGAAGCTTAAAGACTTCTTTGACAGTAGTATAGGTTAGGCTAGGTTGCTTAGATTGCCACTCTCCATGAGGGTGTAGAGCGACCTGCTTAGGCATGGAGACCCATTGTGATGCTAATGGTTTAGGCTGAAGTTTCCCCCTTTATTTCGCAATGTGCGAAACTTCTTCGTCTCTCTAATAAACGACGAAATATTATGGATATCTGCGGATACAAAGTCGGCCAAATATCCAAGGATGTAAGAGTTTAGACAGCGGAGTTGCGTTCCGCCAAGAGGGTCACAGTGGTAGAGAAAGTGTTTAACACTTTCCACTTCCTCTTTGTTCCTTCATCTGCGACAGAAGTCAATAAAAGGAAACAAATCGCTTCACGTGTGTTCGCATTAGGCAGCAACCTGTGATGACACCAACTAATGAACTAATGGCAGGTCGGTCGAGATAGGTGAAGGACCTAGTTCTGTTTTCATTCAGTATAGGCAATATCTGTCTAATTACCCCACGGATCCATCTAAATATCGATAAATGCATGTTCGCAAAAGTCTCATAAAATATTGATTTACCGGAGCTACTACTTTAATCGGCTTGTATCAATTATCACTTAATATTTTTTATCTTCAATCCTAAAAGAAATTTTTCATACAACAATCTGCGTAGAGGCGTCACGAAACAGCAACTAAGAAGCGCACGCATTCTGCTTTTTCTTAAATAAACATTTTCACTAATGCCTTTATTATAATTTTCTCCATCTCAGCGATTTATAGTAATACGCGTTATAGTGCTGAAAACACAAAGAGTTAAATAAAGAAAAAACGAGGACAACTGCGCATGAAATCTCCTTCTAGAAAACTGGTAGCCAAACAAAACCAAATACTAATAGTAGTAGTAAGATAAATCAACAACAAACATACACCTAATAGACTGTTTGATTTAAAACTTGCCAATGACAAGACGTATTTACACTTAAATTAAGCGCAATTAGCGATTCTAAAAACGCCCATGCGCACTGAAAGTATTTCGAGCGGACGACACTGCAGCGCATCCGCATACGCAACTGGAGCGGCATCCGTTGCAGCAGCATCAGCTGCAGCAAATATGGCAGCCATGCCAGTCGTCTGGTGCACAGATCCAAATTCAGTAAATAAACAACCCACAGCTTTCGCGCTTCATGGCATTCAATTGCAGGGTAACGTGACAGAGAAACAAGTATTGGCGCTACGCGAATTGGTGAATGCCGCCGCTGAGGGTAGACTGATACTACCTGCTGATGGCACTTTTGTGTTGTTAGACAGCGGCATTAGTATTGAGAGTTCAATAGTGAAAAGCGGTGATGACGCCGATGCCGATGGCAATAAAGAAAATGCAGCGCATAATATTGTTGCAAATGTGACAAATGGCAGCTGTGGAGAGGAGAAACTTACAAAGAACACCTACATTCTTATGCCCGTGGCAACAACCAAACCTCAGCCATCGCAAGAACAACACCCAACAAATTTGCTCAGCGCTGCCACAGCAGCCGTTGCAGAGCAATTTGATGTTATCGAAGAAGAGAAAGAAGAAGCGCAGGAAGTTCTAGTATCGCAGTTTAAAGATGAGGAGCCCGAGCCAAAATACTCCACATTCACGCCGCCAAGCTCGAATGACGGCGAAGAAATACTATACGAATTTCTCTGTTGTGCGAAATGTATGAATGAAATGTACGCGTCCAGGTATCAAGCGTCTCCAACAAGCGCTACGCCTACACGCACGCGGTATAGTAGTTGCCAGTATTCCACAGACGCGCTTGCGCCAAAGAGCAATGAAAGCCGGCGCGCTTTGGCTGCAGAACGACTACATCGATTACTCAGGACTTCCGGTCGCGCCTGCGCCTTCGTTGATTGGGGTGCATCAGTCCGGACAGCGACTGGCATAAAAGCCAGTGAATCGTCAATGCCATTAGATGATCCTGTATACAGTATTGCCAATAAGTACACGCGCCGGTATCAACGCAAATATTGCCTTAACTCTGCCTCGGCATTAGCCGCACGTAATCGACAAAATCGTCGCAAATTACCAATGCAAAGCGTAAAAATCTTTCATAATCGTAGCATTGCAATCACAAATGTTGGTAGTTGTAGTGGAGGTAGTGGGGGCAGTAGTGTAAGCAATAACCGAAACAATAAAATCGGCTGCGTTCCACTGTCAACGATATTATCATTACCTGCTTATGCGACGGTGAACAAAAATAAAATCAACAATGAAGCGACGACACAGTCAAATAGTGGAGCGATGTTAGCAGAGGAATGCAACGAACAAATGGGGAGAAGTGGCAGAAACCAGACAAGGCTGGGAACGGAGGTAGAGGTAGACAATTTTGAAGCGCCGAGAATGCAGACGGTAGTCAACGCGGTGGTGGAAGATGACATACAAAGGCATTCTCTTCGTGATAAGCTAACGAACTGTGATACACCAATGGAAGAGGTAGTCTCTACTGAAGTAGTTAAAGATCTAATTAGTTTCGACGACGATGATAATGATAATGCTGAGTTGAGGACAGCAAACGACAATGTATGCGGTCCGTCGCGAAAATTCGTTTGCGAATCAAAGACCTTCGATTTGTTGTGCGCACCGAACAAAGAGCTGACACCGTCAGCCATCATAGCCAGCGATCACGATCGTGACGCCGACACCAACGACTGCAACCTTCCACTATCAACACATGCGCTTTGCATGCAAATTAGCGAATCAGCCGAAACCGCGGCCTACCCAACGACAAACACTGTCGACACCAGTACAGCTGCTGCTGAGACTCAAGCCACGGTAGCTGGGCAATCGCACAGTAATAATTCGAGTCGGAAAACGAGTTTCGATTCAACTTGCACCATCAGTTCAATGGATTCTGGTTTCATTGAGATGCAGAATAAATTGGAGAGCTCGTTGCAGAGTGCTGCTGGCGCTTTACTGTTTGCCGCTGCTGCCACATCCTCATCAGCTGCGAATGTGCGGCCCTCAATTGCGCAAATCTTCGATGATGTCACCAATGTGGCAGGTGCCGAAAATGCCACTTCACAAGGGTGTGGTAATGCTAAGCATGTAGCATTGAGCACTGGCGAGCCTTGTGATGCGCCAGAGAAGATCGCGCGTCTCAACTACAAAGAGTGCCTTACCCAGTCACGCAACCGGCGCAAGTCCTACGAAGAATTCAAGGCAATGTTTGCCGCAGCAGCATATATGGAAGGAGCAAACAATGCGGCGTCGGAAATATGCGCACGTCGCAAATCGTCGCAAGTACGTAGTGGCAGCTGTTGTGAAAAGGAAACACAATCCGGCGCGTCAATGACAACGCTAGCAGCAGCAACAACGACGGCGGCAACAATGTCGAATGCATTAGAATCGATATCAGAACAGGTTGTAACCAAAGCGGAGGGGGAGTGCCGCCACCCTGGTGATGGTGGTACTAGTGGAGTAGTGGCTGGTATGATGCCAATTGCCGGGTCCAAACTTGCCAGTCACAGTAACGTCGCCGCTGCTGCAATCAACGAGTTGAACACATTTACTATGAATGTGAATATCGACACGAAACCGGATTGTGTAAACAAGTTTGCGGTGAGCATTGCTGAAATGAATACTACTGACGTGTCCGCCTCACAGACCGCACCATCAGCGTCTGCGTTAGCGACGGCGACGACGAGGACGGCGGCGACTACAATACAACGTCGGCCAACCACAGAAATTTTGCGTAAGAATTCCGATTTTCTATCGCAAATACTCGATCAAAAGCTGCTTGCGGCCAAAGAGAAAGAAAAAGCGCACATACGTCGCAAATCATATGAAGAGTTCAAACGTTTGGTGCGCGATTGCGAAGCAATGGATATGACAGAAAAATCCAGTGAAGCTACAGAAAGTGCAACCGCTCTGTCGGCAACGCCATTTAAACGTCAAAATTCGCGGCATAGTAAAAGTTACGCGTCATTTTTGCTTATGCGCCGCAATTCGTTAAAAGAACAACAAAAAGTGGCGGCTGCCGCAATGGCTACTACAAACTGCACTGCCAACGTTGAGCCACTACTTGAGCGTAGCGATGATGTTGCCACCGAAGCGCAACTACAAAGCAACAATAGAGCCATAGTACCGTCTGCAACAGCGCCTATCAACAAAGGTATCGGTAGTGGCAGTGGCAATAATTATAGACGTAACTTTAAGATCTATGATAAGCTAGTTTACGGCACCATTTATGACATAATACAACGTAAAAATGACATTTACAACCTGACATACCATAAATATGACAAATATATGACATACGGCACCATTTATGAGATTCTACACCGCAAGACGTCGCAAGCATCCTCTACCACGTCGTCGCTCACAAGCGCGGGCGATTTCTTTCAACGCAAAAGTCTGTCTGCTATTTTGGAAAAAGATGGCGGTTTGACTGGGCATGAAAAAAAAGAACATACTTCTAAAGCAGAAAAGGACAAACACAAAGAAGGCAAGGAAAAACACAAGTCATTAAAGCCAACAATGATTTACGATATTATACAAAAACAACAGCACCAACAACAGGGACAAAGTATTGAAGTTCATGCTGCCATAGGGAGTAGCGCTAGCGTTCCAAATGGGGCCATCTCGACCGCAAATTCTGCTTCCTCGTCCACACTTTTGGGCAGTGGTCGCAAATATGGCACGATTTATGACATTTTACAAATGGAGAAATCAGATACCAGCACAGCTACAGCTGTCTTATCTGCGGCGCACCCAGAATCCAAGAATCGTTTTATTGTCAGCAAAATTGATGAAACTGCTGTCATGGAGACATCAACAGCTAGTGGCGTCAATACGCACCAACCCATAGAAAGCCCTATCCAAAATGCGGGTTACACAGCATCCAACGCAAAAAAGTCGCAAAGCGACAATGCCGCCCATTGTGATTCGCAAAAATCTGCGAAACCATCGAAGCCAAATAAAATGAGAAGACTGTCTAATATATTGTCCTATAGTAAGCAACATACAAAGTCTGAGAAGTCGGCAAGCAACGAACGCATCGATGAACAACCAGAGCCGCCAGCTGATTCACGTGACATTGAAGACGCGTCCAAATCAAAGCATGTGCTGCACAAACGCCGTGTTGGCTTGTCGCAGCTATTGCCGCTGGACAGTGAAGAATTATATGCGCGTATTATTGCACAAAGTCGCGGCGCCACCTCAACTGCTGGCAAGCTGGGGAGCGGCGGCGCTCCTATTATGAAATCCAGTTCACTAGATGGCATCTCGGCGGCAGCGGCCGCTTTGGTCTCGCCACCTGCCACACCTTCGCCACCCTCACCACGCCGCAGCCTCAAGCAACATAATTGTTTACATCTTGGTGTAACGTCTGCACAGAGACGGCTCGTCAAAAAACTGTCTCTAGATAGCTTCGAACCGAGTGCGGCACGCAAGGATCGCTCGCCAATACGACGCTGGTCCAATCAAATGCCTATCAAATGTAACTGTATGCCTGTGGGTGACTCGCGTGAAGGTTCGCCGGTTTCGTTGGCGAGCAGCAATGAAGATTTGTGCGCATGCCCGTCTACTGTCATAGAATCGGCTGCACAACAATGGCAACAACAACGCCAACCACACCACTTTAGTCATCACCATCACCAGCCACTGCAACACAAGCATACGTGCCCAAATTTCTTGATATTCACATCGAATACAACAACAACAACGGAAACACAAGCATCACAAGTCGCAACGCTTCTACCATCGCCTACGTCGTCTACTTGTGTCGGTAATGCCGATTGTGCTTGCGCGTCACTGGATAATTTTAAAAACTTCAGACTCAATGCACCGTTGAGTATTAAAACGAATGCCAACAATAGCAGCAAAGTTGCGACGCCCGCAGCACCAACGAAGGGCGGTGGTAGTTCAGCGCTGGCGTTGACCAAGAACGCCAAGTCGCGCCGCTTGTCGGAATTTACGCGCGGTGAATTTCTAAACGAAAAACCGTAAGTGTTATACACATAAGTTTTATTTTTGTATTTTTGTTTTTAGCTTTTGTTTTAAATTTTTATATTGAGCGTTTGATTTTTCATTGAAGGTACCTTCATTCATTTAGTAGATATTATGCTTTGTTTTGTATATTTAATGCATTTTATTTTTAACTAAAAAAAACTTTTTTTTTTATACCTGCTAAATAAGGGCAGTAGAAATCAAATGAATGAAAGTATAAGCGCCTGCTACAGAGCCACTTAGTTGTTTTCCTCGGTTCAAACCACAGAAGATAACATCTTAAATTAGTTTTAAGTCGCAAGCGGAAGTGTATTGACTAAGCATCATCACAAATCTTTTCGCATTCCAAAATAAATCCTTGAAAGAACTCTCTGAACATGCATTGTAGTTGCGACAACATACGCATTTTAAGCTCTCCAATTTGCAATAATTGACTCATGGTGAGTGTCCGCCCATCTGATGTTTCACTGTATTATATTATATATAATATCAGGGGCCAGTTAAATCCAATTCCGCGATATTTCAGAATTTCTTGTATCACTGGTAGCCAGAAAACATTCAGAAAACAAAATTCAGCTTTTTGGTATAAAAATATTCGAATTTTTTCAAAAAGGTTTGTTTTAATAACTCCTGTAACCCCCGGCAGGCAATGGAAAAACATCTGAGTGTACTTCTGCCTCGAAAAAGCTTCCCATAGAAATCATACGCCTTTCGGAGTCGGCAAATGGTTATACAGTAGGTCCATCCATTTGTGCGAGTGCATCGATATCTATACCACAAATTGGCGCTAAGTCCGGTTTATTTATTTAAGTTTTTAAAAAAACAATGAAGTTTTTAAATTTACGACCTTTGCTTTGCGCTCATAAAATATGCTAAGTTTAGCAAAACTCATAACAGAATCAAAAAAACTTAAAGCTAAAGCTACAATATTCGACCATTTCTTATAATTTTTTTTTTGTTTTTTTTTTTTTTTGCTATATCGAATTGATTTAGTCAGTAGTCTCGCGAAAAAATTCACACTGTTATGTAAAGAAAATAAGTAAATAAAAGTATTAACTAGAATGAATAAGCCGCCACCGCTTATTTCATCAATGAAAAATGAGGCCAACATTACCATATAAATACATAGGTACATATTTAATAATAAAAAAAATAACCCCCATGTCTATGTATGTTCACTCATGCATACACATCTTTGAGAAAAACACCTTTTGCTAGTCATTATATGTATTCTATGAATGGAATGCCAAACATTTTTTTACATCTGATTTCGAGTAAATATCTTCATTAACATGAAAATCGCCAGACTGATTGAACGACTGATTGGCCAATAATTAATTCCCAATATCGTGCCTATGTAAATAAAAAACATACAGACATGCATCTATGCATGCGTTAACAAGAATGCGTTGGTTGGCAATAAGGCTAATTGGCCGATTTGCTATGGAGAAAAAACCCTTAATTATGAATTAAAATAAAATAAAAATTACTATGCAAGCAATGTAAATTACATATGTAGGTAGGTGTGTGTTAGTAGTTTCATTCTCTGTTCAATTGCTGCGAAAAAAACATATAAACCTAAAAACATTAGTATCATCGGGTTTGTGGGTGAGGTGGAGGCGTTTAATGGCTCATCAAAACAGGTCATGTATATATCACATACTCACACATACCTATGTATGTATGTAGGAGTGTGCGGTATAAATTTAGGTTTATTAGCGTGCATATAAAATGTTATTAAACGAGGGCATATTATTTGTAGTATGTAGGTACATACATATGCACACAAAATATTTTTATGATATTGGATATTTTGAAAACAGCATAAAAAGCATAAAAAAAAAATGCGGAAGGTTGTACGGGGAAATAACGCGAAAGTTGAGGGTTGAGTTTCAAATTGCTGAAGTTAGCACGTTCACTTGCTTGCTTTCAATTTGCTTAATCGAAATATTGAGCGGATAATGCCATTTGAGCTTACTTGACACAAAAAAAAAAAAAAAAAAAAAACCTGTTTCTAAAGATCGTAAGTTAAAGCGAATAATATTTAAATCCCGGCTTCCTGCCGAATCTCGAAAACGAAGAACCCTCTAGACATGTCTTTAACATACAAAAGTTCTTGTTCTCAAATAATGAGATTGACGCCGTAAACTTTTTTATACTGTGCTCGTTACACTGTGCTCGTATTTATAACTTGTTTGGACAAAAAGTTATGTAGTTGAACATTATTATGGTCTTCTGAATTCAATAGCTTAATCCGTTTTGTCAGGTTTGTTTTAGTTTGCGAGATAACAATATTTGAAAATGTACCTTGAGGCCCTGAAAGCTCATTTAGAAACATCATCATATCTTAAAGTGATTGGATATTGATGATTTTTAGATTTCGGTCCTGTGCTTTGTTGTTACAAAATAGCTCCAAAACTTCAAAAATTATCAACATAAAAGTTAAAATTTAACAAATTTGCTTAAAAAATTAATAAATAAAATAACTTAAAAAAATTAAAAACCCAAAACAAAGTTTTTTAAAATAAAAACAAAAAATTAAAAGGTATTGTTAATTTTTTGTTTGCTTCATAAATTACTAGCTTCAACCCGCGGCCCCGCTCGCGTAGAAGTAGTTTTGAGGGATTTAGGATATGTATATAAAATGTCTACTAGAATTTTCATTCTTGTATAACAAAAACAGAAGCAAAAAAAAAGGCAGATAGAAAATTTTGCAAAAATCGTGGACATTGTTTTTTGCAATATTTATAATTAAAGTAATATTCGTTATAAAAAACCGTCCCTAGACAAATAGATAACCGAGTGCATTGAATTTTAATTGAAATAACAACTTTTTTATATTTTTTTTAACAATGTTTTACAAAACATGTTTTCCAATATATTAATTAAAAAACAGTTCTAAGGCGATACTAATATGCTAATATACTAAAATACTAAAACATAAAAACAGTTCAATTTCTCTGCTGTCAAAAAAGTATTTGCACAGTTGGTTGAAAATCAAGTTTAGTGAAATTTGTGGTCTTTTAGGGTTAATATTTTGTATGTCCTCCTTGGACATCAATTACCGCTTGAAGACGACTTCGCATTGATTTAATTAGTTTCGGAATATCATATTCCAATGGTATTTTTCCCCCACTCTTCTCTGAATAATTTTATTACTTCAGTTTTATTAGTTGGCGATCTTTTTCCTACTTTTCTTTTTAAATGAACACACAAATTTTCGATTAGGTTACTGTCGGGACTTTGGGCGGGAATATCAATAACTTTGGTGCAGTTGTAGAGTAAGCAGGACCTGCATAAATAAGATTTATGTTTGGGATTATTATCTGGATAGTATTTGTATTTAAATTTGTTCGAATTTTCCGGGTCAACAAAGCCGAATTTTCTAATACTGGAAGTCAATTCGTTATTTTTCGTCCAAAATTTTGATTTCACCCACTTCCTTTGTTGATATACAAACCATTACTGACAGTTTTCCAAACTTCACGGGAGGGATAATATTTTTATTTTGTAGTGCTGTGAGAGGCTTACACCAAACTCTCAGGGGTCCATCATGGTAGTAGAGCATAATTTCCGTCTCATCTGAGAACATAAAGTCATCCCAGTACTCTGTGGGAAGTGATATGTGCTCGGTGGCAAATCGCAATCTTTTATCAACGTTTTGTGCTGATAACAGGGGGTTTTTTCCTAGCCACTCTTGAAGAATATTTGTGTTTTTGCAACACTTTTCGAACAGTTTCATGAGAAATTCTTAACCCGTAGTCTTTTTCCACTTGAAGAGTTAATCCTCTTGTACTGCTTTGCGGGCTATTATAAATAGATTTCATAATTTTACGTTCAATTCGCTGCGCCACCCTTTCAAATCGAGTCTTTCTTTATTTTCAGCACGGTTTATTATATTAAATCTAAGTTCTAATTTTAAGGGAGAACATATCGGTGATTTCTCTGGCTGATTTGCCTTTGTAGTGATTGAAATACACTAATTGAATAATATTTTTTGAAACACGTTTTCCTGGCATTTTTTTATTAAAATCTGAGATCAATTATAGCACTGAAGACAATCACTTTATAACTAAATAATTTCTTATCCCTTTCACAATCCATACCATTTGCAAAAAAACCCAATTGAATGAAATTCGCGGAAAATAACTGCATTTTTTGTTGTTTTCATCAGTTCTGCAAAGATTTTTTTGACACTTTTTAAATAGAGCAAACATCTTTTTTGTTGTTGTTTTCGTAATGTGTGTGATTATTTAATAACTGTTGGAGCCTAATAGTCCTAGACAAGTACAGTAATGGAATGTGTGTATAAATGTTTTGTTTGTTTTTTTATTTGTTGTTGAAATTCTCGATCAAAGCTAAAATTTTAAATTTTTCTTCACTATGCAATGATATTCTTGACAAACTGTATATGCCTGCACTATACATTTTGCCTTACAAATTCATTTCTTATTCTCTCCTTCTGCTCAATTTTGCCTAATCCATCTCCATATAATGATTTATGCTAAGCTACTAAGAAGACCTTTGAAAAGGCATAATTTCAAATCGGTACAGTTCTTGCTGATTCGAAATACTTTTATCTTAGCTATAAACTATGCTTTTCTTCTTTTGAGCTCTCTTGGATTTTTCACCTATAAACTTAGTTACCTAGAACTTAGGTCATGCCGTGCCGTCTCTGATCTAGCGAATAGCTTTATGAATTCACTCAGTTGTCTGCACTTTGCCTGCCCACAAGTGATAGATATAGAAATCTAATTCTGTTAATTTCTCTTTGATATCCGATAGTTTGAAATCGAATCCTCGATCTATGTTTGAACAGCCAATGAGCCACGGACAATTATATTTGAATTGTAAACTCGAACTCACATGAAACAGAAATTCATATTGGTGTATATCGCACATGGATACATACATATATATATATATACACGTAAACAAATACCACGAACAGATTGATTACCAATTTCAAGAACGTAACCAAGCAGATGTTTGTAAGTTAGATTGTGATGTATTCGTAAATGATTTTATAATAAGCTTTGGCAATTGACATGCCAACGATCAACGTGACAAAGATACAACAACTTATTTCAGTTGCATATAAAATGCATACCTATGCGCATATGTGTATGCATTTTGTAGATACATTTCCTGCTGACATCCGTCACATGGATTCATTGCGGGTAATATTAACCTAAAGTGCAACCAATAAATTAAGGTTATACAACAAAATCAGGTAGGAATACGACACACAGTTTCATTTGTATTTAATACAATTAAAAAGGCATTGTTTCGCACAAGAGCCAGCACGTGAGGTGGTATAGCTACAATTGAAAATTGACTATAGATTTTCTGTTTACAAATAACGGAAATTTGTAATTTAAAAAGCTCGTTTAAAAATGTTGTCAATATTTAAAAAAGACAAAAAAAAACAGATACTGCGGTAATAAGGGATATTATTTCAGAGAGTAAAATTATTCTAAAAAGAGGCAATTTGTTAAAAAAAAATTTGAATATTTTACATCATGATAACTCTGAAACTCGCAAGTTTCTCGAGATAAACAAACTGTTGTCCAAGAATTGAAGAAATATCATGGAACAACCCGATATACCCGATATGGCACTGGCTGAATTTTTTCTCTTTCTTTAGTCCAAATTATTTTATTGACCACTTCCGGTTACTTTTCATATGTATCTATATGTACTCGTATAAACTAAGTGAACTACCTACACACACATGAATATGTGCATATTTGGACTTTGATGAGCCACCTCTTCACTGCCGTTATTATTGTATTTTGTGCTGAACCGAGTTTAAATAAATTTATTGGCGCTTAAGTGGTTCCTTCATGCGGAACATCAGACGATTCGCGAGTGTTTATTTTGTTAGTATTTTTTTGTTTAATTGAATATCGTTTAAAAAGTGGCAAATGCAAATGAATTCAAACAACGCTGGTTCTATTGTAATTCACTTAAACTATGTTTTACATTATATGCATATCGGCCTTGGTTGTATTTGGGCCTATACAATATCTCACGATAGGTGGAGCTTTAACGCGAGCTTGTTTGTGGTACACAAAGGTTTTATAAAAATAAGTTTCGTTCAGACCTTTCATTTCCCAATTGCAATAATTTTTATTTATTTATTGTTTTACTTTTGTTTTAAATCCGCACAGTTAAAGAATTCCGATACTACTTACGGTGCAACTTGTTCGAGTTAAAGGGATTATACTGTATAAGTAATACATTTTTTTTGCCCATACGAATAGCTAAATGCGGATAAACCAGCAAATATTTTAAAATACTAATTTCGTTTTCTAAGAATGCTTATGAAAGCCACTTACTACGGACATAGTAGTAACCGAAACCAGATTTACCATCTAAAAGCTAAACTGAAATACATATCTATATCCACATACATCAGTGACACTTTGAACTCTCGGTGTTCAAACAAAAAGTAGCCACAAACACGAACGAAATATCATAATAAAAAATAATTGTCATTTGTGCAAAAATAAATTTACTTACATAAATCCAATACGTACTCTTTTACGTTTATATATGTATGTACTTATACTTATATACACTCGTTGAGGTTGCTTACATAAAATTATAAAAATTGCTATAAAATAACACTGTACAACATTAGAAAAGAAAAAAATTAAAGACATGAGAGGAACTAGGTTTCAGAGGTTTATTTCCTACATACTGAAGAGAAGAAAACATCATTCATTCATGTCATTCTGATGCAGAGACATAGCGAATTTTAGGAACCATCTGTTTTTAAAAGGTTTAAAGTTTGGGGAAATAAAAACTATTTATATATGTGTGTCATCTAATTTTATGCCTTTTCGGCTCAGTTCAAAGGCTTTGAAAACTGTTTTTAACCTTTCCTCGGATTTCATATTGGAAATTATTTTGTACTAACGATTTACCATAATTCCCTCCGATCTTCCTTGAAATCGCCTCCTAGTTCATCACTATAAAAAAGTATGAGTTTGTTTTAAGAAACTAAAAAGTTATATGAAAAGTAATATCCACCCAACCAAATTTTGATTACGAAAGATTTACATTATTGCCGAAAAATATTTTAAAGCAAAAATTTCAGGTGAAGTGAAGTAAAAAGGTGCACAACGTATTTTCATTACTAGGCATTATATGATTGACTTTATATAAAAGTGCTTGTGGTTTGTCATTTGAAAACTTCATTAGGTTTTTTCTAGTTAGAAAACTCTACTTCCAAGCTTACTTCCAGCAGCCATATTCATATGTTTTTATGAACTATACAGATACACCCACCTACCAATTAAAATACTATATTCCATATCTATTGCTTGCCAACCCCATCACTTTCGACTGCCTAACTTTGTTGCATCGTGTTTTTGGTTAGACTGATTCAATTAAAGCAAAATCATAAAAATTAGAGTGAATCGTAAATTACCGCTAAAATTAAGCAGATGTATTGTTATAGCTAATAAATATGTAAATATAAATATAACTACATAAACGTGTAAATACGTTAATGGCTAAATACCGGATACAAGACGTGTACCTAAATAGAATGAAAATTTCCCAACTCAGGCAGTAATTGCTTATAACTATTGAGAAAATGAATTTTTTCGAAAAGGGGCGTCATGGTGGCAAGTATTTATATACATTTTGTTGTTGTGTTCCTATGGTAATTTGTCAATGCCATGATGACAGGTTGTTTGCTCTGAATTTCATATAATCCTACTTCTTTCTTAATAGGACACCGAAAACTCTTTATCACAAAATATTTTTTATATATAATATACATATCTACTTCAGATTTTTGGTCGCTGAGTTGGGGAATTTTGCACCCTGTACACATAACGAGTATCCGTTAAAAAAAAATGCTTTCGAGCTTAAGTACTGTGAAGCACTAATAATTTTCAAAAATAAAAAAGTTTGTTAGGGAAGTGTAAAACTGCACTAAAAGGATTAATTTCGTGTAGTGTACCCTTTAACATTGAGGAAGTACGAATCTTCCAAATATTTGACTATTATTATTTTTATCACGTAATAAATAATTTTAAATATTTCTCGCACCAATTTCTCGAATCCTTTTGAAACCAGTTTCTCCACAATATTATTTAATTTTCTTAATTCATACTCGGTTTTAGCCGTGAACCGAAAGTGCCAGCTGCTTACTGCGGAAATGTATTATTTTAATACCATCGCTCCTGTGTATGCAATGACACACTTTTAAAGCGAGGAAGAATAGAAATAGTATAGGGATCTAGTACATTTGTGTCAGAAATATGAACAAGTAGGGTGGGGTGATGGACACTACTTTTTTCTTTGTATCATTTTATCTTGTATCATTTGTTTTTATAAGTTTTTAATTTTGTTTAATAACACTTTTCAGCACAAGTAAAATTTCAAGGTTCCGTCAATGGATTCTTGTTTTTATTTATTTCTGGCGTTCAAACCGAAGTTGTAGCTTTGGTATATTAAGAAATTTATAGCAGAATTTTATTACAAATATTTTAAGCATACCCTTTATGGGGCGTGCGGCCAAGTTCCTTCTCCTATTTGTGGTGTATGTCTTGATGTATGTTGTTCCACAAGAGAGCGAACGGCTGATACAATGCAAACTGTAAACTAACGATTTATAAAAAGTTATTATTTAAATTCAACATATAAGTAGGCACGTATAATTAAAATTAAAATAAACTTAGAGGTAAATATAGGAATAGTCACATAAATATAAACCTACAAGATGAGGATTAATAGTAGAAATTAGAGAGACAGAAAAATAGTAACGGTTTAATCACAACCAAATTCACAATATAGATTTTAAGTAATCGTGTATTCTCCCTTTGTAGTTACTGCTACCGGTCACAGATTTCACAGATTTAGGAATTGAGTTTCAGAGGCTCATAGTATTGATGAAGAACAACCTTGAGGAAGATAAGTACACATACTTTGGGGGCAATAAGACTTTGATGCCTATTAGATATCATCAATCTTAATTTCTCGTAAAGGATAAAAAAAAATCCAACTATTGAGCAGTTAGAGGGGTAAAATGTTTCTTTTACATAGAACTGCTGAGTATATCATGTATCTAAAATGCAAGGATCACATAGTTTCGTACTCCGGTTTACTATTAGAATGTGTAGAAGATGGAGACTTTGACCTCCCCCTTGAAAAAATTCGTACGTAAGCTTTCACTTGCGTTTTTTTGTTCTTTACCCGAACCAGCCTTAGTATTTTGGAAACTCTTGATTTTGTCATACAATGCAAATTTGTCGATTTCTCCAAATGTTCGTTTACGCCCAATAATTGTACAAAAATTTTTAGTTTAGTTTTTATATTGAAAATTTTAACTTAACAGCATAGCCGTTATATGCACATTCAGCTGTAATGCCTTATTGGGGGTGATCAAAATCTTTCTTGTCATACGAACAAAAAAAAATGTATGCGCAATCTGGTTTTTATACCTTTTTATGACACCATGTATGGAATTGTTTTGTTAAAAGTTTTTAATACATAAAATATCATATATAACATAATACTAAATATTACCCTTTACAAAATAAATGGGAACAAGACACAACCCGTATTTCAAGTATTTTTATACCTATATAAAGTTTATGTTTTTTTTAACTTTGGCGATAATTTCATCATTTGACTTGGCTGCATAAAAATTTTCAATAAAATTCATATAAATATGGCTGCACATATTTCTTTAATTTGCTATAAAATTCTTACTTTTATGGTGCACATATATTTCCTTCAGAACAAACATAAATGCACGTGAGCAGTTGAGTATTTCGACGATATGAGCATATATACTGGGTGTTTGTTTGTGCACTATGAGACACCTCTGGGGTACTGACGTTATAGAAAAAAATTAATATATATGTATATATAAATCAAAATTAATGCAAACATAATGTCTTTTATTCAACGAGATTATATTTTTCATATGAATTTTATATTTATTTGTTTCTTTATTTTTATTTTTATATAAAAAGTATTTGGCTATAATAGCATTTCACTTGTGAGTGTATGCATAACACATATATATGTACATATGCCTTACATTTACGAACGCTATTTAAGATTTCTAATACCATAAAAAATTGATCTAAATTATATTTTGCTGAAAGTAGCTTCACAAATTGCATGTGTGTAATTGATAACGCTGAAATACCAAAGCGGCCAAATAGTATCAAAATCCCAAATAAATGCGCTATTTGTCATGCGATGTTCCACATACGCTCCGGAGCACCTAAGCGGCGACAGTTTCCATCCACGCATGAGAGCAGAATAGTTGTCTGATTATGTTTGGTTGTTAACAAGCCACCTAGCAACACAAACAATTGCAGAAAATTTCTTCAAAACAACAGACAAGTAGATGAGTAATTAATAAATACCAAAAGCTATGGTAAGAGTCACTACAGTAATAACAGTAGCAAAGCAAACAATAAACAGTAAACAGCAAAGCGCGGTTTGTTGTGGTGGTTTACAGCCGCCGCTTTAGTTATATGAAAAGCATCATCTGTTGTAAAACGATATCACATACGTATCGTCAGCGTGTTGGCGACATACAGATCTGCATAAAGTGGCAACATCGGCTTGGCTGCTGTATACTTATACTGCGTCCCCTCTGGCGTTTGCTGCTCACTGCATGCAGTCCTCTTACATATCTGCGTATATACATACATAGTTATTTATGAAGATACTCGTATATCGACTTTTTTAAACGAAATATGTTCGCATATGACTGTTTTTGATGAACGCTTTTTGTTTTTTGTGCTCTTACCCCGTCGATCACAATTTCGCGCGTGTCGTACGCGTCAGTTCCGCCCCCATTGGCGGCTAGCAGGCGGTAGATAATGCGCACGCTCACATTACGTGCGTATAATTAAATTTCTAAATTCGTTGTTAACTGTTAAATAAGCGTGTTTTTGTTGTGGTTAACGCTACGTCGCACATTTGTCGTTTGCAATTATGCGATTTTCCCGCATTTTTTGTTTATAAATATTTTCTTACATAGAAAATTGTGGAAGTAAGTTGTGCGCTTGTGGTGATACTATTTTACTATTTTATTAGCAACAAACACAATTATATAGAAAAGTCGTTCGTTGGTGACATATATAGGTACATTTGTAAGCATAAAAATCCGGACACGAAATATTTAATTTTTTTTTTAATAACTAAGTAACATTCTAAAACTTGATTTGAAATAAATATTCTAATTATTTTTATTTGCAAATATATATTATATTCCAATTTCGCACATTTTTTTTGTTCTCCGTATATACACCATGACAACACAAGAGTCCAATTTAGTTGTAAATTACCTTATTATATTTTCAAAAAATGTCTTACTAATATTTTGTCCGACCTTGCTTTGTTGCCGTTTGGTTACAATCCTCTAGAAAATTTGCCAAAGGGGCGCTATATGGTTGAGTTTGAGGCTGTAAACAAACCAGTTTCCATCTCTGAAATTTTTTAAATCTTCATTCATTTCATTCAAAATTTCATTTTTAATGTACGCACAAATCAATCTGTTTAATAAAATGTTTAAATTAGTTTGCCAGTATAATAGCCAAGTGGATATATTATAAATTTATAAGTGCCACTATTATTTTGGCACGATTACGGTTGCAGAATCAATCTGAAAATAACCCGAATGATTTGTGAATCAATGGTATCAAACGCTACTCAAATAGTCATCGGTACTCGATGCTGTTTACCATTCTATAATTTAGGGTCACCCTTTTCACTAAAAGTATGAATGTCGAATATACGCGCTGCTATAGTTCAATTTGTACATATCAGAGAAAATCGGTTTCTTCAATATTTTTCAATATTATTTGATGTTGTTTAGTCCAATGGAAATCTATATATCTTGGATTAATTTCTGTGCCGCACGGGCTCTTCCATGAACTCTCTCCTGATGTGTTCAGCAGTTTTGAATGTACAATATAATACAAGCGTGTGAAATACTTTCTTGCAGTGTCTTATATTATATATACCAGCCATATGCATACATACAAATACAATGCATGGCTCAAACATGTGTGTGTACAGACAGAGAATATCAGTTTATTTGCTAATGGTTTTTTATTAGCGTTGCATGGAAAGTCATTCCTAGCTGCTAACATTTCTTCTACAGCAACAATTTTGCACGGTATCAAAACAAAACCGTATGTACTCGTACTAAAAATGTCACTTGTTATTTGTCCAACTGTCAATGATGACATGCCAACTGCTGTTGAACAATGCAGTTATTTGTTTGCTATTACGCTTTTGTTGTAATTTTGTGTTTTATTATTGGCTTCGGCAGCGTGAAAGGGAAAAATATTGTATGAGTATGATAGAAATTGGCATGCCACCCCTAAATTTGGCAAAAAAATATGTTTATAGTCAGCGAGAAATATAATTACTATTTTTTAACACGATTTCAAGTAAATTGGTTGTTAGAATTCGCGGAGCCATTATTTTAAATTACACTGCGGAATTGAAAACAAATCATTCTTATGCAGGTAGTTAATCGTTTTCAATCTATTGTTCGAAGAGTTTTATTATGCTCCTTCTAAGATTTTTTTAATATTATGTTAGGTTGCATATACATGTACACTTATATATATGTATCTATATGTATGTATACTTATATATATGTATATACAGCGCACACTCGATAACGTGAACTTATTCAAACCAAGGCAGTTCAGGTTAACAAAAGTGTTCACGTTTTGGAATGCCCAAAAAGACCAAGTAAATATGTTTTTTCACATTTAAATTCGCATTTTATTCTTGTTTTCGTTACACATTAATTCAAAATTAAGTCATACGACGGTTTTATTTAAAAAAATCAGTCATCTGTTTTTTGTATCTTCTGTTTTTCTAAAACTTGAAGCACAGCTTTCACCCCTAACCGTCTTAGCACTCTCATATCATTTTGATCGACGTCTTCATGACCAGCCCATATTAACGCCTTGTTGAAAATTTGAACTGCTTCAGTAGGCTTAATTTTCTCCAGTTGCTCTGATCCGCTGTCATCATCGGATTCGTCCTCTTGTTGATGATCGTCAAATGCATTGCCCTCCTCAATATCTTCGTTCGATTCATGAATGGCTGGTAACGTGAATTCAATCTGAAATTTTTAATAAACAAAAGTTTTTTCAATAACCCACATACATATCTTTGAGCATATCTGCGAACACGAACGAACCTCAGGATTAAAACTACTAAGGAGATCGACGGTGTTGCTCATCAAGGTGCGACGTTCAGCTTCCCATTTTTCTTTTAAAACCGCCAACGGAACATTATCTTCGGCATCATTATTGTTTACCGCAAAACTCAAAATACTGTTCAAGCACTTAGCTAATGTTGCTTCACCAACACGAAACCAAGCCGCATCCAAAAGATTTATAGCTGTTTTAAGTTAATTTTTTCAACGCCTCGAGCAAATCAGACTTTGTCGCTGATATTGAAGCTAGAAGGCTGTTTCTGTAATGCAACTTAGTGATTTTTATTGCATTCTGATCCATCGGTTGAATGAGGGGTATAAAGTTTGGTGGCATAAACATTGCCGAAATTTTCCCATTCTTCATTGCCAGTTCAGCTTCATTTGGGTGAGAAGGCTTTCTCCTTTAAAAACGATGTTACCTTAAAAAACAACCAGTTAACCTTAAAAATCGGACAAAACTTAAAAGGAATATTCACCTGTGGAACAAATGACTCATGAAACCATTGCTTGAAAATTGCCGACGTCATCCAGGTGGATTTCGAGCTCTTATAGTCGGTGGGACACTGCAGCGTGGATTCTTCGCCTTTTCAATTACCAAAAGCTTAAGCTTGTGGGATCCAGTGGCGTTTGAACAGCATAAAAACGTGATTCGCTGCTTCTCAGACTTTACCCCTGGAGCTCTCTTCTCTAAACTTGCCGCGTACATTTTCTCTGGCAAAAGTCTCCAGAATAGCCCCGACTCATCAGCATTATATAACTGATCGTTGCACAACTTCAGTTCGGCCATTTCAGCTTTAAGTTTTTCTTTAAACGGATCCATTAGCTGAGGTTGGTTGAAGAAGACGAAAACCGTACCTCTTCTTGAATCTTTGGAGCCATCCATCACTAGCGAAGAAGTTGGCTTCATTTTCTTTAAATTTTGCATGTAGTATTTTTGCCTTTTCTTTCAACATTAGAGAACTTACTGGTCAGTTTTTATCTCGCATTGGGATAAACCAACGATAAAGAGCTCTCTCCATTTTGGGCAACTCTGAAGAACGCAGTGTTTGTCTATTTCCAGGTCCACAATACGTGTTGTTTACGCATTTTAAAATCACTTGCTTTTCCCCTTTAATGTTACAAATTGTTGATTCAGCAACATTATATTTCTTTGCTAAAAACGTGACAGATGAGCCTTTTTTAAAAAGCCGAAAATTTAAGCCTTTTGTTTTAATGTCAAGCACACGGGGGTTTTAGACCTCATTTTCACCAGAAAACATAATACGAAACACTCTTTGCAAAACCCAAACCGCGACTGAAATATTTTACTCCTTACATGCAATTACGAATAAAATGCCTATTTTATAATTAGGGAATTAACCAATTTCAGAATTAATTGAGATCAATGGAAACTACATTCAAAAAACTAGGGTCTGTCAGACTCACGCACGGTAGAAGTGAAACTTCTAAGTTGGTTGTTCCATGCATGGGAGCCCCGGTTTAGATCTCTCCCCCCTCTCTCGTGTTAAATTCAGGTTTTCATATTTTTTTTTTCTATATCACTCCACATAAATGTGTACTATTTATTTTTGTCCTTATTAGCTTCAAATTTGACACTTGGGTGCAGTGTTGCACTTGACGCTGACATTTCTTTGCACTTCCAATGGTATTTTTTGCCTACTTTTTGCGCGTTAATCAATTTGCTTTGATCACCGAAACGGTTGAAATGTCATTTTACAACCTTCTACTTCAACTATCGTCACTCGTTTGGCAAACGCACTCATTGTATCGCTTCGTCTCCTCCATACCTACCATCTATTTACTCCACAGCAGTTTCTTATTGCTTTCCCGCTTACACACATTCAATCGGCGCTTTATCTGATACTCACACACAGCACTCATTTGCACGGGCTATGGCTATCTATAATACCCGTTGTCGGTTGCCTGCATGTCGCCAGCGCTTGCGATGCGAGAGAGCGAATAGGCGAGAGTGGGAAGGAGCAGCTGCTCCTTGGCCCCGCCCATTTGACGGATTTCGGTAACGCTCCGAACTTACCGTTTCACTCGCTTATTTTCAAGTTTCAAGAAGTTTCACTTCAATAATTGTAACGTTTATTGTTCATGTTATAGAGTTTTGTGGGTTTGTTCACGTTTTAGAGTACTCAATGCACAAAAATGTCTGTTCACGTTTTGGGGTGTTCACGGTTTAGAGCGTTCACATTATCGAGCGTGCGCTGTATATGTATGTATACTTTTATATATACATACATATATTGTTTTTTTTACTTCACTAATTTTTATCCTTTAGTATTTTTTATGTTATTTTATTTTATATTTTTGATTTTTATTATATAGAATTCAGTTGAATTTAATTTAGTTGTATTTTATTTCATTATTTTTTCATTAAATTGTTTTATATTTGAATTTTTATTTAATAATCTTCCACAATTTTAATGCTAAATACAGGGTAAATAGTTAAAAATAGGACAATACTCAAAGAATAACCCAAAGGGTAGTCGCACAAGAACTTCGTCCAGCCAACAAGCTGTAAGACCTTTTTCCTATAAAATAGAATTGCACAACGTGCATAAAGTAGACATCAGAAAAATAGTAGGTTTTCTAACAGGTCACTATTACCGAAGTTACCATCTCTTAAAAATTCACATTGGGAATGAGATCTGCCTGCAGAATAATGAAACTACAGAGCATATATGTATGTGCAACTGTATTGCATCGGCAAAGGCAAGACTGCACATCTTTCAAATGAAATCAAAAATGCTCCTGTTGCAGAATTTACTGAAAAATTTGGCTTTCATACGATTCCTAGTCTAAAGCAGGGAACATATAGGTTAACTGTAATACATTTAATAGAAGTTAGTGCTAGTCAATAGGACTAGTATTAACTACTTCTAAAACATGGACACACTACAGAAACAAAATTATCAAAAAAACTTGAAATATTTATATTATATTATTTGTAAGTACATTAAAATATAAGTTGTTTTGTTTAAGTTTATTTTACTTTTTTTTCGCTTTATATTTTTATTGAATATTTTTATCGAATTTTATGCTATTTAGTTAAATGAAGCTCTCTTTTGTTTTACTAAAATAATAAAATATTTTCTTTTATATTATATTTATTTATTTATATATTGTATTATATTTATTTATTTTACTTATTTCAATTTATTTACTCACATTTTTCATTAACAAAATTTTATCACATAATTGTTTATTATGTGCCTTTTTCAATACAATACAACAAAAAAACTGCTTTCCTACGTGCTAGAATGCATGCAACCTGCCAAGTACTTTTTTTTATATTGGAACTGTGCTATATAAAATCGGCAATATTTCTGCTGAAGCTTTCATTAATCGTTTGGTTGTGGATACACTGGGAGGTATATACGTTTCTGAGAATACGACGCGTGAGCTCACAAATTAAACCTAGAAATACATACCTTTGTTTGTGCATATGTAAGTACTTACTTAATTTTTTCCGGAATAAAAGGAATATTTATTGCACAAGTAGAATATAAACTTACCTCACGCAAGCCGAAAACAACAAATACATTACGTCTTACTACTTTTGTGTGTAATGCTGTGAAAAAATTTAGTATATTTTACTCAATTCTCATGTTTAGCAAAAAAAAAACACTTAATTTATTGTTGATTAAAAGTTTCGACTCATCTTTGTTGATTAAATTAATTGATTGGGTAAATAAGTATAAATTTAAACAAACATCCGTCAAATCAGGTTGATTAATGCCTTTAAACCCAAAGCTTTCGTGAGGAGGCAGGTGTTTTTATGTACTCGATATACATACATATGCATGTACTTATACAGGGTAAGTCTTATTTGGTTAGCTAACTCTGGTATGTGTGTGCATCAAAATCAAAATTATTGTTTGTACTCAGAATTGCAGCTGTACTTGGAATCAGCTGAATCAGAAACACGAATGAGTTCAGGTACTTTCAAAACTTTCTGAATTTGTGTGAGATACCTGGTACTTATTATAGATTATTTTTCAAAATCTCTATGATCCACATGCAGTTTGAGATATGGGAGAGCAGGTGCGTAATGTGAGTTGGTAAATGCCAGCCGATGACTAGTTTATATTGCCAGAAAATCTGAAAGAACGTTAATTTAAATTTAGACATTGGCCTTTAAAAGGTTGTAATTAAACTTTAATGCGAAATTTCTTTTTCCTATTTTAGTTAAATTAGTTAAAGTTCACACTATATGCTCCCTAGACTGCTGCTTGTGTTATGCACGTGAGCTTTCTTCCAACATACCCATTTGCATTAGGGCAAACTGCACGTATAGGCAAATCTTCGAGCTCATTTATACCATTTGAAAAGGTGCACAAAAATAATCCAAGACCCACAGACAACATAGGCGGAGGAAAAACTCTGCCTCAAACTTGCAAGCCTATAAATTTATTATTTATGTAAGTACATATATAATATGTATGTGCCTTACTAATTTAAACAATGCACTGTTGAATACTTTGGGAAAGTATATATGTTAATGTCTGAACATTCTACTTAACATTTGAGCAACATCAATATCATCATGCCAATATTTTGTTAATCTTTTTGTTTTTTGAGACCCAACTCACAAACTAAGCTCACATGCCAACCAACTATCATTATTTATTACTTTTGTAAACAAAAATTAAATTAATAAATTATTTAACTGCAGAAATGTTTTGTTAGCATTTAATTAGCCGTAGTGCGATTCTTGCCAGACCAGAATACGTTCATAATGATTAATGATAGGAGCAAATAAATGTGCACTGAAATGTAGCCTAGTGTATATTTACATACGTGTAATAGTCTGGGGACCCGTCTCTCATTTTTTATGTCACAAGGCATAACATATATCTGACGAATAGCTCAAATGTGTAGTAAAAATATGTATTTATTATTGAATAACATGAAAATAACTTATTATTTAATAAAATAAAAACAAGCAAATATTTAATTATAATACTTGCTTTTAAAATTTACTGCTAAAACCATTAAAGTTTAGCTGCTACGTATGAATGTATGTGTAAATGAATAAATGTATTAAATACAAACTGGACGTTTTATATTTACAGGCTGCAACTAAACGATAGCACCTCAATATATTGAGCAGTCTTGACTATTTTGCTTATTTTTCTTTAATACTCATTTCTTTTCCAAAGACGGTGTTGAAGCACTTTCTTTCATACTCGTATACAAAATTACTATGTGCACACCAAGTGCATAACACCAACAGCTAAAAAAGATCAACTAGATTGTTTAGCAACTTTAAGCTTGTACTTTATTATAAGCACTAAACTTCAATGAGCTAAAAAACTGTATATTAATGTTCATAATATATTTTTCTAGAACTTCTAATTTAAAACCATGCAATTGTGAGGAATTTGTGGGATTTTTGTAGTTTTTGTATAAAGTTTGAAATTTGAATTTATATGTTTTTGTTGGACAATGCAAAAAGAAACAACTAAAGAAAAATAGTCAAAACTGGTAAAAATGTTGATTAAATCAGAGGCAATGACACTGCGTTTAATAGGTTGGCTCTATTGGATGGGTTCACTCCAGCTCAGAAGAGGGGATGAGCCGTGTAACCGCTGAATGTCTAAACCGTAGCTTATGAAGCCTATACATAAAGGCTAAACGAAGAATTGTTTCTACTTATTGATCAGTAAATTCTGACTTCTGCGCACAAGTACAAATAAATTGACTAAAAATTAGCTCAGGCCAGTCAAACCCTAAAAGCAGCTAAACAAAAGAGAATAAATACAACTTAAGTAATATTTAGGATTCCAACGTCTTATGTTTTATTTGAAAGCAATCAAAAGGTGTCATGAAAGCTATTTAAAATAGACGCAACAATTGGAGATTCTTGTTGCTCGGGGTTTCTATAGAAGAGAGAATGTGCAGGAATATTTAATAAGCTAGTTGGTAAGTTCTGACATTCGAAAAAAATAACTATTTTGTTGTTGCTGTTGAGAATTCCATACTTACAGGTGAGGGAAATAATAAGTACAACTCACAACTTTTTTACACAAAGTAGTGCAAATTGAATCACGCTATCGTAAAATTTTGAATTTTTGATTCAAAAACAAAATTTGACGATAATTTTGCGCCACTATGCACGCGACCTAAAGACTACGATGACATTTAGTTTTTTCTGAAATGTACTTATTGAAGGATGTGTGTATCTTTGCTATGTGTATGTAAATATGTTCATAGGTTAATAATTTATGCTTTAGTAATATCGTTATTGACAATAATTAACTTCTATATAAACAGCACTTTAAGTTTTTTCAATAAATTTGCTAATATATTTTATTCTTTTTCTTTACAGGTAAGTGTCCATTGATAAAACAACGCGCAAATTTTCAAAATCAAATGATTAATGATTGTCAAGCGATAAGTAATATTTATGCATACTAAGTAAAATAAAAAAAGCATTTCAGAAGCTAGAAAGCATCATTTTAAATATATTTTTTTACATCTAGAGCAATAAATATTTCCCACATTGTGTGCTTCCCCGTGAATTATTAAATTAAAAAAGAAAAAAAAAACAGAAATCACGTTTTTCTGTCCGCTCAAATAAATGATGTGCGGTAAAATCTTTACTGTTTACATTGCTAAAGTATGAATGAGTTAGTTTATCTCTTAATCGCGTCTTAGTGGTACAACTGTCGTCGGTTGATTTGATAAACCCATTTGTTTTGCCCATACATAGTTGCAAATTTTGTAATAATTCATTAAAGTGTTCTGTTAAATTATTCTCTTTGTGAGATCAGTATTTTTTGCTTTGTATTTTTTTGAAAAAACGAATTGTGCTCACGTTTCTACAGGGTGGCTGATGAATTTTGCTACATTAAGAAACTCAAAAAACTTTTTTTTTAGTGTATGGAATTCATTTATTTTTTTTCAAGTTGAAGGTCATTAAATTTTATTAAATGTAGCTTAACTAGTTTTAAAAATAATTGAATTTAAATGCCCCCCATGCTCGTTGACACAAGTGCGGCATCTTAGTAAAAAGTTGTTCATTGCTGCTTTGAGAGTTGCGACAGGAATAGCCGCAATTGTTGCCCGAATGGATTGTTTTAGTTCATCCAAATTTGTTGGCTTTGTTTTATAAACTTCTTGTTTACATAAACCCCACAAGAAAAAGTCAGGTGCAGTAAGGTCAGGCGACCTGGGGGGCCAACGAAATTCGGAGTTTCTTGAAATCAGTTTATTGGAAAATTTTCGTCGCAACTCTGTCATAACAGTCTGGGCTATGTGAGACGTTGCCCCATCTTGTTGAAACCACACAGAGTGGAAAGGAATTCTCTTTCGGCGTAGTTCTGGATAGAAAAATTCTTTCAGCATTTTCAAATAACGGTCTCCAGTAACCGTAACGGTGTGACCATTTTCTTCAAAAAAATAAGGCCCGACAATACAGCGTGAAGAAACCGCACACCACACTGTCACTCGAAGAGGATGCAATTCCGTCTCGTGGAGTATCTGTGGGTTAGAAGTACTCCATATTCGACAATTTTGTTTGTTCACATTGCCGTTTAAATCGAAATGGGCCTCATCAGACATGAAAAGGCAGTTTAACATGTTTTGGTCTTCTTCCACCATTTGCAGGATCTTCTGGCAAAATTCCAAGCGAATCGGCAAGTCTGCTGCATTTAGTTTGTTAACCATTTGAATTTTGTAGGGAAATAAGTCTGTCGGCTGACACCAAGTTGAGCAGATAAGCTTCTTGTTGAAACCCTTGGATTGCTTTGTATAGCTGCAGCTACAGCAGCGATCGTTTCCTCCGTCCGAACTGGTGGGTTTCGATGATAAGGCCTTCTTGCGACTGTTCCTTGCTCAGCAAAATTATTCACCAGTCTCATTATGGTCCATCTGCTCGGGGGATCGCCGCCAAACATCCGCCTGTACTCTCTCTGTACCAAAACTACGGACTCCAGTGCGTGATAGCGGCGGACTATCCAAATTCTTGTTTGCGTGTCCCAGTTATCCATTTTAATAAATTTTAAAGATCAATCTGCAAATTAAAACAAAAATGGAACAGATAACTTAAAAAGAAAAAAAGTTACTCAATTTTTTTTTGGTAGCGGCTTTCATCAGCCACCCTGTATTATAAAACATTTGTATTTGCGACGATCAGAGCGATATTTTTATTTGCACGGAAAAAATTTTAGTACAATTTTTAAACTCTTAGAAAGTTGATAATGAAATAAGCTTAACCCTTTAGTTGTTGTAGGGTATTGTAAAAAACCACTTTTAGAAAAATATCCTTAAACAAACATGATAATAAATATATATGTAAAATGTGGTGGTAAAATTTAACATTTCATCAACATTTATTTCACCTTCGTAATTTTAAATTCTGAGAAGGTGAGAAATTGCTACTCATACTACACATACATTTATGTGAAAACTCCGTTCTAATGGCGTTCTTATTAGTGTATAGCATAATACTACCTCTCAAATCACACATTAATCGATGTGGAAGTTTACTGAACAACCTTCAGCATTAAATTGATTTGAGTATTTTTGTCATGAAATGATTTTCTCATTAAATAATGTGCTCTTCGGTACTTTTAACATGGCGTGCAACTTTTTGTTGTTTTGGACCGCAACATAAAGGCGTAAAACACAAATTGGAAGAGAAGCTTGGCATAAATGCCTACTATTGATTTATTTAGTTTAAAAACTTACAATTCTGTTGTATAGTACTACTTATAATTTCAAAAACGAAAAGGTGTAATTAACTCCGCAAAGCTTCCCTTGAAACAGAATAATCAAGAATAAATATGCAATTTAGCTGTGCTTCTCCAAAAAAAAAAAAAAAAAAATCGGCTTCACACTTAAAACATTAACTCTTCAAAGTGACATTAAACAGTAGCTCACTTCATTTTGTAGCAAATTAGCAAGAAGACACCTCCAAAGGGAGTGTGGTAGGGGTTGATATTCATATAAAACATATTTGTAGGCGGCGTTCTAGAATAAGAAGAAAATATTCAAACATCATCACCGCTTGCTTATCTTATTAAATTTCTATACTTACTTGCTGCGCACTCCTTACTCTTGCCGCTCATCAGACCTTAGGTTGACATCAACGTCAAGTTAAAATTGATTTTAATGTGAGAGCGCGTGCGCGCGTGAGTGTTTACAAAGTGTCACAAAGCGGCGCGTCAACGCTGCAGTTACTCGTACTTGATGTGTATGAAAAATGACGCATATAACCGTGACAAACGTCTATGCCAATTAAGGCTCTATAGGTACCCTACACAGGCGGCAACAGCAGCAGCTGTCACTTTGTTTGAGTGACGGTTTGTAGACACAAAACAGACACACTTAATTTTAAATAGGCAAGCAGTGCTTTTGCGACTAGCCAAAAATGGTATGCGACTCACCTATTTAATGGGAAAAATCATACATACCTACACACTTACCATGTTAAATATTTTTATTTTTGTGTGTATATGGGAATGCTCCACACTTTTGATGAACGAAAACCAAAAGAAAATAAATTCAAATATGTAAAACAATGTTACATTCCAATAGTTGGCTTTGTAGTTGAATACCTTTGAATGCCTGGCCTGTTTGGAATTATGTCAATAGCTGTAATGTACTGTTGTGCTGGTTGACGGCTCATTGGCTGGCACAGTTGTTAGGACACGAGGTAACTGCAATTTTGCACGCGAAAGAAAAATAAATCACCAAAAACAACCATGTGGCTGAAATCCAATAAATATATAGGTTGCAGCAAAAATTGGAATAAATTGCAAAATAAATAGAATTAAAATGGTACACTCGTACAATTCTCGCTACCAATTTGCTAAATAAAGCCATGATGGATTCTGCAAATATATCAAAGAAAAAGCAAAACGTTCAATATCGAAAGACAACTGAATTGAATATTCCAGTATTGGCACAGTTCTGATTGAACTCCTTTTATTTTATATTCAAAGCTAACAAGCATTAATTATCAAATATATAATAAAAAACTGTACAATAAGCTTTGTACACTTAATACGGCTAAACACTGAACAAATATTTGTCGAAGAGGAGAAAAAATTTACGCCTTTCTGCTGCTGAACAATTCAGAAACGAAATTGGCAAATATTTGCATGGAAAGAACATGTCATTTTACATACACGTAGGTGTGCATATGTATAAGTATTTACTAACATACATATATACTCACATTACCTAAAGATAGACGAACATACATACATACATTCAAGTCTGTCCGAAATAATAGCAGTGGCATGCTGCCTAAATTTCTACCACAGAAAATATATCGCAGATATTTCATCCGTGATTTTTATTTTGCTTTGTTTGTTCATCAGCGGTAACATCAAAAACAAAATTTTAAAGAATTAATTTATTGTGCAAGTATAATACAAAATAGGTCTTAAAATATTAATATTTCTTGTCGAGTACTACTGCTCGACTAGGAGGCATAGAGTCGACCAAACGCCTACTGTTTTCGACGGGAATGACCTTCCACGCCTTACTCACAGTCTTCCAGAGCACTTTGATATTTGTGGAATTCGCTTGCCTACATCTTTGATAGCTGCCCAAAGATTTTTAAGGACTAAGCTTGCCCATGATCTTAACTACGTTTGAAATTAACCAATTCCATGTCAATTTGCTGGTATAGTGCGAAGCATTGTGCATATGCACTCATATTCGAGATATTTTCCACTCCGAATGTGGTAGATTGATTGAGTCCATTATGTCCAGGTACAACTTGACATCCAGGGATTTTTTATCCAATATACTCGACCAGCAATGTAGTAGGAGAAGCAGCACCTCCGTGCTTGATTATCTTAGGGTTAAAAGATGTTGAAGTCTTGGACTTCGTATTAAGCGTTTGCGTGCTTTGGAACCAAATAATACAACTTTGGTTTCAGCGGACCATAAGATGCTCCCCATTTTTTAACTGGCGAATGCAGGTACTCTTCTCGTGGCTGCAGTAGTGGTAGCTTTAGGCTGCTTCGTAAAGCTTAGGTGCAATCAGCTTCATTAGTTGTTATTTAAATAAAAAAAAACCAAAAAGTTTTTGTATAAGCCACTGCTATTTTTTCGAACAAAGTTGTACATAGATACCTACTTGTGTAGCGTGTGATGTTAATGCGCAAAATATGCAAAGTGACAGTGAGAACGGCGCACAACAAAACATCATCATTTAGATAACTTGAATGGCTAAATTGCTCCAAGAGTTGTGTGAAGAATTAGTCATCATAGTTAGAAGTACAGCGACTGATTTAACTTGGCTACCGTTTTTCATTAGTCGTATGCTTTATTGTTGAAAGTAAGTATGTGCATATTCTTTTGCTGAAATATTTTTCTAAGATTTATATCAGGAAGAGCAGTCATGCAAAATTCAAAACATGTAAACAGTTTTTTGCCCCTTTCATTAATTTCACTTAAATATCAACAACAAGGAAAAGCTTAGCAAATCTTGTCTGAATTTGTTGTTTATGATTTTGTTATGTGATTTCTACAGATATACCTCAATTGTAAAAAAAAAAACTGTGCATAAATTGGCAGAAGATCGTAAACACAGTTGTCAATTTATTGCTTAGTTTTTCCCACTTATTCGCTTCTTCTTTTTTGTAGTTGGCGCTAAAACTGACAAAGCACCCCAACCATTTTTAATTTGTGCTTCCTGACGCCTTAATGAGCACCAGGTTATGAGCTTAGCCTTCTTTTACCTCTACCACTGTACATTGCTTCCATGAATGCTTGAAGACTTCATAGTTAAGTTCCGGGAATTTGTCAATAAATAACAACCAAATTACGTTGTGAGCAAAATTCTACTGTCAATCTCACAGTAGCTTCCCTCTGTCTCTACGCAATGATTTCAACGTTTCTGTAACGATTGGAAGCACCTTTGATAATCAGCCTCCTTGATCTCGTGCACGCCGCCTTGATGAGTTACCTTGAATGTCGACTTCATCTTGGAGTAAAATAATCGCATTTGTCGATATTAGAGCTGGACAACAAGGCATGAACCGATAAACATCGTCGGCAATCGTACTTAAATACATAAATAGGCTAAAGGAAGATTATATCCTTCCAGACATAGATTAAACGAACGAAAAACGTGTTTTTACCAGTTTCTGAGTTTTCTGAGTACTTAATTGCCTCACCTATAATTCGATGTTATTTGTAAATTCATCCCGCTTGCCTTTCCATTGTCTGCGGTAGACGGTGTAGCTATCGCACAAAGACTTATAAAAGATGCTGCAACACCACAAGAGCTGTCTCATGAATGTAGTTGTATTTCACGTCCCTGCGCAAACATTTTAACGACAGTCTGTTGATTTTATATCAGGAAGTACTTTGTTTTTTCTTGGAGTTTAGAACAAGTACGGGGCCAATAGCACGACTGAAGTGGACATTTGTACTGACTAAATAGAGTATTGTATATAAATAAGCCTTATTAAATTCATAAATTGAATTCATAGCTCACTTATCTCCAGCGCTAACTTGGAGCGGATTGAATGCGTTTTATATAGGAAATTTCCGCGTGTACTCTCGAAAGTGGCTTTTTTTTAGTGCTTCGCGATTGTTCTTTGATCTAATCTGAATTATTAAGCAGTCGAACGGTAAAATCGCGTTTGTTTTCGACTATTTTATTTTTGCATACGATATTGAGAACTTTCTTCGATGTAAAAGACTTCCGAAGATATGCTTAATCTGTATGCCGGTGGCCCAGTCAATTGTCCTGCTCTTTTGCAGCATATAAACTTTAACATTCCTAGCAGAGTACTGAGTTTTCAACTTCCGTTTCATGCACTATTTGCTGATATTATTATTCTAATTTAGCTCTTAATGAACTAAACTTATTCTAATTTAGCTCTAAACTAAACTAAAGCAAATGTTTCGAAGTTGTCAAGCTGTTGATCCTTATTCCGGGGGTGAACTATTCGCATTTGCTTTTGGCACGCGAGTAAACAATGTATCTGGTCATTCAAAACCACTTGAACTTCATTTTATTTCACTTCACATATAAAGGGATATTATTTGAACTTTTTCTGACATCTATAAAAGTCACCACAGCTAATGGCGAAAATGGAATTATATTATATGTACAATACTTATATATTAATATTTAAAACCACTATTAGTTGATTTTGCCACAGAGAGTAAAATGTTTGATATACAAATATAAGTAGCAGCTTCTGGCCTCAGGGGCATCAAGGCGCCTAGCACACTCTGCATTTGACCCAATCTGAAAGCCATAAAGAGACAAGAAGCGAGACCTGAAAAAACTTGTTTCTGGGTCAAAACGGTTATTTCGCTAGACTGCTGTTTTCGCGTTTGAAACTGGCATTGATAATAGTTTTTTGCCAATAAAGTACGAGCATATTAAAGTTTTTTAAAATAAATTCCAACTAACAACGAACTATAAGATAAATCCAAACGCGCACACAAAAACACAAAGCATAAAGCGCTTTAATTAATTAAAACGAATTTAAAAGCAATTTAATAGCTTATAGTAGGAAAGCAATTTTTATGCAAACTAGGCAGTAGCCAGCCAGCGAATATAGCCAAATGGCTTAAACTATAATAACAATAAAACTTTCTCTGTTGCGTTTGATTTGGCGATGGTTTGTTATTTACTCGTATATTGTTGTTGTTGCTCCTACAATTTTATTTTGCTTCGATTGGCTAGTGTGAGATACGAGTATGTAACATACATATATGTATGTATATATATATGTATAAATGTTTTTCCATTTCGGCACAGCTGTCTGTCGATTGCATTTGTTTTTATTTTGTGTTTTCTTTTCCTCGTTGTTTTGTAGACCTTTTTTAGTTCAACTGAAAAAAGAAAAAGTAATTGGCTTGCCGAAAATAAATATTTGCAAGCAATTTAAATTGTTTAAATATAAAATAAACCGATTAGTCTGTTGTGCATTTGGCTTAACAAGTTTATGCAAATCCGCTTAACTCTCGTAAGGTGCCCGTTTTTTTGTGCTTTTGGTTTACGAGCTAAACTCTACTCTATTGAAAGTAGTTTGTAAATGTTATTGGAAATGTCGAATTTGTTTTGTCCGATTCTGGCTTTCTAGTATACCTATAGACTGATATGAAGAATATTGCGAATATTGTAAAACTCAGCTTTTTGTTGGTTTTTTGTTTCTTGTTCATTTTATTTATATTAAAGTTTAGCTTTGTATGCCTTTTTTCCTGACCTGATGGAATCATCCCCGCTGATTTGCAACACACAGAAGATACAATATGATTGCACCTACACTCGCCGTCTTAACAATATCCCCAAGAAATGGGCAGAAGTAAAAGTAGTATTCATTCCCAAAGGAGGGGAAACCACACATACGAAACCGAAAGACTTCAGGCCAATTAGCCTATCATCCTTTTTGTTAAAATTTTTAGAGCGGTTGCTAGATGTGCATATCAAAGGAAGGATTAGCGACAAACTATCACCTTCCAAACATGCATACAGCAAAGGCAAATCAGTGGAAACATCGCTCCATGAGCTGGTTTACACAGTCGAGAAATCACTTCACTACAAAAAATATACCCTCGCTGCCTTTCTAGATATCGAGGGTGCCTTCAATAATATATATCCGAAAGCAATTACCACTTCGCTAACGGAAATGGGAGTAAGCAGTGCACTAGTCTCGTTTATAGAACGAATGCTAATGCTAAATGCTGGGCGAACGATAAGCGCAAATTTGGGTGACACATCCATTAAAAAATTTCCGACCAGGGGCACACCCCAAGGTGAGGTAATATCTCCACTTCTGTGGAACCTAACTGTCAATAATCTTCTACAAGAACTTGAAAAAATGGGAGGTAAAATAATAGCATATGCCGATGATAGCATTCTCAGGGAATCTCGGGGAAACACCTTCCAACATTATGTGATCTCCAACAAAAATCTCTCAACAGATTATCACTTTGGTGTAAAAGTCGAGAACTAGAAGTAAATCCGGAAAAAAACGGATCTGATACTGTTTAGTAGGAAACACAAAACACCTGCACTTCAACAAATATTCCTAGGAGGGAAACCACTTCGAGTAACAGAAAGGACTTGTACTGGATACTTTTGATACTCTTAACATATTCTCACTTGCCCTTTCACGCCACACACAACACATCTTGTGGGACCAAAACAAAAAACAACAGCAAACAAAAAAAAAAAAAATCTTACATAAATTTCATCATCAACTTCCATCTTCCATTTTAACGTACTTAAGTGTGTGCACGCGCCCTCTATCACACTTGTCACGTACCAAACAGAGCAATGCACTTCTTTCCTCAAAACTCAAACCACTGAAATATTATTTGGCAAACACAAAAAAGTGTCCATCAGCAACGAACACACAAGCAGCCGATAGTGTCAAGCGACCTCGACATGTCGCCGCAGCACACTTTCGCACTTGGAGGTATGTATCTCAAGTGGTCTATCGCGCAAAATACAAAGGCAAAAAATTAAATGATTTTACAGCAAATCAAAAGAAATTAATTCGAAAATAAAATCTACAGCAAACATTTTATTGCTTTAACGGCACAAAAAGCAAACGTTTGCGGTCACATACACTTCGCAAATATGTGCTCGTATGTATGCTTTAACGCTTAATTTTTGTTTTTATTGTACTGTAGTATATTATATGTTTGTACTGAAATGTGTAGGCGTCGTCGTTTTTTATTAAACTTTACCGCTTTTAAAAAGCGTACGAATGGTGGCTACAACTCCATCCCTTCCACTTGCTATTGCTTTATGGCGAGCATGCGACAAGTCACAACATACATCACATCACAATATTGTACACGGCGTATACGCAACAGTAAATGCAAACATGAATTGTGCCTCTGGCCATCTCTTTGCCTGGCTGAGTGCCTGTTTGTATGTGTCTGCGCCTGCGTGGTTCACTGCATAAACGTATGTACACTTTCCGTGGTATTTTGCATTTTAAGTGAGCGTTTCAATTGCACAAAGACACAAATACGCATTTAATGTGTCGCTTAAATAGTTTTTTTTTAGTTTTAAGTTTGTTTTTTCTTTATTTTTTTTTTTTGTTTTTTATTGGCGCGCTTTTTAATTCAGATATAAGTTAGATTGCCAGTTTTTTCCCGATCGGTTGTTTTTGTTTTGCTGCTAGTTTCTTGAATTTGTTTTTTTTTTCTGGCTATTTTTGTATGCACTGAGTTATAAGTCGTTCCTGTAGTATGTATGGTGGTACGTATGTATCTATGCGCTTTGTTTTGGATTTCTTTATGTTTTGCGTTGCATTCATGAGTTGGCTGCGTGTTATCTATCTGTCGTGCATACGAGTACCTATCTCCAAATTTAGTAACTCACTACAAATTTTCAGTTTCAAGGTAGTGTCGTTAAACTCAGTGTGTCGTGCGATCAATATAATTCAAGTAGCCGCGAAGGAACAAAATTTATTCAATTTAAATTGTATTTAAGCTGCGCATTTATGTATTTTTTATCTGCCACTTTTCAATGAATATGAAGTGGAGTAGCTGACATGCATTACAAATATATAAAGGCAATGAAAAATGTGCTGAAGTGTTACTTCACAGATCGAAATAAGCTGTATAAAATTTCTGTGCAATAGATTTTGTTTCATTGGCGGCCACCGTAGCCGAATGGGTTGGTGCGTGATTACCATTCGGTATTCAGAGAGAGAACGTAGGTTCGAATCTCGATGATACACCAAAATTCAGAAAAACATTTTTCTAATAGCGGTCGCCCCTCGGTAGGCAATGGTAAACCTCCGAGTGTATCTCTGCCATGAAAAGCTCCTCATAAAATATCTGCCGTTCGGAGTCGGCTTGAAACTGTAGGTCCCTCCATTTGTGGAACAACATCAAGACGCACACAGCAAATAGGAGGAGAAGCTCGGCCAAACACCCAAAAAGGGTGTGCGCGCCAATTATATATATATATTTTTTTTTTTGTAATATTATTAAAAAGTGTGCGTTCTTTGTACGTATTGCATTGTACAATATTTTGGAACTAAGAACATGTTTTAGTAGTTTTATTAAAATATGTATTACTATAGTCTCATTACGCAGCGCACATTTGCTTCTCAAAGTTACCCAGCTAGAAATGAGTTTTATAGCTGAGTAAAATTTTGCAATTCGATTGGGAATAACTCTCAAATATGTTTAAAACCCCATTGAGAGTGTATCATGCTTTACATGGATCACGAATTGAGTGTTTTAGGACAGAGCGTTTTTCAGCGGAAAAAGCAGACCTACGCCCATCTCTAATCTCTAAGCTAGACTTTTTAAAGAGGAGTTTATCATTTTTACGTTTAAAACCGCTTCATCTATATATAAGTAGTGATACTGATTATTTTTTTTCTTTTTTATTTATAAATTTTGCTAATTTTTTTATTTCAATGAACTTCCTCATTTAGGTCCGGCGTATTTGTAATGCAATGTGCTTTTCTTTATCTCACCGAAGGGAATATTATGTGAATTCAAATAAGGGTTCAACATTTAAACTAATACTCTTAGAGCTATAACACTCGCTCGCTTTTAATAATGATTTAAAATTTTGTCAAATAGAAGAGCTTGACTAGCGATCCAAAAAAATGGGTGCGATGATGCGTTACCAAAAAACTTTAATAGTGCTTTCATATGAAGTAGGTACTAAAGATGTAAATAGCTATTTCAGACAAAATTGGAAGTCTTACTGTCTACCAATTCAAGTATACTAGCTTGATGCAAGTCATTTGGCGTCAATGCGAGCTTACCAAAGCCCGCATAGAGGAAGTTATCAACGACTGGGAGACTGGAAATTAAGAGGTGCGACTGTAATTTCAATTGTGATATGGTACAAAAAGGCCGAGGAGCTTGTCCTATAATATTAATAAATGGTCGGCAATTCTAAGTCCACATGTGGATCCTAAAAATACTCAAGAAAACTCTGATTGCCCTGCCATTCCTCTTTATATCCATATATTTTCTATAAAACTTAAATATTAATTAAATAGTTTTCTCCTAACCACCAACTCTTTTGATGCATTGCCTAAAAAATGTATCGAACTTGTGAATCCTTAGCTTCTTTAACAAATACAAGAAGGTAAACATTAATTCTTCAAATTGTATGAAATCTAAAATGTATTCGTGTGAGTAACACTCAAAAGGATGTACGTAATTACCTTTTCTGTTTTTTGCATTATAATCAGCCATCTTCAGATACTCTCTTCATAAGCAACTAAGTACAAAAGTATTTATAATTTTACCCATCGTGTATGTATGACTGCTATTTTTAGCTCAAGCCGATCGATCGACCACAAATGCTCAATGAAAATAAACGTCTATTTTCTATTAACATTTATATGCACTTACATGCATACATGCACTCTTATACATATTTATGGGTACTCCATTCGACATATACACAACAATATATTCTAATTACAACTAAATTGCCATCTCGTTGTCAGCCGTAAAGCTACTGCTACTGCAACAGTCGCTGCGGGTTGTCGGTCGCGCAGCATCAGCAACCCGTAACTCTGTGCAACTCTGCAAAGTATTAGTGGCAAGTTTATGGTTTAGAAGTGGCATGCGCGACTACTACAGACTCACTGAAAAATAAAGTTGAAGCTGTAGGCAGTTGGTAGAAAAAACTGGCAAATCGACAAGATACGAGTTATATTTTTAGAAAAACCACATTTGGCAGCGACTATAAATAGTTTAAATGTTGGCCGCAACTGTTGGTTGGTTGATTGGTTGGTGAGACGGCTAAATTGGACCATCAGACACACAAAGCCAGTTAGCAGCTAAGCCATGGCTGCAACAAAATACCTTGTTGCCAATTTGAACATTTGCTAGCGCCTAACATAGGCTGGCAGGCAAGCTGACGCCACAGCTCATGGCTTGACTTTGTAAACGTGCTTGCTGAAGTATGCACGCAGATACACACTCTTGCACACTTACGAGTACTATGCAAGCATGTGCAAATTCTGCGGATGCGCGGCAAATTTCCTTCTTTGTTTTGTATTTTAAGGCAGTTTGTAAATTTCGGTTGGCTTGTGATTTTATAGAGCAGAGTGGTTGTTCTCCACATTTGTACCAGAATTCTTTCAAGCTCTTTTTACGGTAACGTTTTCGTGCCAAAAGTTCCATTTATAACAATTTGCCATAATTTGTTTTTGTAAATTTAGTAATACTGGTTTGTTGTTTCGAATAGTAAAAGCGCATTTAATGGCATTTAAAGTAGAGTATATTTTTTAAGAGTTAACGAATTTTTTTAAATATGTTTTTGTTTAGCTTTTTGTCATTATCAATTGTTAGCGAAAAAAGATAGCTTATTTTGAGAATCTTTTTCCGCGAAATGATGTAAAACAAAATTCTGGAAAATAGATTTTTGTTTATTTATTTACTTTTTATTGTTATTATTGTTTTAAAAGTAATATAAAAAGAAATTGTTTTTATACAATTTTTTGCAAAACCAACCATTTGATCAATTCGATTCTAACAAACTGCTTTATACGGGCTTATAATATTTATTTTATTTAATATTCAATAAAATGTATAGTCACCACCATTAGCAATAATGGTTCATACTTTGTGTTAAGGCAGTAGTCTGCTTTACAGGCTTCAAAAAATCGATTTTTTTGTTTTGTTTTAAATCTCTTCCAAAACTATCCAAGAATATGTCTTTAAAATTCCAGAGACCAATTCGACATATTTTCGAAGCTAGAGCAGTTTTGGTGGCCGAGCGTCGAGCAGGTGCGAATGCTCAGGCAGAACTTTAAAGCGCGTTTTCTCGAGTTTTCATTTTCACAAGTGTTAGAAAACGGTGCCGGCGATAGCAAAAAGAATATATGTCCGATCGAAAAAAACCAAAGTGATCTAGCTTCAGTATTAAATTATCTTCTATTTGAACTAAAAAAGTTGGACAAAAGTATTATTTAAACTACTTGTTTTGCAACTTAAAGTCAATTTTTTTCTTAAAAAAGTGAATTTTTTTTTCAAACTTCGAAAAAATTTGGAATTTTATAACTTCTTCGGTATTTTTTTAGTTCATAAAGAAAATAAACTTATAAAAATTAAAAAAAAAATTTGGTTCGACTGTTTCAGATGCATCGCACGACCTCCATCACCGGCACCGATTTACAAGTGCAGACTCCAGGCGCTCCAGAAAAATACTTACAACTTTAAAAAATTTCAATATTTTTTAAAAATAAATATTGTTTTTTAAACCTTAAATATAGTACACTATCGTCTTAAAATTCCGTTTACCGCAATCATTTCCTTCCCTTTCAAAAAAAATTGCTAAAAAAAAAACGCTTTTTTTCGGCTTCTAAAGCAGACTACTGCCTTAATTTCTGCGCAAGTTGTGGAGATAATCTTGTTCAACCGAATTCGCCGTGACAACTGTTCCACCGTCTATATGTATCTTCCTTTGAGTTTTTACTTAGCTATTGCCCAAAATCTTTTCAATTGGTTTGGTGTCAGGCGACTGTGACGCCCAATCCAACATTTCTACCACCATTTCGCTCTACAAACCTTTGGCTTTGATGGTTGGGATCATTGCTTTCTTGTAAAATCCTAGGTTGGCTAGTTCTACGAAGCATCTTCGCAGCTGACGGTAATAATACTTTTTAGTAAATTTTATTAATCAACACTGCATTGAAATTGGCGGTAAACGCTAATTGGCGGTTTAATTAATTGTTCGGAAAAGCAGGCCCAAACATTAACCTTAACTGGGTGCTTAACAGTTTGTTGAATCAATTATTAGCAGTAAACTAGGACAGGCATATGCAACTGTTCACCTAAAAGAAAGATTCGTCCGTGAATATTACGTTTGCCCAATTCTGTTCTGAATTTGCCTTAGTCCATACATGTATTTTTTCTCCAGAATTTGAGATATTCTACACCTAAACGTCCTCGAATCGTGGTTTTGGATACATTAACACCACTTTTCCTCAAAACTTTTTTAACTTGACGCAACGATTGGTTCGGCTTTGTCGCCAACAAATCAATGATTTTCTGATCTTGCTTAGGAGGGGATATGTTTTTTTGTTTTGGCCTCGTTCGTGGAACGTTCACGTTTTTAACTTCGTTTATTTACGAACGTCTTCGATTTCTTCAAATATTTTGCTGCAGATGTACGCCACAATTTGAACTTTTAGGGTGTAACACTGCTTCAAATCGTTTTTCATACGCGTAGCTTATTTTGTAAAAACAACTTACGTTTTCTAATATAAATTTCTCACAAAACTAACAAATTGCACAACGCGAATTGTAAAAACAATACGCGTATTTATTTAGGAGCATTTAAATTTTTTATAACAGAACTCTAACTCTGGACATTAAACATAGTATGTTTATGTTAAGTATGTAGTAATCAACATTAGGGCATTAAAGTCGACTTTTTGAATTTTCTACGATATCGTAATGCTAGTCCTTGTATGCCTGAAATCAATCAAAACAAGTTTCACATTAAGAATTTGAATTTTAAATTGCGAAAAAGTCAAAAATCTGTGTTTACAACTCTAAAGCCGAAATTTCTACACGATATTTAGTATGCCTAACAAAATTTCACTTACTGTAACGAACTCCCGACTTTCCCCACATTGACTTTCCTTTCTTACCCAATAAAAAATTCATTTCAAACAAATGATCCCATTCTCCACGCCACTATCCATTCTTCCATCCATCGTTTGCCAAACACAATATGCCAATTTTAGCATCTCTATTATTATTTTTTTAAATTTCTCAAAATCGCTTTTTCCTTAGTTATACTGTAATTTGTTGGCTTTCAGGTAGCTATTTTTAAAAAGCCTAAAAATAGCCAAACATTAAACTGGTCAATGCACCTCCGCTGAAGCAGTGGCGATAATTGTGAATAATTGCTGCAACACTGGGGTACATGCACACATACACACACATGTATGCCATTTATGTTGCACATACAATTGTTTTTTCTTTTTGGTTTTTGTAATATAAATACTCATATCATACTGGTAATGCTGCAACATCTAACCGCAAATCAATCAACTGGCGACGATAGCCAACTACAACGTCTGACCAAGTAAATTGCCACTTGAAACACAAATTACAACAACACGTTGGTTGAAAACTATGCATCGGTGTATGTGCACTACTTTGTAAACGGATATTAGTGCTGAGTGTGATTGATATGATTTGATTTGCAGTTTGTGTGCCACATCCTGATCAACGTTTTTGCATCGCCAATGGTGGTACCGATACGACTTGGATGGAAAGCAATGTCGGGCAATGTTTCTACAAAAAAACTAGTACTTATATTTTTGTAGCTCCGGTTGGGTAATGCTAAAGTTATGGTCTAAGTTTAAACAGCGACAAAGGGAGTAATAAATTGTTTTCTTATTAATAATTTAAGTGCGTTTAGCGAAAATGCCCGCTGAATATTGGCCAGAAATTATATTGAAAAAAGATTTGTACTCCCTCGTAAACTTCTATTCTCTCATAAACAAGGCTACCCAGAAAAAATATTTTTTTTATTTGAAAATTCATTATCTTATTTATTAAAATCAAAAAAATTTAAAATAAAAAAAAATTCATTGATCCGTGTGTTTGAAGTGGTTCCATTGATGGCTACACTATATATATCATATATAATTGGCGCTTACATCCTTTGTTTGGGGGTTGACCTAGCTTTTACGTCTTAATGTTTTTCCACAAATTGAAGGTCTTTCAGGTTTACCAGTATATCGCCTCCGGACGACAGATGGTTCGTGAGGAGATTGTTCATGGCAGAAATACACCTGGAGATTACCTATTGTCTGCCGAGAGGCGATCGCTATTAGAAAAATCTTTTCTATCATTTTCGTGTTTCGTGCGGACAGCGGGGTTCGAACCCAAGCACTACAGAATGGTAATGGCGCACATTGCCATGCGGCTATGTCGGCCGCAATGGCTAAACTATACTTATAGGAATTATTAGGGTTATTGATGCGAAAGCAAGTGACATAAAACTGACCATCCCAGGAACAGATATACTGAATGTGGCCCAAATTAAATCACACATGCGATTTCTCTAAATAACTACCTAGCGTATGAGCTTGTAGCCTACGCCGATGCCAGAGATCTAAAGAATACACTTAAAAACTTTGACTGTAATCCATTCATTAGTTTCTTATCACCTTAACAACAACTAGGACTTTTTTCTATTTATGTAGTTTAACTTAGTTAAGTTGAGTTAACTATTGTTAGAAGTTAACTTTTTTACTTCCTATGGTCACTGATTATTCAAACCTAAAATTAATTTAATTGCTTTGCAAGTGGTTAAAAAATCACTTTAGGTTTGTTGGCATTTAATTAAGACTATTTTAATTGAGAATTATTTATAAACTTTACCATTGGAAGCATATAAATTTCCTAAGAAATTCTCGTACAAACACTTAGCATTACCAAATGGTCAGTCAAGTCAGCGCTGACGTGCCATTCCCAAGGGAGTTACAGACAGAACACATTCATAAGCACCAAAAAAAGTTAACATTAGTATGTACATTTATGTGTGCATTGGCTGCTAAGCATTCATTAATTAGTTCTTGACCATAAAAAAAAATGTTGCAACATGACCAAATGCTGTTGTCGGTTGCAGTTTGTTGCGTGAAGTGTTTCATTAAGGCATTGCTACATTCAATGCCTTGCTGCGTGCGAGCCTTTCAATTCACATGTATGCATTATTTTGTTTTTGCTTTTCTTAAGCCTTCTCCGCACACCTTCATTCCAATGAGTGATGGTTAGTCCGTCAGCGCCTAACCAACATCCTGTCATTTTAATTTGCACTTTTCTTTTGCTGTTACCAACAGCAAACAGTCATAGCCACCAATAAACATACATTTATATGCATATGCATTATACTTATAAGTAGATATGTACATAAGAGTACTTATAATCGTTTACACCTCTTTTTTGGCCGACATATGGCATGCCTAAATGCAATAAAACATGAAATATGTATGTACATGTTGCGAGTGGCAAGTTGCACATTCCATATTCATGCTTGCTGACTCAGTGACAGCAGCTGTGTAGTATCCATTTCGTTTCAGCACTCGAACGTGTGTGTGCGTGTATTTTGTATGCTTGGCTGATTTCCATGCACATCTTCATTGCAGCAATGCATGCGACTTTAGCGCAGCAGTCAACTGAACCTCTTACACCTCTCTGCCCAGCAATGGCAGTTTAAGCTTGGATGAAGAATCTAAGCAAAGCACAAAACAAAAAAAAAAAACAGGAGTGAATGAAAAATCTTAATAAACTGACTGCCTTGCTAAGCAAAATTTCATGGAGGAGTGTCTCCGCTGTCCGCCTCAGATGTTAGCTACTTTTCTTTGCTTTACTTGAACATATACAGGGTGGGCCGAATAAGACCTGCTAATGTTAAGCATAAATAACTTTTTTATTTTTTGGCATATTTATTTTTCTCTTTTTGTAGGTTATAATTGAATTGTTAGAAATTTATTATGGAACCCTATCGCAAGACCACCACCAACGATATTCGTTTTACACAATTAGCCACACAAATTGATTTTTTTAGATAATGTTTTGATGTGGATGAAGCGCATTTCCATTTAAATGGTTATGTCAACAAACAAAACTGTAGATTGTGGGGCTCTGAAAATCCAAGGGCAACACACCAACATCAGTCGCACCCATCTAAATGTACTGTTTGGTGCGGTGTTATGGCCACTACAGTTATCGGTCCATATTTCTTCGAAAATAAGGATGAAACGCCGGAATCGATTTCAGGAGCTTCTTACAGAACATTTTTTTGCGGCCAATGGCGGAGCAGTATCCTAATTTGTGGTTTCAACAAGATGGAGCAACTGCGCATACTGCTAGGCAAACTATGGATCTGCTGCGTGACATTAGTAGGTCTTATTTGGCCCACCCTGTATTTAGTTTTTCCAAGAATTTCCTGTTTTACTGTCTTTTATTATCTCTCGCTTCTATTTTTTGTGGTCTTTGTTAGACATGCAACGTGAATACCTTCAGCAGTTTATGCGTGCGTGTGTGTGTGTTTGCAGGCTTTAAGCATTGAAAGCAAGTACAAGACGCCAAAAGTATGTGAAAGCTGGCGCCAACATCATTCCGGTTGGACTTTAAATAAGTCAACCCTTCCGGCGCTGCCCTTTAACTTTATACAATAAAAAGTGTTCAATCTCCTCCTTGTCAAGTCTCTCCCCCACAGCACATATGTACACGCAAGTTTGAAGTTCTTCAAAGCTCCGCCTTCATTATATTTAAACTATGTTTCTTTTGTGTTGTGAGCGTTGCGAGTGTGCCTAGCTGTATTGGATCCAGCACATGACTACTACATTGATGCGCCCTATTTCGCGCTTAAAGTTGATATAATTCTATGTTCTTACTTACATACCTCGTTATATTTTCAACACTCTGTTCACTTCCTCTTGCTTTGGGCTTCCAGCTTTTAATCTGATATGCATGTACCCATATTTTTCACTCCATTCGCTTTCGAGTATTTGACGATACATCAACTTATCGCCGTACTGTATTCATAGATATTTTGCTGTATTTTCCCTCAATAAAAACCAAACAACTCAGCAAGCATTCTTGTACGTGAATTGGTAATTTTTGGTAAAAATGATACTAGTTCGAAAGTGTGTTTAAAATAAATATTCTTCTTTTACTATACATATCAATTTTTCAAAATGGGGATGCACAAAATGATAATAAGATGAATATAAATGTTGATGAAGTCAATCATCTGCTTATTTTTTCCATAACCTAATTTAGCTCATTAACTAATACAACACTCAAATGTTTGTTAAATGGTATGGGAAGAGCTTACCTTCATAGGTTGTCCTTAACATTTGGTAGGGCATAGTAAAAATACCAACTGTTAGCAGTAAATGAGTATAGAAGACTTTAGACTAGAATGCTTGAATGGCTGGAATGAAAACTGGTAGTAGCATAAATCCGAGCTCGCAGGTTTCACTGCCTGGTTGTTCTATCTATCTTACATCTTTTTCTCATTAATATACTGTCAATGCATGAATGGAAATTATTTTTTATATTCGTGCTCCATATTCAGTAAAATATAAAATTTCTGTATTCTATACGCATAGGTATATACATATGTATTTATATGAGTATGTGTGGAATACACTCTCATACGTGCATATTTTTGTAAAAAGAAAACCTAATTTCCTGCGAAAGATCTCTTCTTTATGCGCACTGTTATGTCATAGAAACTGTCGTATGTGTTTGTGGGTGCGTATATTGCGATACAAAATATAACAGGGTGGCCGCCGTAGCCGAATGGGTTGGTGCGTGATTACCATTCGGAATTCACAGACAGGTCGTTGGTTCGAATCTCGGTGAAAGCAAAATTAATTAAAAAAACATTTTTCTAATAGCGGTCGCGCCTCTGCAGACAATGGCAAACCTCCGAGTGTATTTCTGCCATGAAAAAGCTCCTCATAAAAATATCTGCCGTTCGGAGTCGGCTTGAAACTGTAGGTCCCTCCATTTGTGGAACAACATATCATGACGCACACCACAAATAGGAGGAGGAGCTCGGCCAAACACCTAACAGAAGTGTACTCGCCAATTATTTATTTATTTTTTTTTTTTTAATATAAAAATATAATATAATCTATATATGAATGACGATGAAATTAAATTTGTTTCTCAATAACTTAGATTTAAATGTATTTGAAAATTCAAATATTCGAAAGCACACATTAATCCTCACTATTGAAAAATATTTTTTGGCTAGAAACTACGAGTTTCGAGGGGAAGTAATGGGGTCCCCGCGGTAGTGCTCTTTACTGCGGTAAGGCCACAGTTACTCTCGAAGGCGGCCAGGTATTCGAGAGGGAAACTCCGTTCGCGATGCACATGTTTCAGTTCCCTGCACCATTCAGCCCTCGGCACGATTCCAAGAACACCTTGGCTTGGGAATGTGTTGGTACGGTGCTCTCCGTATAGATGATTGGACGAACAGCACACGCGCCGTTTCGCGAATGGGGTGTTCGCCAATCCCTATACGGAGCTTCCCTCTTAGTTCATGGTGGGATAAATTCCTAAATAGAATCTAACCTCCATTTAAGTCGCATCCCCGCGGTAAGGAGACTAACCATTCAGTTTTAGTACAACGAAGTATAAAGTTGAAGTTGCTCAAAAATCGCGTTGATTTTTGGCTTTTTTTTTTTTGCGAACGATGTTGAGCATTAGCTTCCATATAAAAGACTTCCGAACATGTCAAGTGCATTTGAGTGAAAGTCTTCTATGCCAGTCGTCGTATAAGTGTAAACACGTATTCCCTTTTAAGTGCTGTACCAAAAGAAAAAAATTTTAAACAAATAAATCTGACTCAACTTTCATTATAAAACTTACTCAAATGTGTATGTAAAAAGTGAAACTTTTACTTTTTAAATTTATATGCGTTATAACAGATATTTTTGTCATGTAAATCCACTTAGAAACAAAAAAGATAATAAAAAAATTAATTCTAAACAAACTTGCAGCAAATTATAAAAAAGAATGCTATAAAGGTAAATACTGTGTATGCCCATACTTAACATATTAAATCAAATTAGCAACTTGTGAAGAAGCATTTGAAACGCTACTTACATGGCTATTCCCATTGTCTGGGGCAATAAAAAGTAAATGATACCCACAATGTAGACAGTAATGATTTTTCATGCACAAATTCGTGCTAGTGTATAATTTTTTGGACGGTAAACAATTAGCATTTGCTGAAAAATAAATAGTAAAAGCAAGCGTTTAAAAATTTAATTCTGATATAAATTTTCAGCAACTGATAATTGTAAGGTAAAATGTTATCAGTTGCTAAATATCGATTGTACCTCGAAGTATACGACCAACACAGCAACGTGGAAAAATTTACATCTGCATCCAATTTTTTTTTTCGATGTTATCAACGACGATAAGCTGGCAACTAACACGAACCTGTGTTATATACTCATGCATAAAAATACATGTATGCATATATATGTACATGTGTATATATAGTTTCATATCTATAAGTTTGGCTTATTTTTCTATTGGCATTCAGTAATTTACGCTGCCAATTTATGTCTAATAAAAATTACCAGCAATCAATTGCAGTTGACTGTTGCCCGCCACTGTTACTGGTTTTACATAAATTTAGCTACCGGTGTTGCTTACAGTACAACTGCGGTGGCTTAATGCTTTAGAGTGGCTGTTAATTTGTTGCCCCTTTTTTCTGACGGCACGCCAATCATGACTTTCATAAATTATTTAGTTGATAAAAATGTTTGCTATATCAGAATTAGTTGTTTCTGTTGTTGTTGTTGTTTTTTATACATTTCGGCAGTATACGTATGTGGCTTTACACTTCATACACTTCAGATATCTTGCAGGTATTAAGCATATTCTGTGAGGCTGTACACAACTGCTTATAACTGAAATTTCTGCCGGCACTGGGAACAAAACAAAAAAAGCAAAAATCAATTAGAAAAACCGTAACAACAAAACAATGAAAAATAAAGAAAGAGTGCCGCACATTTGAGAAGATTTTCATATTAAGGTCAATGTTAATGTTATGACAAAGCAGTTTGAAAAGCGCCTGTAATGGTGCTTTTAATTTTTTTATTACTTATTTTGTATATTTTCATTTTCATTAACCAGGCCAAGAAAAAAAATCATTGCACTTATGCGCTGTTTTTAATAAAAATTAAGTACAATTCGTGTTGATTTTTTAGTCATATGCTTAGATCTCACGAGGAATATCATGCTGCCGCAGAAAGAAAGGATGCCGCTTATAGAGTCACGCTGCGATCGGGCGCAACGCCATGTGGGATCGCTACAGAGACCTAAAAAAAGAAGGGAAACGTATTATCCGAAAGCAGCATTGCAGCATCTAGGAACAACGCCAGAAAATTCTACCAGAAACTTCGGCGGCTCACAGAAGGTTTTGAGACCCGGGCGTTTTCCTGTAAGAACAAAGACGACGATCTGGTGACTGACATACAGAGCAATCTTAAATTAAGGAGGGAACACTTCTCGAACCTGTTAAACAGTGATAGCTGCAAAATATGGTCGGATGAAAGCATGCCTGCCGATTGGAAATTAAGTGTGCTCTGCCCAATCCATAAGAAGGGCGATCCTGCAATCTGTGCCAATTACCGTGGGATTAGTCTTCTAAATATCGCCTATAAGGTTCTAGCCAGCGTATTGTGTGAAAGGCTGAAGCCCATCGTCAACCAACTGATTGAACCTTATAAGTGTGGCTTTACACCTGGAAAGTCTACCATCGACCACATATTCACAATACGCCAAATCTTGTAAAATACCCATGAAAGGAGAATCGACACACACCATCTTTTCGTTGTTTTCAAAGCTGCATCCTTTCAGAATTGCGAAGGACCTCTCCGAGCCGTTTGGCGTATGCCCATGATATGGACATCTTCGGACTTAACAATCGCGCTGTTAGTTCTGCCTTCTCCAAATTGAATAAAGAGGGAAAGCGAATGGGTCTGGTGGTGAGGGAGGACAAAACGAAGTATCTCCTGCCTTCAAACAAACAGTGGGCGCACTCGCGTATCGGCACCCACGTCACTGTTGACAGTTATATATATTATATTGTATTTCGAGGTTGTAAAAGACTTCGTTTATTTAGGTACTAGCATTAACACCTATAATAATGTCAGCCTGGAAATGCAACGTAGAATCTCTCTTGCCAACAAGTGCTACTTTGGACTAAGTAGGCAATTGAGTAGTAAAGTCCTCTCTCGAGGAACAAAACTAACACTCTACAAGGCTCTTATCGTGCCCGTCCTAACGTATGGCGCAGAAGCGTGGACGATGACAACATCCGATGAAGCGACGCTTAGAGTGTTTGAGAAAAAGATTCTGCGTAAAATTTTTGGACCGTTGGCGAATATCGCAGGCGATCGAACGATGAGCTGTATGAGCTTTACGACGACATAGACATAGCGCAGCGAATAAAGATCTAGCGGCTATGCTGGCTGGGTCATGTCCGAATGTACATTCCACATACCCTTCCACAATTCGGGTAGTTTTTCTTTATTCTATTACGGAGCTCAGCAAGAACATGAATTCCTGAAGGCTCACTAATCGCTCGTGCACTATTTCTTTACTAGTTTGTTTAGAGAAGTGAGGGGCGGGGCTGCATGCGAAAAATCAACCTTCTGGCTAAACAGCTACCAATTTTGTCGCTGCATTTCAAGCATGCGTATTTTTTCTAAAGCAGCGCAAGTCTCTTTATTTAATAGTCATACCTGGTATATTTAGGCTACTTATTAGTATATTTTTCATTTTGCTCATTTTCTTGCAGGTCTTCTAAAACTCACATACATACATGCTGGCCATTTCTCAAGCACATATTAACTGTGCTCAGCTTTTTTTGCTTTCGAATTTTGATAGAGATTCCGACAATATTTCATTAATGACCACATTTACTGTTTGCCATTCCTCAGTATGTATGCAGACATGACTACAAGCAGGTGTATGAAAAAAATATGATAAATAAATAAAGTCGTTAGCCGCTTGTGCATGAAAAGCAAACTTATTTGCATATTGCAAATATTTTTAGATTCGATAATTAAAATTCAATTATCTAATTTTTTACTTGACAATTTTTAATGCCGAGGTGTTTTTTATAATCAATTTCGATTTCTATTATTTATAAAACATATATATTTATAAAATGTTAAGCTGAGCTTTTTGGCTATTAGAGCCCTAGGCTCTATTATGGTGCATTCGAAGCTGGTCAGGGAATGCCTGATCTCACTCTCGATTGCATCAGAATTCTTCGACATAAAGATAATTTGGGTACCTGGTCACAGTGACATTGCAGGAAACTGCGAAGCGGACGAGCTGGCCCGACAAGGGACCTGTGAGGTAATGTGCTCGCGAAAGGAGAGGATCGGGATCCCCTTGACAACCTGCGCTCTACGCCTGGAAGGATGGGCTCTGCACCAACTCAGCGAGCGCTGGGCAAGTACACAAACGTGTAGGTTCGCGAAGTCCTTCTGGCCACGTTTGGATAGGAGGCGTTCGAGGGATATCCTGGGGATGACAAAATGTCATCTCTCAAATTTCGTGGGCATCCTCACGGGGCACTGTCCGCGAGGTATACATGCCGTGAGACTCGGAATTACTTCGAGTCCTTTTTGCGTCAGCTATATGCGGCCGCCGTAGCCGAATGGGTAGGTGCGTGATTACCATTCGGAATTCACAGAGAGGTCGTTGGTTCGAATCTCGGTGAAAGCAAAATTAATAAAAACATTTTTCTAATAGCGGTCGCCCCTCGGCAGGCAATGGCAAACCTCCGAGTGTATTTCTGCCATGAAAAAGCTCCTCATAAAAATATCTGCCGTTCGGAGTCGGCTTGAAACTGTAGGTCCCTCCATTTGTGGAACAACATCAACACGCACACCACAAATAGGAGGAGGAGCTCGGCCAAACACCTAACAGAAGTGTACGCGCCAATTATTTATTTATTTTTTATTATATGGAGGATGAGGTGGAATCATCTCAGCACCTGCTCCTTAGCTGCCCAGCCTTCGCGGGACTAAGATTCAAGCATCTTGGTTCTCACTTCTTTTCTGCGCCTGCTGATATAGCAGGTGTTGATAACAAAAATCTGATGAACCTTCCCTTTTTCCTTCACACTCTTGCAATGGTATCACAAAGGATAAACCAAACTTTTTCGTCCAAGTGGGCCCTACTCTCTGGGCAACCATCACTACCTAACCTAACCTAAGCTGAGCTTCTCCCCTAACTTGTGATGCGTGTCTTGATTTTGTCCTACGCATGGAGGGATCTATCCAACCGCATTGTCGGTGGATTACTTCGAAAGTTATTTTTTTTTATTTCGCACTGTTTCTGCAACACAACATCCATCGGTTGTATGTATGCTTTCAATGTTTCGATATTACTACACATACACATTGAATTCCTGCTTCCTTTTAAGGCGCGAAATAGCGAATAATGTAGAGAAAACCCAATCGTTGGTGCATCCTTTACATTTAGTCACCAATATGTTTACCTATTATTTCTTATTTGTCACAAATTGTTTGATACAGGTCGTAAGTGTCATATTATTGTATGCCGTAAATTTTAAACAGCTAAAAATACGTAAAGTAAATTAATCAAAAATTTATAAAGTAAATTATATTATGACTTTTCACACAGTTAAAAAGTAGTTGGTTATAAGTTATTTAATCGTTAAAAACATAAGACAACACGCCACCTTGTAAACCACCCTGTTTTTACATACCAATTCACGTGAATTCAATGATATTTGGTGAAATTTGGTTAATCCTGGAACAAATAAGCTTTAAAGAATTTGTCCAGTAATTGAAAAATTATAAGAGGACTAAGTATATGAGGACGAAAAGCAGCTCGGATGCTAAAAGGAGGCAGAGTTGCCTGAAAATTATTAAAACATTCGCACAGATAATGTCCGCAACAGTATAAGTGTACTTGCATATGTGTATTTGTATGTGCATGCTCTTGACGCAGCTGTGAAAATCAAATTTTCGCATGGTTTTCATACGAAATTACGTCATCATTGCCAGTCGCATTTTCTTACGCTTCATTATCGCCGTCACAACAAAGCTATTAACATCTTTTATTACCCCACACTTGACCATCATCCGTGCTCGGTTATTATGCATTCGCTGTCATGCCACTCATGACTTATTGCATCACAACAGAGATTATCTTGATACTATTTATATATATATATATATACATACATACAATTATGGTCACATAATTCAGTCACCTCTTACAATATTTGCAATATTTTTAATGCTGTATTGTTTTTCTTGAATTTCTATAAAAATATAGTTAATTGTAGGAGTATAACAGAAGCCTTATAAATCAAAATTCAAAATTCACAAAAATTCAACAAATTTCAAAAAAATATCAACTTTTAATAAGAATTTTTAGAAAACTGAGTATTAAGTTTTATAGCCCATGCCATTTTAGTATAACAAAGTGAAAGCTTGAACTCGTTCAAGAATCGCGTTGATTTTTGAAATTATTTTTCGAATGCGATGTTGAGAATTTTCTGGATGTTTGAAGTCTTTTATAGGAAAAAAATATGCAAAAAAAGCTTGGTTAAATCAACGCGATTTTTGAGCCACTTCAAACTTTGAATTTAAAACCCAAATTATGTAAAGTCAACTATCAAAACATTTGTCCTAAAACGCTTTAAAATCTGAGCACAGTGCAATTTTTTGACATTTCTACTTTGATTTGATTGATAAGGTTGTATAACATGAAATTTATATTTATGGAAAATTAACTGAAAAAATGTGGCATGAAAAGTGATACGAATGTTGCAACAAAGCGACTTAATTATGTGCCCATAAGTGTGTATATGAACACATTTATATTGAATTTTTTTTTGGATTTAGCGATCGGCTTGTGATTGCATTTCCTTGTCGTACGGTATCTTCTTCTTATTAGCAATTTATGATTTAATATTTTTTTTTTTCGATTTCTTTACAGTTGGTACTTCCGTAAGATAAAACGAATTGAGGCTGAGAAGAAACTATTACTGCCAGAAAATGAACATGGAGCATATTTGATACGCGACTCTGAGAGCCGCCACAACGACTATTCCCTATCAGGTGAGTAACAGCGAACATTTTTTTTGTTTGCAATTATAAGATGATAAAATTGCAATTAGAAAAACATTTTTTTGCATTGCATGCAATTTTTTTATTATTTCATATTTTCTCGCCTGATTGCATCTGTGAATAATAAATAATAATTTTTACTTCTTAATTGACAGTGCGTGATGGTGATACAGTAAAGCATTACCGTATACGGCAACTGGACGAGGGTGGATTTTTTATTGCGCGCCGCACAACTTTTAGGTGAGTAATGTGAAATATGGGAGTTATGATTTTAGGCGAAATTTGTTAACATTTGTTCCTCCTTTCCTGTTCTTTCCAGAACACTCCAAGAACTTGTTGAGCATTATTCCAAGGATTCCGATGGTTTATGCGTCAATCTATGCAAGCCATGCGTACAGGTCAGTCGCCAATGTCATATGTCACCATTTCTACGCACTATTCACATTCACATTAACATTTACATAACTCACCATCATTAGTATAGATTTTAATATTTGAGTTCCCATTATCGGGTGCTTACACCTGCCATACTGCTCATTCATTAAAGGGTTTGTTTATGTTTCCACTCCGTTCTTCCTATCAACCTACATATATACATAGATTTTTTCATACCCTTGCCTTCATTTGTTGAATATGCAATTTTCTTTATTACAATTTTTTTCTTTTTTACCATTCTACTTTTACAATATTTACCGAAATGATTATTTTATTTCGCATACTAAATAATACTTGGAATATATTTAACTAACTACTTAAAACAAATCACATTTTAACTTGCGAAAAATGAAATGAAATAGGCAAACCAATTTGCGGGTATTTTCGAGGTAGGAGTTTCTTCTAACTAAACCACCACACTCACACACCAACCACTTTCTGCAGTCATCCACAAATCCGTTATCACCTAAATGCCTGTGTTTTGACATTAATTAATGTATAAAAAAATCCATAATTTTTTCACGTTCACATCACTTTGATGGTTTAAGCGTTTTGGAGCGTGGAAAATCGTCTTCTTTTTTTCACCTACTCCTCCATGTATTGGTGTTGTTGTGTTTACATGTGTTGTCCTCTGCAAATTGCATTCACTCGTCGTCACCTACTCATCCATTTCTGTGAGATGCATTTTTTGTTCCAAAAGTGTAACTTTGCTAGGCATTATTATTATTATTTTATTGAATTACCATTTCTCTCATCTTCATATACATACTAGTATATGTAATAGTAATTTGTTTAGAAGAGAGTATTGCTTTTTATTAAGGTATTATTGGCCAATCATTCACAACAATTGCGTCTGCATATACGAGTATTTACTTACACAAACATATTGTAAGAGGTTTACATTATGCGGTATGCAAGGAGACGATTATAGCAGGTTTTAATAAATATTTGTTTCAAATTGTGTATTTTTTGTATGAATCCCCAAAACAGTTTTGTATTCTTTGAATTGTGATGCTTTCTAAAGTCAGGTGAAAATTATGAAAAAATTAGGTAAGGCAGGAATGTTTTGCGGATAAAAGTAATGTACAATTTTTCACAGATTGAATATCGTTAAAAAAATGTGCAATATAGTAGGAGCGATATTGCGTTAATTAATTAGTGTTAAGTTTCAAAAATTTCCAAAAGCATGCAAAAAATGTATGTAGATATTTCTTAATTAGCAGCGATATCCTTAACATTGTACGAAAGAATAAAGATATTTCTTTGAAGAATTTATCTGCGGCTAATACCGAAATTGGAAATTTCATAAAGGCGTGTATTAAGCATAAAATATTAAAATATTAACAAAAATGACGAATGACGGTCGTCCGTAGGCAAGAATTGGTGAGCACCGTGTCATTCCTGTCATGAAAAACCTTCAAAGCTTCTCACCTAAGCCATCTATTGCTCAGAAGCGGAATTGCTGAGCCACGCTTAAGCATTTTTGCAAAAGATGGACAAGTAGAACCCACTCTGCTTTTCGATTGTGACTGCCTGTTAGGTAGGTAGGAGATAGAACAGATAGAACAGTGGAAATCTTTCCCGAACATCATCTATTTCTAAGAGCAGCCCGTCTAACCTAATTTTGTATAATATCATAACCATGACGGTAAAGAGTTGATCACAAAAAACAAATTACGTAGAAGTTTAAGTTACCGCTCACAAGCCACTCATTTTTCTTAAAGTTTCCAAAGTTGTCAAAAGAGAGATTTGTGAAGGAAGAAGAGGCAATTTATGACTTACTAGCTTTTTAAAATAGAAATTGTCTCCTTATTTTTATCAGTGTAGATTTAACTGTGATGAGTTTTCAAACTAAGTTTAAGTATTAGCTGGAAAACTGGCCCTAATAGAAATTTAATTAAGAATTATTATCAATAGAATTATCGGAGTACCTTTCTTGCTAAGCAATTAAATACTTTCAAAATTTCTCGGAAGCCATTGCTTTAATCTCTCCTCTCCTCTCTTGTGTGCAAATGAATATATCACAAACGAATAAAAACCTATATGTATATACACACGTCTTAAAGTGTACCCAACAACACATAAGCACACAACTTCTAGTGTACATAACACACCGACTAACATTTTAACAATATCTCTTACAAATCTATGTGTGTACCGTCATTCTGTTTTTTAAGTTGACTTAACTAAAATATTTTAAATTTTTACCTCAGATCGAGAAACCCGTCACCGAAGGCCTATCGCATCGAACACGCGATCAATGGGAGATCGACAGAACTTCACTCAAATTTGTGCGCAAATTGGGTTCCGGTCAATTTGGCGAAGTATGGGAGGGATTGTGGAATAATACCACACCAGTAGCAATTAAAACGCTGAAGTCAGGTAAGTCAACAACTTGTTTGCTAATATTGACAGCTGATATTAATTAATTAATAATGCCTTTGCTTTCCCAACTTTTAGGCACAATGGATCCAAAAGACTTTTTGGCTGAAGCTCAAATTATGAAGAAGCTGCGTCACACAAAACTCATACAACTCTATGCTGTTTGTACAGTAGAGGAGCCCATTTACATCATTACAGAATTGATGAAGCACGGCTCTCTGTTGGAGTACCTGCAAGGTGCGCTAGCGATCTTCTCTATTCATCTATTGCATTCATACAACTATTTATTATACTAATATAATTTTGGATATATGCACATACTCACATATCAATACACAAAAAAAAAAAAATGTATTCGTATGCGCTAGCTTGTAGTTTGTCATTGCGTTACATGAAGTTTGTAATGTGCAGTTGAAAATAATTTATAGTACTTGCAGGCAAGGGACGCAGTCTGAAAATGGCGATACTCATCGATATGGCCGCACAAATTGCCGCTGGCATGGCTTATTTGGAGCAACAGAATTACATTCACAGAGACTTGGCAGCGCGTAATGTGCTGGTGGGCGATAATAATGTTGTCAAGATTGCCGATTTTGGTTTAGCGAGGTAAGTTTAGTGGGGAAAACATTTTACCCGTGTGGCGTATTGTTCTATGCAGTATGAAGCATCTCAAATGAGTCATTGGAATGTTTACAATAACAAGAATCAAATGTGAAGTAGGCGATTGATTGATTGATTGAGTGTTGGCTGTGGTCAAAAAAAATAATAGTAATTTTAGATATCTTTTCCAATGCCATATAATAAATTGCAGTCAAATGAGAATTTTATTCCATATACAGGGTGCTCAAACTAGCTGTTTAAAGTTTACTTTTTGGCTAGAAATGTTCAAAATGAATCGCTTTTAGTTTGGACACAGTTGGGGAAATATTAAAAACGAAAATCGAAAAATCACTTACGATGATATTAGCTGGACGCCTAGGAGCTGCGATTTAACTTTATTAGACCATTTTTTGAGGAGCGCTGTTAAGGATAAATGTTACGAAAACCAACCGAAACCTATTTTAAAGCTCAAACACGAAATCGAAGTAGCCATTGCTGAGATAAGTACTCGCGAAAATTTACTAACATATTGGTTTGGCAGAATGGGTTACTGTAAAGCCAGAAGTCATTTGAAAGAAATTGTGTTCATGCATGCTTTATGACAAGATTTACACTTTCCAATGAAAGAAAGATCGTGACAGATATTCGTACGACTTTTATCTATAGTCGAATAAAATGAGATTCCACGCTATATAGTCCACTCACTGGACTAAAAACAACCTATTATCAACATAAATATTTTCAAAATCAGAAAAGATACCAAGGCGTAAACATCTAATTAATTTTTACTATACAAAAACAAAAAAAACAAAAATTTGGAATCCGTATTCATAATTCCTGACTTTTAAGTATAAGTACCGGGTAGTTCAAATTTGCATATGGGATCATGTGCTAAAGCGAACTTTTTAAGGATAATTTTAGCTTAGATATTATCTGTAGTTTATGGTCCTGCCTAATAATACTAAGGTTTTTGAATGTATAAGTAAAAAACTTGCATACAAGCTTATGGGTATGTAAAATGTATGCTCCTAACTGAAATTGAGTATAGAGGAAAATAAGGAGAAGATTTTATACATACCAAAAGTCGGGTGATCCTCTGCTAATCTCCTTACTTTAGATTCATGTTTTGCTTAAACCACGCTTCCTCTCAACCCATGCATATCTTTAGCGAAGCTCAATCAACTCAAAAGCTAATAAAGATCTGTTTTAGAACAATTTTATCCAAGGTTAGTGTTGGAAAACAGAGCGATGAAAGTGAAAGATGATTCTACTCACAAATTGCCTTAAGTTCCTTGATAAATTCCTATGTTTTTGTATCATTAACAAAATAAAGAATTCGAGTACATATTTATTTGTGGTATATTTTCTCTTTTCAGACTTATCAAAGAAGACGAGTATGAGGCCCGTGTCGGTGCACGTTTCCCCATCAAATGGACAGCTCCCGAAGCGGCCAACTACAGCAAATTCTCTATTAAGTCTGATGTGTGGAGTTTTGGCATTTTACTCACCGAGTTAGTGACGTATGGACGTATACCATACCCGGGTGAGTACACAATTTCATTAAGCACCTTGATATCAATGGAGGAAACATTCATATAAAAGTATTGCATACTTTGCGGTAAAATAAGGATTCGTGCTTCTAATGCTCTTAATCGGTTAAAGTAATTTAAAGTTTTTACTTGTACTTGTATTTAAAGTAAATTTGAAATATTCACTTGCACTTGTATTTAAAGTAAATTTGAAATATTCACGGTCTCTATCAAGTTTGATGAAGTTAATAACTACTCTTTCGCGGAGATTTATGTAGCAAAGTAGAAAACCAACTAATTATCTCGTTTGATAGGTGGTATAGTAAACATTTTCAAAGCACGCTCCTAACCATTCCATCACCACCTCTTCCCGCCCTCTCCCTGTATCCCATCGGTCCTTCCCTTTCACCTCACTTCCTTCACAATGGTATCACAAAGGACGAATCCTTCTTCGTCCAAGTGTGCTCACTCCCTGGGCAACCATACCAACCTAACCTAACCTATTTTAGTACGCACTGTTTCTAATTGGATACGCCGTAGATATATATATAATAAAGTCCACCAATTGCACAAAATAAGTCCGTTCGGCCTAAACAAATGTCCATAATTTATAAGTTTTCAAATAGAACGGTATAAATGATCCTAAAAAGAATTTTTAAAAAGGCCACCATTCACAATCTTTATTTAAGTTTATATATTTTTGATATTTTGTTAAGATTTGTAATTGGATTTATATGATAAACGGTATCTATGGATGTGCACATTTACACAACATTAACATTATTTCGATATCTTCTCAACACTCCCTTCCTCTCTTACGCAGGTATGACTAATGCCGAAGTGTTAACGCAAGTCGAACATGGCTACCGTATGCCAGCACCGCCCAGTTGCGAACCACGCCTATATGAAATTATGCTTGAGTGCTGGCACAAGGATCCAATGCGACGACCGACCTTCGAGACACTGCAATGGAAGCTGGAAGACTTCTACACATCCGATCAGAGTGATTATAAAGAAGCGCAGGCCTACTGATAAATGCTTTACACTTCCAGCAGCACGTCTCACATTAGCGATAATATAAAAAAACAACATATACTACAACATAGTAATTGCCAACGCCACAGGAACAACAACATCCACAATAATATACACAACAACACTAATAAGATGAGTCGCAGCAGTAGCAGTATGTTGCCAATTGGCGCAGCAGCTCCAGCAACAGCAGTAGCAACAACCTCAACACCAGCTACTACGACAAATGCAACTGCAAAGATGACAACAAAAGCGACAACGTCGATAGCCAATAAAGCTGCAGCCGATGGTGCCAAGTCGTTACAGGTAGCAAGAACAATAACAACACCAGTCAAGCCAATACCTAAGTTGCGGCACGTGACGACAAGCAAAAGCAACAATCGGCATATCAGCAAAACAAAGCAAAGCAATTCGAAGCATCTTCCCAAATCGGACAATTAAGACTAAATTTTTCATGACACTCATCTAAAAATGGTTAGATGAAATATAAGAAAAAATAAATTAATATCTACTAAAGCTGATAATTTGAAAAAAGATAGAGCAAATTGATACAAGCTAACAGGTAGCAACTTAAATTATGCGCAAAAACAATTTGTGTTTGTGAAAAAGGAAATTTGCATTATCTCAAAAACTGAGCAAAAATTTTTATAATTTATGTTGTATTCGGAAGTAATACAATTTAAAATATGTGTAAGACTTTAGATATATTTAGCAAAGATTTTTTGTTTTTCGATTCTCTCCATCACCTTATTAAATTTTTTGTCACATTCTTTTTTTGTTTTTTTTTTTTTATTTTAACGTATGTAGTTTTTTTTACAAAGCAAACAAGTAATAATAAAAATATTTAATGTATTATTATTTATATGGATATTCGAAGGAAGAAATATTTACATAATTTTATAGGCAGAAATATAATGCAAATAAACGTACATACACATACATACCGACATAGACATTGTGAAAGTCAGAGGTTATATAAATATACATATTTCATGAATAAACGCATACACACAAAACGCATATGCAAGTAAATAAAATATATACATGTATGATTTTTAAAATTTAAGTAAATTTATTTACAATGTTGTTTTGTGTTGCTTATTACCACTACCTTTATGAATATGTTATGCGATTCGACTTACATACATACAAACATACTATATAAGACTTGCTTGTATTAAAATCGAAAAATCAAAACGATTGCATGAGCTTAACAAGTACTCGTGCCTTCTCTTGTGCTACATATTAGCTTGCTTTTTGTAAAAAAAATCTATATCCCATCAACAATTCAATTGTCTTTGTTTTTATACCCTTTGGCAAAACACACGGATTGCAAATGTTATTGTCTAATTTCGCACCATTGCAATGAATGTTACGAACATTTTATATTTTTAGCAAGTGTACATTTGTTCCATTATAATTAATCCAAAACTCACAAAACAAGAAACCAATCAGCAGTAGCTGTAATCAAAAGTGTTAAGTGAAACAGGCAAATATATATGCACATACATACATATACCATACTAGTACCATATACTTACACATATGCTGATTTTGTCTAAAAACTTTTGTTTCCATTATTCGCATAAATGTTTTGTAATTCTAGTTTTAGTAAACTTAATTATTACATACATATATATATGCTTATACATACACAAAGTATAATTTAAGTACTGTTAGGTTATTACTATTAAAATTATTACTATTACTATTACTTTTATTATAAAAGTGAATGCAAATTGACCGATTAAAATAAATCTATACAAATTTATATTACAACAAAACAAAAAAAACATCGTCCATCTCTATAAATTTGATGTTGGATTGTATTTATTGTGTGGCAAAACCCCTCGTAAAAAATGTTGGCATTTAGTATATTGTGGATTGGCATTAAAACTGACAAAACAAACAAAAACAGCTGTGGGCTGGCTGGGATATTAGCTGGCCGACAGCAAGTGAGACATATGTGTTGTTGCGAAGTGCAAGTTTATCTATCTTGATTAGACGAAAATATGAATACGTAGAGAAAAGTGACTAAGGCAAAAAAAAACAAAACCAAAAGAATTTTATTATGAGTAATGATTGAATTGAACGCAAAATGTATTGAAATATATTTACGAAGTAAGTGCATGCGACATTTATAAATATGTATGTATGACAGAGTTCATTCGAACTAATTTGCATTTAGATGGATATGAGTATAAAGAGTATGTAAATAATATAAATTGCACTTAATTATTTCGATATGAGAATTTTTTATTTGTATGATTTGAATTGAAGTAGTTTTGTTTTTGTAGTATGCAAAGCAACAGCAATCTTCAGCAGTCTCACCGTAAATAAATCAAGGTGCCGAGTATTAGGGATTTAACAATTTGCTCCGCCTTTGAATTAGGATGCAGAGTGCGATAAAGTTCTCGATAAATAAGCTTAACTGGCGAAGTGGCAATTTGGTATTCATTAGGCCGGGTCGATTTGTGGGGAGGCAAAAAAATTGCCCATTGCTCTGTGAAAATCATATTCTAGGGATCAAAAGAAGAAACTTTGCCGAAGGAACCATACCTCTAAAACGAATTCTGATGTCCCCCAATCTGGGTCGAACTTTTAGTGTCTTTTGTGGGGAGGCAAAAAAATCGCCCATTGCTCTGTGAAATTCATATTCTAGGGATCAAAAGAAGAAACTTTGCCGAAGGAACCATACCTCTAAAACGAATTCTGATGTCCCCCAATCTGGGTCGAACTTTTAGTGTCTTTTGTGGGGAGGCAAAAAAATCGCCCATTGCTCTGTGAAATTCATATTCTAGGGATCAAAATAAGAAACTTTGCCGAAGGAACCATATCTCTAAAACGAATTCTGATGTCCCCCAATTTGGGTCGAACTTTTTAGTTTCTTTTCTATAACTCACTTAAATTAATTTTTTCATTTACATATGTTCTGACTAAATAAATTTCTTAAGAGAAAAAATAGATATTATTATAAATAAATAATAAATATTATTATAAATAAATAAAAATAAAGAAAAAAACATAGCCATTTAGCTGATTTTTTCATGTAAAGGCCAAAAATGGTGATATTTTGAAATTGGGGGACATCAGAATTCGTTTTACAGGTATTGTTCCTTCGGCAAAGTTTTTTATTTTGATCCCTAGAATACGATTTTCACAGAACAATGAGCGATTTTTAAATCGACCCGACCTAAACCTCAGTAAACCAGCATAAGACAATGCTGTGCAAGTCATAAACACTCTGTTTGAGGCTGAGCTGTCTCTCGAGCAGGCCCAGAGACATCTCCTTTTTGTAGACGGGGTTCGCCGACCTAAACAGGCTTAGTTCGCTGAGGTGGCAGTCCTGGGAGGCAAAAAAGTCGAGTTATTTCGGTACGTAGAAGCGATTGATAAAGTCACCACTCTAAGCAGGAGTTTCTAAGCTGTTATAACAACAACAATAACATCTCTTTGAACTTAATGCCGAGTTCTAAAAATAAATATTACAAATACTTGTCCCGTCCGAGTACCGATAAGTCTTGCCACTGTCCCTGATTGCCCTAATCATGGTTAAATCAGCACCTGTGGCAAACGAAGAGTATAAAGTCGCGCTTAAGATGCAGCTTTTTGCACTGGCGATATATCGCTGGATTGATGAGCGATATACCCCGCGAGACACTTTTCATCATTTAACATTCCTTGTAAAACTAACTCTTTAACATCCGTTTCGTCTTAGGTGCGTTGCTTGGGCCTACAGTTAGGTAGTCTCGGGTAAACTGGAGGAACAACAACAACAACAAGTCTTGTAAATACAGTCTTGCGAAGTATTAATTTCTTATACGACACATACATACATATTATTCAAACTGACTAAAGATTTGTATGTACGAGTATATAAACTTACACCTGGGAAAATTTTTTGATTGTGCAAGAATCTTCCTAAAGTGACGGTGGTGTTAATTTCAATCGCACGAGCGTGTTTTGTTAAGCGTGGCAATGTAGTTACTTGTATGTATATTTCACAATCAGTCTTCAAGAAGACTCAGACGAGAAATTTGTCGTGATTTAGAGGCGACTGGTTATGAAATGTCTCCCACGACTTTCAGCGGATTCACACAAAACAATGGGTTAACGGAATGGTATAGGAAAAATATTCCAAAAACTCATTCGCTTTTCTAACTATAATTTAGAGATACTGTCTAGTATTCTTACAGGTGACCTCTTTATTCTCATTTAATCACCTAGAGCATCTGAGCATCTAAGAGTGTAACGTCCTATCAGGAAAATATCTTGGCTCACCAAGTTCGGAACGAAAGCATTAACGTCTCTATCAAGAACGCGCCTTTAAAGGTTCTTGGGGAATTAAGTCTAGACGAGGCATTGTAGAGTAGAGCTCACACAATTGTTAAGATCGCAGTGTACTCCTCATAGATCATATTTATCAGTCATATATTGTAGTGGGGACGTAGTGAGTAGTTTGATTTAACACAACTAAATGAAGACGTTTGATCACAACCACTCAATTATAAAAAAAATATGATTTGTAAAAAAGCGACTTGCAATCGATATAATTGCAAAGTTAATGTGTTTAAGTAAACATAAATAGAGAGTAATTTAAAATTGAGTTTTTCCGACAGTAAATATATATTACGGCATTAAAAGAAAAAGTAAAAAAAAAAATTGATTCTATCTTTATAAAAAGATACTAAAAAAAGCAAATCTTATGATCGGATAGTGAAATTATTTGAACATACTTTTCATCTATTCAGATTGTGAGTGTAAAAATATGAGAGCAAAACCTTCGTTCGTGGGTTTAATTATTAAACAGTTCGCTACAATTCAATCGGGCTAAAATTATAACTCGCAAAAGTTGGTTGCCTAGTTTTTCTGCTCTCAGGATTTTATTTTTTCTTTTAATGGAAAAAAATTGTTAGGTATGTGAAAATAAATGAAAAGTATTTTTGAAAATGATTAGCTTGAATTCAGCTCAGTTTAGAGGTGGGGATTCAACTGTCTTCAAAAAGTTCGCTCATTTTAAATATAATATGATTGGTCGCCGACCTTATCCATAGAATGGAAGTAATAAATGAACTGGACTTTAATAAACACAATTTAGCATCTGGGTAAAGATGGTTTCACACTGACAGATTTGAGGTGATGCTATGAATTGATTTTTCCACCTGTGATTTAGGAAGCAGCTTGACAGATCAAGCTGCATTTCTTGAGCTTTCCCTCTAGTGTCAAAAAATTTGATTGGGAGGTAAGTCCGACCATTGCGCAGTTCTGTTCTGGCAAAGAATTTTTCTTTTAACTGATTTTGCGGACTCAAAATTAAAGTAATTGGCAGTGTATTAATGAAGACTTGCAGGATTTTTAATAGCCTTAACTATTTCGGATATTCCAGGTCAGCTGCCCTTGGTTTAACGCATTAACGCAGTAGCCAGAAAATCGAATAAAAACTTTGCTGCGCCAATTGCTATAATTTCGAAAAGCTCAAAGACAGTGGGTGCAAAATGCATTTCGTTTCGCACATTGCACAGTTGCTTGTGCATACATACATACATATATATGTACATATGTATAAGTAATTTCGAATCTTGGTCCAGACGGTCCCTCGTGCTGTATATTGCATTGAATTTTTGGTTTTTGCAAGGAAATTTAGTGAAGGACTAAGTTTGAAAAATTGCTTTGTATATGGTTTTTTTTTTTACTGTGATTAATATAGTATTTTATAATTTCGAGTTTATTACGAATTTTTTGTTTTTATAACACATATGAACATTACCCACACGAAAGTATAGTACTCAGTACTCTCACATACATACAGTACATGCTCACTTATATTTGTGTAAGTAAATATATGTAGATTCGGATTATAAGTATAAAGTATGTATATAATCAGAAATAAATGAGTTTAAATATTTTAAAGAATGGCTCTTACCAGCGATCAAATGAAGTAGATGCACTTCAAAAATAGTTTCATATAGAAATAAATGTAGAAAAATATAGTTTATACTACTTTATTTCTTATACTGGTAAGACACTATTGGCGCTAATTTTAAGGAAATAGTGAGAAATGAATTTGGCGAAAGTTTGAATTTCTGAGAAGCAAATTTTTTAATTTAATATTATATAAAAAAAGATTATTGAGCATGCTTTGGATCATAGATGTACATATACGAATACGAATGAAGACCTTCCATTTTAAATTTTTTCTAAAACAACTATAATTGGATACTTGTATTAGAAATGTGAATTTTAAATATTCATATATTATTCATAAATTTCCAAGTTGTTTTGTTATTTTCTGTTCCAAATATTAAGTGTTTTCTACCACCTATAAGTCTACAAATTATTATGCGTATGAAAAATGCTTGATATAAATACATATTTACATATATTCTCCTATGTATTTGTTTTCCCATTAAGAATTAAAGGCTGATTTTAGATAAGGAAAGCAATTAGTAAACTATAGGTTTCAGTTGTCTTCTATTTTATTCTAAAACGGGGAAGAAGTGTGCTGTAGAAAGATCTGTACGAAGAAGTAAAATAAATTACAATAAATGAAATAAACATTGCAAAGGTATGATGGCATAGACGGTGTATGGGCAAAAATAAATAATAATCTGATAGGAATGTAGTATACGAGAGTTGTGTTCACACACACAAAATATGCAGCAGAGTTATAGGCAAAGTGTTCAACAGTATATTGTAAACGATTTAAATAAATAACTTAGAAAGAAAATGCCGGTAAAATATATATATAAATATATGTATGATGCGATGAAAATCAAAAACTAACTTATGTAGTGTAATGCACAAATCGATTGAAAACGATTTAACATTAAAGTGCGACGAATAGAGCAAGTGAGCAACAAAAATGATTATTTACTTCTCATTTAAAGGCAAAATAAACTTTTAAGCAATTAAAATGATCGGTATACCCGAAAAACGAGTGAAAAAAGAGTTCTAATATAGTGTGAACAAAATTTTTATGTAATATAATATGTAAAATGTAAAGAACCAAAAGTAGTGAAAGTATCAAGGAGGTGTGTTATACCACATACCTATAAATAGCGTATGAGTGTTTTTGTTTATTAAGACCTTTATTGTTTTTTAGTCTTTTTAATACCCTGTATATGCGTACGAGTATTTTGGTTTATGTAGCGCCGCTTTTTTTCCTTGGATCAAAATATTATATAGGGTGGGCCATGTAAAATTTGCTTTTTGAATCGGCTATAAAAAAACACTAATTAATATTTTTTCAAACCTTTTTTTTATTTTGAAGATTGAACATTGTCATTTATGAATGGAAAATAATATCGTTCAAATGACTGCCACGACTGGCTTTACAGTAGGCCATTCGATCAACCCATGTTTTAAGCACATTTTCGATTGTTTGGGCTCCAATTTCATGAATGGGAACTTTGATTTCGTGTTTTAAAGTATCAATTGTCTCTGGATGGTTCGCATAGCATTTGTCCTTAACGGCTCCCCACAAAAACTAGTCCAACGGGCTTAAATCACCGCTCCGAGGCGGCCAATTGATATCGGAATTTCGGCTGATTATTCGGTTTTCAAAAACGGTAGCCAAAAGTTCGAGTGTAACTTTGGCAGTGTGACAAGTTGCACCGTCCTGTTGAAACCAAATGTCGTCCATGTCATCCTCTTCGATTTTTGGAAACAACTCGTTGAGTATGTCACGGTAACGCTCGCAATTTACTGTAACCGCGGCGCCTCGCTCATTTTCGAAAAAAATGGCCCGATGATGCCGCCAGACCAAAAACAGCAGCACACAGTGACTCGTTGTGGATACATTTGCTTCTCTACAGTAACGTGTGGATTTTCTGAGCCCCAAATGCGTCAATTTTGCTTATTGACGCAGCCACCGATGTAGAAATCAGAAAAGAAGAAGAAGACTCACCACTTTGGAAATAGGTTTTCAATATTTCCCAATTTTCTTCAAGCGTATAGCGTCCCATTTCGTAAATGTCAAACCTTTAAGTAAATTATGAACACATTTGACATGTCATTTGTTTTACCATTCTCACAAAAATAGGTGGTTCTAAAAGCAAACACTATATGGCCCACCCTGTATAATTAATTTTCTACTTAATACACTTTCTAAATATGGTTTTATGAGCTGAACATTCGCGACATGCTCATGTCTTTATATTGGGGCTCTGAGAAAGTTCCGCCGTTTTTTTTTTTTTTGGTGAAAGCGAATGCTTGAGAAATTTAAGGCTCTATTCAAACGTGTCTAAGAACTCTTAATAAGTCACAGCTAAAAAAATTCAGTAGGTAGCCGCTACTTTGCTCTCAGTGAATGGCTTTAAATCGGCGGTTGAGCTTACGAAATTGTAGAGATTGATTATTTACTCATTTATTTAGTGATTCAATTCTAATGTAGAGTGTAAACGTTGTACACTGAGTTGGACGTCTGTTTAGTATACACTTTCTAACATGATATAATATACGACGCGCAGTTCAACTTTATCAATCTCATTTGCGAAGTGTTGAACATTTCGCAAAATGCAGGATTTAATTTGTTCAGTAATAATAATTTATGAAGTCTGATTTTATTTATTATTTGTTAAATTATTGAAAAAATTTTTTATATAAAAAGAAAAGATCCCACAAAAACATGGAATACTAAATATGATTCAACCGTTTATCCAACATGCCTGTGTTGATACAAAGGTTGGAGCGTGTATACTTCAGCATAACAGCAAGGGTAAACCTTGCAATTTTAGTGCTAGTCACAACGACTTAAAATTCAAAAAATAAAATTTCCATAGATATTTAAGTCACAAGAACACCATCAAGTGAAGATTTAAAGAAACAAGAAAAAAACTTACGAATTAGTAGGCGCTTTCGATTCGCGAAGTATCTGCGCGCGGTGTTTGGACTCTTCTTGAAGAAAATTTTGCATGTGAATGCAACAAGCAAGACGCGCCGGTAACGAGTATGGTTGTGCGTCATAAAACTGGCACAGCTTACTATTTTCCGTTTCTTTCCATGCTTCTGATATTAGGCCACTTTCAGTTCATCCAAATTGTAATTGAAAGTATAAGGCATATTCCTTCTAGAATATGCCACAACACAACATTTATGAACATTTAGATGTACGTTGCGGATTCTCAGAAACAACTTCATATCATCCCCGTATATTAAACAGAAAGCTTGAAGAAAATGAATTGCTAAATCTTTAATAAAAATGTGAAAAACAACAGTGGATTGCCGCGTGTCCTCTGAGCTATGCCAGACCACTCGTTTAGTATTACGGAAGATTTCACGGTAACCATTTTTATAAAAACCTTCCTCTCAATTAAAAAACATTTTGAGAGCGTTCTTTTAATTCCGAAGGCAGAGAGTTTATTCATAAGAATAGTAAGATCAACCTTGTCGAAAGCTTTCGGAAAATCTATAATATATGAATGACATCAAGTTAGGCTTGATCTTCGAATGCATTGATAATTTTATTGGAAATTAACGTAAGATGGATGCAAGTAGATTTTAGTCGCATAAAGCGATCCCATTTCTATATTAAGGAATATACCCGATTATAAAGTTTTGTTTTAAGCACGAAATCAAATAGCTTCGAAAATGTACTTCACGATGGGTCTGTAATTGCATATATTGTGTTACGTATTCCGAAGCGCGCGAAGCATCCGAAACAGTTTGCCTACGATTATACTTATTTAAGGTTTGGTTGAAAATGATTCCAAAATATTTAGGTTTGGTTGAAAATTATTCCAAGATATTTAGCTGTATAGCAATGCCACCAAATAAGACTTTTGGAAGCGACAAAGTGTCGAAGAACTTTCTAGAGATAACAAGCACAAGGGACTTCTTAGGGTTAAGAATTGATCTGGAATCATCGACGGATTTAGGGGCGGTAAGATTTTAGCGGTCTTCCAACATTTTGGGAAAAATCTTTTAGAAAAAAAGGCTATATACCAACTATACCAACAGCATTAGATTTAATAGAGAGAAAATATTCAAGGACATCGGACTGATAAACACGCGAAAAACTAAAGCTTAGAGCATTTGGTAGAGGGTAAGGGCGTGTTAGTGACTCTGAGTGCCAAAATATTTAAACAATTTTAATTTATAGAGGTCTGACAATGTTTACTTTACTTTCAACAATACTATGGACTTTATTTTACTATTCTCATTTTTATAATCTTTCTTAAATGTATTAATCTAATAGCCTAGACAGGACAGTGACGTTAATCGGAAAATTCGGAATTATCTCCGGAATTAAAGGCAACTAATGCGGATTGACAACTGAACTTAATTCTTATAATTTAAGTCATTAAAAATGACAGTTAATATGTATTGTGCATGAAAAATAATGAAACTTTTAAAGAAAATACCAAGAAAAACTCCGCACAACACTGGTTTGCAACACCTTTGAAATGATATTGCTTGTTTCATGATATTACTTGTTTTGATATATCGGAGTAGTTTCTACATAAAGAGCGATGGTCCGGTCTAGAACGCTGCAGAACTGCAAAGTGTTTTGTGACAAGTCCGAACAGAAAACTGTCAAACTTTCTACTAAAACTTAGAAGGAAAGACATTTGGTTGATGGTCGGCATCATTACAGAACACAACCCATGGGGTCAGCATATGACCACCATTGGAATCATCGAGGACCCGGTATGCCTGTCATGCTTTGAGGAAGCGGATAGCACTGATCACTTTCTCTGTGAGTGTCCTGCCTTTGCTAGAGCACGGCTACGAGTATTCGGTTCCGATGTCATGAGAATGAGTAATATTCGTTCTCTAAAACTGGAGGATATTTACAGATTTGCCAAAGAATCTGGAAACTTCTCACAGGACTAACTATCTCTATCTCTGTCTCTATTCTTTCCTATCTCTTTCTCTGATACTTTTCTCCTTTCCTCCTTGACCTCTTTTCCTCTTTAGTCTGAGTGTTTTAGGAGCCACCAAATCTCCTGGTGCTCCTTGGCTCGACCTTTTCAAATTTCATTTTTTTTGAAGGAGTTTGAGATATTTGTAATTAAAGATATTTTTTAAATAAGTAATTATTGTTTACTATCAGGCATGTGTTTGTCGCCTGCGAGCCATCTTTTACTAATAAAACTATCCAATAAACAAATCAGCTGTTCAGTAATGCGCGTAAAAACCACCTGGCATTCTACAATTATAGTTAAATAGAATTAACTGCGTCGGTAGTCTCGATTAACGCTGCCGTCTGTCTAGGCTATAACCTAACTTTTCATGTCTGTTTGCTATAGCTGGCTATTTTGACTCTCTCTTCATAACACTTTCAAACATTTCATTTTACTTTTACTTTGCAGCAAAGTTACGCTCATTTGTTCACTTCAAGAAGCCTAACCTTGTATTTTATCATTGTTGGCCATAAACTACATGTGTAACATATATTTCGATTATTTCCCAAAATACAAGGTGTGTGAAGTGCAACATGGAGTTATTTTTCTTTACCGATGTTTTCCCTCCCTAGTCTATTACTCAGAGTTTCCTTCACATTTGTTATTGATGCGTGTACGTTTTTCCTTATTGTTTGAAATAGAAACTATATCGAAGAATTAAACTTCGTAATATCGAGGTTTCTGTTTTCTTCGATTCTGTTTTTGAACTAAGCACATTTTCAAAGCTGTCGCCAGAAAACCAACAACTATTTGATAGTGGAGCTAAATTTTTCAGTAAAAAATACTAAAAAATAGCACTTACTATTAATTTTATTAACTTTTTTCAATCATGTCAATTGCGCACTGAAATTGCTATTTTACTCGTAGTTTGCGTTATTGCGTTTGTTATTGCCAATGATGAACAACAGTCTGCCGACATTTTGTTGATCGAACGCATGACCGTGACCAGTTTCATAAAATGAAACACTGCCGTACTATTTATTTTTAGCAATGTTCTGTTTAGACTTTCAAAGCAATAAGAAATAGCTGCCTTCACTTCATCACTATCAGAAGACAAAGTTCTGAAAGTCCTAAATTTGCACTATAGGAGTATGGTTAAGTGTTTCAAAGCCTCCTTTGTGTGTATGAGAGCCATCGCAACATGAGTCTAAGTCGCCTCATCTTCGTTTAAAAGACGAACACCTAAATAACATTTTTCTCTTATTTTTTTATTTAATGACATCTTTTAGCTTTTCCGCTGGATGTAATCACAGAAACAACTATCTTTTGAGTTCAGTTTGTAATCGGCAAGGGTCTTTATTTAATATCATAATATAGAGTGTTACCTTAAGAGCGCATGTTTGGATCATACGTATTGTGCTCGTAGTCCTACCATAAGTTCTGTTACAAGTTAAGTGCGTTATAGATATGAAATTAGAATACTTTTTTAAATGAGGTTAGTTTTATTTAACCATGTAAATTTTAACAAAATACATTTTAAATTTTTATTCGGAATGGTCACCATTTGTTTTTACACAAGCCCTCAAATGTTTAGGCCATTTAACTATTTCTGCACGGACGGTTTCCATGGGCTTGACGTCACTGCTCGAACCAAAGATTGTTTGATACTCTCCAAATATCTGTGAGGTCTTCAACAGGCCATGTTCTCCAATTCTGACCACAATCTGTAGTCCAATGGATTGGGATCTGTACTTCCTCACGACCAATCTTCAGCGGTTATGAACACTGGATTATTGTTTTTTAGCCACTGCTGGGTGATTTCTGCCATATGGGTTGGAGCGGTTTCTTGCTGGAAGATCCAACGCTCTCCATTGAAGAGATAACGTCCTGGTACATTTTTGCCCCCTTTGTCGCAGAAATGAAAAGATGTAACACTCCCCACCAAATCATTACAGAGGCTGGATGGTGGCCACGCTGAACCGTTGGAACAACAATGTTGCGTCTTTAGATTTTGTCACACATGAAATTCTTGGGGGAAATGGGGCGAAAATGCTTTGCCCAAGCAAATGCAACTTTGCGAAAATTTTCTTCCTTCACATCACAAGCTTCTAATCACTTAGTTTTAAGAAATGGGAGCTTACAAATTTGAAAAAATTTCTTCCTGGAATCCTTGCACATACCTACATATGTACATATGCACAGAATTCATACAGCCTTTAAACGCGCAACTAATATTTTCTTCAATTTTTAATGATTTTAGTAAAAATGATTTTTTTCTTTATCTTTTGTTTGAAATTAAAAAACAAAAAAAAAATTTATTACTTATTGTGGTTGGTAGCTTTATTTTTGTGGAGATGTAATTACACTAGGAAAATTCAAATGGCAGGAATGGCGACTGTATTAACTTTTCTATCAAGATTAAATCGAACAAAACAAATTTAAAGATAAAAACAAATTGCGCAATATTTTAAATCATGATAAAATATTTTAAAAATAATTATTTAGCACTTTTTGTTTACCTTTACAACTCTTTCGAAACTGGTGATTGTAAAAGTTCATTAAGTTAAACAATTATACAGATATACTCGTATAGGTGTACGATTATACACAGAGGTAAAGAGAGGTCACCTAAAATCAATACAATTTTTCTAAAAAACATATGAATATAATATGTACATATGTATGTATGAAAAGTCGATCGAAGTCTGTCGATGCCCAGCGAGAACTTTTTCGAGCCCCAATATATACACATGATGAGCACATATATTTACATAGCTAACATACATAATTATTATTATTATTGTGACATAATGCATTGCGCCGCACTGTTATGAGGTGTATTGAGCTTGACCGCAAGCCTACAGGTATAATGGGAGGCTCCTGATGTATTTGAGTAACTCCTCGGGCTTTTTGTTTCATATTACCAATGGATTTACATAGAGAAGTTCTTATCATTGAAAGAGATTATCATTTACACAGATCTGAGTCGGTTAACGAAATTTATAATCCATTAAATGTTCAAAACTATTTTATTTTTATGCGCTTTGGACACCCACTTAACTACGGATACCTACTTATCCTTTTCAAAAAACTCCGTAATGAAAATATGTATGCATACTTGTTCACTCATTTTAACCTCATTGTAACATTTATCAACGCGCACATATTGGAGGAAATAAATACTCTAAATATTCAACTTCACACATAGATATATGCATGTCGGTGTATATTAAAAAGAAAGTAAAAAATGAAATAAAAATACCTAAACTAAAGAAAATAAACAGAAAAAGTAAATATATATTATATTTTACTTCGAAAAAAATGTGAACAAACATTGAGTTGAATGATAATGATTGTAAAATTTAAAATTACGCTTTGTATTAAAGAGACACTTGCAAACACATAATCCATACATATGCACTATACACGCGTGAAAAATCTGTATGTATATGTACATATGCACTAATGGTATACAGGAAGAAGTTATAATTAAAATGTATGCAATAAATAAAGATCGTTCTTCTTTTTCTAAAAAAAAATATGCTGCCATTTTTCTAATGTGTATTCTCTTATTCGAAAAAAATCAAATAAAATACAATCATAATAAAATGAAGATCCTTATCAGCTGCAATCACATAGGTAAGTAGCAGTCTAAGAAAAATAATCAGCTGGTGTACACGATGACGCGTTATTTTGTTTCATAGGCCCTTATTATGACCAACATTCGATCTTCGACTGTAGTCGAAAGTGCTGATCGAACGAATTTTCATTTGGTATTATGGTGCTCATTTGCTGAAAATAGGACTATTGTGAATTTCGATCGCTCGACGTATTTACAATAGATAAGCTGATACAGCAAATCAAAATAGAAGAAAAAGCGATTGTATTGAAATTCTTTGTTAACAACATTTTTAAAAGTAAAAAAAAAAGTATTTTTTGTGAAAATGAGTATAACGGGAAGTAATAGATGTCCTGGAAAATTATATTATATAATATTTGCCAAAAATGGATACAATTTAGTAGTACAGAGGCTGATCTGCAACAAACAAAATCACATATTTATAGCAAATACCGGATTCCAGGAATAATTGGCTGCGTTGATGGCACGCATATTAAAATTGTCGCTCCCAGGAAAGAAGTTCAGCATTTGCATTAAAACAGGAAGGGTGAAAAATCTTCACTATTTTGTGAAGATAATTAATAATATAATAATGATCTAATTTTAAGAAAAACACTTGTAAGGGTAGAAGCGCGAACTAAAATGAAGAATGCCTGTAACGCCGCGTAATTAAAATATTAAACACCGTGCACGTCCGATTAACAATTCAAAAGTGGAGTTTATTACAATGTACTGTCCTTATATTAAGCCTAAAACTAAGATACGAGAAATAGCGGAAATGGAAGAACAGTAAGTGGAGAGTTAGAGAGAGTTTGCAGTTAAGTAAATAGAAATAGGAAGAACGGAAAATAGGTATAGTTGTAGAATAAGGTCAATGTTCGGAAGTAAATAGAAATAGCGACAGCGAGAAACAGTAATGTGTACTACATACCTACTTATAAATAAACAATTTTTAAACAATATAAAATAAACTTAATATTAGGCTTTAATACAATTTCACTTTTTTAACTTCAATATTATTTAGTTTATATTATATTATTATTTTGCCAGAATCTGGCTTAACAAAGGGATTCTATAACATTAAAGCTATGATTGTAAGTAGACATTTGCATATAGGTATGTAAATATGAGTCATAAATTTTAAATGCGAACAATGTAAATTTTAGGTTTGTGATCATACAATAAAAACAACTTATATAAATGCGAAAAATCCAGGAGCTACTCATGATTCTATGGCTTTCAACATGTCGCCATTGCAAGCACATTTAGAGGAGCAACATCTCAATGGCCGTCGCAATACTTGGCCCCTCGGTATGTAATAAACACCAATTGAAATTCCGTTTTTAATAATTTTTGTCTGTCTCAGGTGATGCTGGATACACTCTAAAACCATATTTCATGACGGCGTTCAGAAACTCTGGAGAAGGGTCTCCACAAAGGACATACAACAAACAACATGCTAAAGCCAGAAGTATCATTGAGAGAACAATTGGAGTCTCGAACAACCGATTTAGGTGTTTGTTGCAGGCAAGAGCTCTCCACTATTCTCCAAAAAAGCAACACAGATTATTAATGTGTGTGCAGCTTTGCACAACAGTTGTCTGCTTTACAATGTTCAACTTCTGGATGAAGAGTTATCCGATGAGACCCTCAACGATGATGCTGGAGATATTGAAGTGGAGTCAAATAACGGAGAAGCAGAAAACATAAGAAATGAAATCCTTAGAATATTACGGAAAAAACTAAAAAGTATTAAATACAAACCTTTACACCATAGTTTCTTTTTAATTTTTGTTATAAATTTTCTTTATTCAAATATTCATCATTCGTCAGCGCATACCTGCCAAGAGAAAATAAAAATGTATTTCTACAAACATCACAAAAAAAAAACCATTATTAACCTTAGTCCATTTTGCTGCCGTTCTAACTGGTGGTCCCAATCAATTCAGTTCCGTTGTAAGATCCTCCCATTTTCTTGCTGCTTGAACTTTTGTGCAAATCCCTTTTGCGAATTGTGGATTCTCTTCCACTAATGCAACCAGCCTTTCTAATTGCTATTTGGTACTCACGTCTCGGAATATCACCGACGAATGACGACCACTCCGGTAGTTCGCGGTCCACCTCTTCAGCCCTGGCCGGAGTGTCGACTGTAAAATGACATCTAGTAGCGTGGCGTAGCTGACTGTATCGAAATCCTTTTTTTGATCCAACGCTACTAGGACAGGGGCGGTTTTGGTTGAGGCCGCGGTTTACCTGGGGGTTTATGACGGTGAGTGCCATGGTGGTGCTGTGCACTCTTCGGAAACCATGCTGGTGCAAGGTAGGGGTCAAGTGTTTCGAAAAGAGTGGGAGTAGAAGGACCTCAAGAGTCTTCATTACTGGCGAAAGGAGAGTTATCGGACGATAAGACTCCCCTTGGTTAGCGGATTTCGCAGGCTTCAGTAGTGGAACCACTCTCCCTAATTTCCACTTATCAGGAATGATGAGAGTGGCCATAGACAGGTTGAAGACCCTGGTGAGATATTCTACTCCCAATGGACCCAGCTTTTTCAACATCAGAATGTTTAGTCCGTCAGGGCCAATGGCTTTGGATGGTTTCATGTGTTTGATGGCCCCCTGAACCTCGTCGCTGGAGAAAGCAAGTGGCGCACTGGTGTTTGTCGGTTTGTGCAGCCGTCTGGTGGCACTAGGTGTGGATCTGTGGGCCGGAGGATACAGAATAAATTGCCGGCTAAAGTAGCACGAGCATCTCTTCGGATTCGCCGAAACACGACCGTTGAATTTGATATCAACCTATCAACACAGCAGACTGTGCGGGGGACCAAGAGCTGCTGGTTTGTCCCCGCACTGGGATAGGAGCAGGAGGGTTGTGGGTCGTTGGGGGAGTTGGGGGAGTTGTGTTGCTCTTGGGGGCTCCTTACCGTTGAGGTGTTATTAGTGGCGGCTGTTTGAAGTGCCGGCACTGAGGGCGGTAGCGGGCCGCCTGATGGCGGGAGCAACACGTGGTCACATACCTTGTGGACCACTCCCTATGATTCCTAAGGCCTGAACAGGTCTTAAGATGGCACCACCCGTTGCACTTATTGCACCTAACCGAGGTGGAGGTGTGGCATCTCTGGTCCACGGTTGGGTTCGACGCCAGCCCTGAAAAGAAGTATTCGGAGCAAACGTGCTGCAAGGGATTGCTCCTGTGACGAAAGATTGGGGGTGGGATACGGTACACTAGACAGGGCTAGATTACTGGGGCGGCAGCCCTTGGTCGGGAAAAATCCGAGTCATTCCGATAATATAGAACCAGCTGCCATGAGAATGTATGTGTTAGTTCATCAGAATTAGCAGTTAGAGACACTTGCAATACTTACAACATGTATTATTAACTATCAATAAAGGAAGTAGTCAATAAAATAATAATTGTGCGAGTTAGAGGTATGGTTCCTTCGGTAAAGTATCTTATTTTGATCCCTAGAATATGATTATCACAGAGCAATGGGCGATTTTTTTGCCTCACTACAAATCGACCCGTACCTACAGCATTGTAAATTATTTTCGCTAGACCGCGTTCATACAGGTAAACTTTTGTTGCTTCAATTTGTAATTTGTGGAAGAGAGGGAGGCGATGAAATATATTGGCACCGAGTTGCTTGTGCTCGGTCAGCCCACTTTATGCCCTCCTTCTCATCGATGTTGTTGTTGACTGTAAATTTAAAGCTAGAACACTTTCCAAACGACGGAGTTGCCATGTGGGCAACACCAAAAGAGAATTCGCAAAGTTGAAGCAACAAAAGTTTCCTCTTCTGAATGCGGTCTAAAAGTACGTGTATGTACTAAAGCAATTTAGCAATATGGTAACGTTAATTTCTAATATACTCATGTTAAATTTGAAGCGCCTTGCCCTGCTGATAACAGCTCAGCAGCCGGTTCTGTTAACCACGTTGTTATTTTCTGCTTGGCTATGCCAAAAAGAAGCTCAACTGCCCTTTTCAATGCCACTCTCCCTTATTCGCTATGATATTTATTTATGAGAGAATGGTTAGCAAATCTCTGCTAGCATTCCATTAAATCGCTGTTATACGTTCACGTGTTGAGGTAATGTAAACACGCTGTTAACCAAACGAAATGTAGTCTGTTATTTAAAATATTTTACTACAAACAAATTGAAGTAGAGAACTAAAATAACTCTTCTCTCGGGCATACATATTTGTGTGTTCCAGACATGCTATACTGCTTTTGGACTCGCTGTTGCTGTGTTGTTCAATATTGTAATTCAATGTGATTATTATTATTATGTATCTTCATTTTACGAGTTTCAAAAGGCAATAAAATTTAGACACCAAATAAAAAACCAAACTTTTTCATAAACAACCAAATTATACTATTCGTATTATTCAAAAAATGTTTAACATTTTTGCCTTAATTTAGTTTTCATGTTAAATTCACTGCTGCATTCTCGGCAGACGTCGCTTTAGAGCGCCAGCAACAGCGGCAATAGCAGAATAAATTTTAGTGCGCCAGAGCAATGTCAGCAATAGAAACGTGTGTTTTGGTGTCTACAGAAACGTGTTCGTTCGATTAAAAATTTTGTGCATAAATAAATTCATAATTAATTTGACCAAATTTAAAATTAATAAAAAATAGTAATTTAGAAGAGTGGAAACTTCGTGATCTAAGAAACAAAGTGAGTTTATTTCATTAAAAAAAATCGGTTTTCGGCACACTTGTTAAAACAGCAAAGTGCCTATAAATGCGTGTCTGTGTGGCTTTTATGCGGCCAAGCAACCACCCGAGCAATGTTAGCACGTGAGCGTGGGGTTAGAATTCGCGAAACATAGCATACGGAAATGGAATAAAACAGAATAAAACAAAATAAAAATGAATTAACAAAAACCAAAATAGAATTTTAGAGTGGCTATCTCTCGATTGCATAGAAAATTACATTGCTTTCGCTGTAGCAGTTGCTGGGCGGCAAGAGCCTTCTGTGAGATGTACACACTCCATTGAAGGTCATTAATGGTTTAATACAATGGTGGTCGGTTTTCTTGTTGGTTCATTGTTTGCTGACTCAGGAACTGAAGAATGCTCAGAAAATCAATTTTTCCACATACGACAAAAAAATGCCGGATTAACAGAAATATAAAATGATTTCAATAAACTATGCTCCACGAGGCAAAATATTTCGTCAAGTTATAACACACATGAGTATTGGTATAGGGTGGGCCATGTTACATTTGCTTTTTGAATCGGCTATAAAAAAAAAAACTGATTAATATTTTTTTAAACTTTTTTTTATTTTAAAGATTGAACATTGTCATTTATGAATGAAAAATAATATCGTTCAAATGACTGCCACGACTGGCTTTACAGTAGGCCATTCGATCAACCCAATTTTTAAGCACATTTTCGATTGTTTGGGCTCCTATTTCCTGAAAGGGAACTTCTATTTCGTGTTTTAAAGCATCAATTGTCTCTGGCTGGTTCGCATAGCATTTGTCCTTAACAGCTCCCCACAAAAAAAATAGTTCAACGGGCTTAAATCAGAGCTTCGAGGCGGCCAATTGATATCGGAATTTCGGCTGATTATTAGGTTTTCAAAAACGGTAGCCAAAAGTTCGAGTGTAGCTTTGGCAGTGTGACAAGTTGCACCGTCCTGTTGAAACCAGATGTCGTCCATGTCATCCTCTTCAATTTTTGGAAACAACTCGTTGAGCATGTCACGGTAACGCTCGCCATTTACTGTAACTCGATGATGCCGCCAGATCAAAAACCGCACCATTTGCTTCTCTACAGTAACGTGTGGATTTTCTGAGCCCCAAATCCGACAATTTTGCTTATTGACGTAGCCACCGATGTGAAAATCAGAAAAGAAGAAGAAGACTCACCACTTTGGAAATAGGTTTACAATATTTTCCAATTTTGTTCAAGCGTATAGCGTCCCGTTTCATAAATGTCAAACCTTTAAGTAAATTATGAACCCATTTGACATGTCATTTGTGTTACCATTCTCAAAAAAATAGGTGGTTCAAATAGAAAACGCTATACGGCCCACCCTGTATTTCACATAAAAGATCTTCTTAACATGTGCTTATGTACAGTGTTGTGTACAATTTAACCGTATATGTATGTATATATGTATATGCATGTCTGTATATATAATTGGTGCAGAATTGCAGAAATATCTTCGGAGGTTTTCTATTGCCAGCCGAGGTGCGACTGCTATCAGAAAAAAAGTTGTTCTATTATTTGATGTTCATACCCGGGGAGATTCAAACCAGTGCGAATGGTAATCACGCACCAACCCCTTCTGATACGGTGGCCGTAACATGCCTAATATTTTCGCCTATACCCATACATATATAAGCATAGAACATTTTAAAAAGAACAAATTTTTGAAAACCATATAATTTTTTTTTGTGTTCTTTTTTGACAAAAACAACAAGAACAATCAATTGACCATACGGAAAGACTGATAATTCGGCAATGTTTGTTTGTTTATTTTATTGGTAATATCAATAAACTATAGAAGTTCTTACTAACTAAAATCAAGATCTGTATTAAAATACTTTGAGGAAAATACTAAAATAATATTGAGCTTAATAATAAAAAAAAAAAAATTTTTGGCAAAGAAAAAATTAGGCGTAATAGAATTCGAAATCTCGTTTAGTCCCGAAGTGGGCGTGCTACTGGTTCAAAAAGGAACTGAAGAAGGAACTGCATGAAGAAATGAGGGGTAATCATAATCAGCATTTCTCACACCAAAAACAAAAGGTAAATAGAGGATAGTGCTTCTGCTTTCAAAGAACTTTAGGTTAATTAGAAGAAGACGGGACTTATAGGTAGGGATGGGATTAAAAAATTTAAGGGAACTCAAGGCTTATTTAGGGAAGATCTTTTGAATACGTTCGATTCTATCAATAGGGAATTTGTAGTGAGGGCTCCAAATCCAGACGCAGAAATTTTGAAGTGCGGTACGATGAGGTTGCAAGTCAAATATATTACATAGGCCTTTATAGAACACTTCGATGGTGGTACCAACCGTGGTCCAACTTCACTCTTTCTTTTGCTATGGCAAACTTTGTATACAATTTTATTAACTGAAGTTATTGCCAATATTTTTTAATAAACAGCTCAAATATTGTGGCATAAATGTGAAAACAGTGTAGTTTGACTAAGTGTGCATATATATTTTCGTTTAATTAGTGATAGAAGAAAGCAACATTTTGAAAGTGTTAACGACCTGCGCAAGACAACAAAAAAAGTATTATTATTGTTGTTGTTAGAAAAGGTTTATGAGCCTTCGAATCTGCCGGGTGAGCCCTACATAGGCCAATTAGTTTTACTTAATATTTCCTGCTCCGCTTTTTTTAATCATCTCTGAAGTTTTAGATTTTAAATTCGAATTTTTAAATCTAGAATAAATGGTTCTTTCTGCAAGGCTATTGCAAAGATATGATGCAATAGGCTCATACAAATTTAACCTAAATATAACAACACTAAAGCAAAACTTGCTTAAATTTTTCTCAGTGCTGTACATAAAACCCCACATATATTTATATAATCGCTACCCAGCACAACATTTTTTATATCAACTGGAGACACATTTGGTTAGAAAAAGCTTTCTTAAATCTCTAACGTTTATTCTCAACAAGAGGATCATAATATTATTATTATTATTAGAAGGCCATTACGCACTGCGACCAGAGCTGATCTATTGTGAAAGGCCTATTTTGTAACCCTAGAGTTTTAGGCTTTTTAAAAATTTTAGCACAATTTTGGGTTTGTTGTTCCAAAGATTGCATGGAGATACTACGTTACTACCAAGGTGATGAAGTCTCTGTCTGCCCAACGCAGGACGTTCACAAAGCACATGTTCTGAGCTTTCTATGTCCATTTCGCAAAAGCGGCAGACATTGATCTCAGATAGACCAATATTATTTAGATGTTACCTCAGGCTGCAGTGACCTGTAAGATATCCTGTTAAAAGACGCAGATCTACTCTGTTTAGTGAGAGAAGTTTGTCAGATATTCCTTTGTTGGGACTTAGGAATAGTTTGGCTTGACGCTGACCGGCACAGTTTAGCCAGTGTGCGGCAAGTTTTCTTTCTTCCCATTTCCTAAGGAATTCATTGATGTGGCCTTTTGTGAGCCCACAGAAAGGCTCAGGGCTAGTAAGTTGCATATTTGCTCCTAGTTTTGCAAGGTCATAAGCCATTACATTTCCCTCATGTCCTTCATGTCCCGGAATCCAACATAGTGTTACTATGTTGGGGTTCCCTAACGTGTTGAGAAGGTTTAGGCAATCATTTACCAATTTAGAGGTGATAGTTGTTGATAGAAGGGCTTTTAGAGCCACTTGGCTATCTGAAAGTATGTAGATGTGAGTACCTCTCATTTTCCTGCTAAGGCATTCTCTCACACATATTTCGATGGCATGTATTTCTGCCTGGAATATTGTTGGGTAGAATCCCGTCGGAATCGATTTTTTTAATTTAGGCCTATTGATTCCTGCCCCTGTTCTACCATTTTCCAATTTGGACCCATCAGTAAACCATAGCTGGGAGCCAGGTTTGAAAGTGATAGAGTTAGTTCTCCAGTCTGTTCGTTCATTGATTATAACTTGGAAGTTCCTGAAGAGTATTGGTTTGGGTGATAGTATATCATCCCTAAGAAGAATGGGACTATGTAGGAAGTCTTCCAAGATCTTTAAATGTCCTTTCATATCCCCACTTTTAAGTTCAGATATACCTTTTAATCTTAAGAATTTAGAATTGGAAGCGGTGGTATGTTCAGGAGCACACCCAATGCATCCGTGGGACATGTTTTCATAGCCCTTGTAATACCAACACATATCAGGCGATGCAGTTTGTTTAATTCATTTGCTGCCTTTTTTTGCTTGACCTTGGGCCACCATGCTAAGGATGCATAAGTGACTATGGGTTTTACAACTGTGGTGAATGTCCAGAAGGTCATTCTAGGGGTTAGTCCCCATGTCTTACCAAAAAGCCTTGTACAGGCAAATAATGCCCTTGTGGCTTTTGAAGTAACTCTCTCAATATGGGAATTCCACGTAAGCGTTTTATCAAGACTGACGCCAAGATAGTTCGCTTCTGTCGAGAGTTCAAGTGTTGTTTCATTAAGGGTCGGACATTTGAGATTTATGTTCCTTCTCCTAATAAACGGTACAAGTGTTGTTTTGGATGGGTTAATGGAGAGCCCGATTCCGTTTTTGTTTATTATTGTAAGGGCTTGCTGCATGCGATCCGAAATGGTTTCCTCATGCCAGCCTAATACATAAACTACTAGGTCATCAGCGTAAGGATCATAATAAAGGGCACTTTTTTAAATTCAGTTTTTGGTATCGAATGAAACAAATATCTTGTTTTATTTTATACCTACATTTAAAAAATTCCTTATTTTATTCAGTACTTACAAAACTTAATTATACGAAACATTAATTATATAAACTTTTTTAAATAAAGATTAATTCTATAAAATAAAATTAGTTCCATTTTCGACATTTAATTGGTATGAAAGCTTGCAGATTAATCGAACATTACATTTTTTTAGCTACTTATTATTGACTATATAAAATTTTGTAAATAAAAGTTTTGTGTACAAAATAAAATTGTAAAAAATATAAGTACTACCGGAAAATTGTTAACGATTTTGCAAATATTCCTCAACCTCAATAAGGTTGGAGAAAATGATAGGGAATGCTAAAACTAAATTTGAGAATTAAGAGTTTATCAAACGTTGGAGAATATTTTTTCTTGTGTTTACTGCGTATGTCAAGTGGACTATTAAGCAAGTTTATTCGCCATACGCTAGTATTCAGTTTTGTTTAAGAGTGTGCCTAACATTTGCTACAACAATGGTACTAAAAATAGATAATAAAATGCTCCTAATATTATATTTATGTATGTATGTATGTTTCTATGGTGGGAAAATATACGAAAGTCCCTTTATGCTTGCTTTGCGCTTTATGAGCTTTTCTCGATACTGCATATGTATTTATTTATGCTTTACATAAAATTTTACATACTTCTGTGGGCAAAAAGTAAGGTGAATTTATTTGTCAAACTTCACGGGATTAAAATTTCGCTCTAGTTATTTTTTTCATGAGTTGGCAGCACTGTTAGTAACATCTGGGCCAACTTTCATGTGAATGTGATTATCAGTAGTATATTTACGCTTGCGTTTACCAAACGATCAAGAGTGCATTTTTCGATTTTTACAATGTCTGATTTGATTGAGCAGAGAAGTGCCATCAAATTTTGTTTGCGGAATGAAATTTCGGCTGCGGAAGCGTTTAGCATGTTGCAGAAGGCATTTGGTGATTGGACCATGTCGCAGAAAAATGTTTATAAGTGGAACAAAGACTTCAAAGAGGGTCGAGAACTTGACCCTGAACGACCTGAAACAACCGACCAATCAAGCGAATATCGTGCTAAAGAGGAGGCCAGACCGAAAAGAGCACGTCAAAGTCGTTCAAAAATAAAGGTCATGATGACAGTTTTTTTCGATTTTCGTGGTGTGGTGCACTATGAATTCCTTCCACCTGGCCAAACTGTTAATAAGGAATATTATTTGAGCGTTATGCGTCGTTTACGTGTAGCAATTCGTCTAAAAATACCAGAATTATGGGCCAACAACTCTTGGTTTCTGCATCACGATAATGCACCGTCTCACACTGCACTCGTTCTTCGTGACCATTTCGCCAAAAATTCCACGCATATCGTTCCGCAACCACCGTATTCGCCTGATTTGGCTTCGTGTGACTTCTGGCTATTACCAAAACTCAAGAGACCACTCCGGGGAACGCGTTTCGAGTCGATTGAGGAGATAAAAGCTGAATCGAAGAAGGTGCTGATGGCTATACCGGAAATGGGCTATTTGGCATGTTTCGGGGATTGGAAAAATCGTTGGCATAAGTGTATTTCATCGAGAGGGGATTATTTTGAAGGGGATGAAATTGATTTACAAGAATAAATAAAGATTTTTCATTTTACAACCAAATTCACCTTACTTTTTGGCCACATTAGTACATATACGTACGAGTACAAATGTAATTTGGCCAGAAGATTTGGGCCATCAACTTTAGGCATGGCTTATCTTTAACCTCGTAACCTCCAAGCAAAACTTGCGCACTGCCCTTTGTGTTTACTAGTATAACACATTGCCCAATGTTTACTTCAACTTCAACAATGAGCTCGAGGTGGAAAAGAGAAAAAGTGAGTTTTGAAAAGAGAAAAAGGCAGTCCAAGTCATATCAATTCTGTGCGGCGGGGGTGTGATGATATTTGTTGAGTTCTTGACCAGAAATTCCGTCTTGCTGAAAAATCCTCAAATCAGGCCTCTTTTGACAAATCAGGCCTCCCTCAAATATCCCCTGATAATATCCTTTATTTACCGCCAAATTGTTTTAATTATTAAATTTGACACATGTATTTAGAAATATTTTCAATAATAATACCTAAATTGAAAAAAAAAAGTTTTTCAGACATGTACACATAATACGAAGTTTCAATTATTTGTAACGATTCGCAAAATCCCGTGACTTCAATTTTTTGTTATAGACGTAAGCCACTTGGGCTGCTTGCAAAAATCTGCAGTGTGAAATAAAATTAAACCATGTATAAAATAAATGATCAAAATACTTCGTGACATACGAATACAGATTGACAACGGTGACCTATCTTTTCTCTGCCTGCTGGATTTCTCTAAGGCATATGAGGCATTTGATTCGGTAAATGTTGTTGCTGTTGTTGTTGTAGCAGTACCTTTGCCCGGCCAGTGTAGTGCAATCACCGGTCGTCTTCGTCTAGCTCATCTAACGGTAGGACCAGGAAACTAGCTGTTTCGACGGGTTGAGTCCAGACGGAGAGGGGTGTTAGATGAGTGGGTTTGATGGGACATGTGAAAAGGTGGTTACTGTTGTGCGGGGTGCCTTCCCATGCCGGACATATGTTTAATATGTCGGAGTCGATTCTGGATAGGTAGGAGTTTAACCTGCTACAAAATCCAGAACGTAGTTGTGCCAAGGTTACGCGGGACTCTCGGGAAAGTTGGAGCTCTTCGTCTGCGTTTGGTGGTGGTTGGACTCCGATAACGGCATTCGGGGTTCGGGAGCTTAAGAAGGTGGTGGTCTCCCGATGAATGTCGTTTATGGCCTATCTGTGCATTGTCCGATCCAGTAGCTGTCTGTCTGTTTTGTCTGGGAGGTGACTCAGGCTCGAGCAGGTGTCTGCAGGGTAACACCCTAGCAGAAACTGTTTACTGAGCAATTTGTTATGATCCTTGGTCAGTTTGCATTTATTGTAGAAGTAATCGGGACAATTGCTCTATGCGACATTACAATGAGCTTTGAGTTTAAGTGTGCCCATAGGGGACAACTGCCGCATCCTAACTTACAGCCATACGATAAAAGTATTTACAGCTTGGTTTCGCGTTGCCTGGTACAACTTAAGCCATTTCTCGAAGTCGTAATCATCTAATTTGGTTTCTCTCACTCGTCTGATTATTTTCTATGCTTATAATTTTTTATTGCTCTATATTGTTCGTCACGTAATTACGTATAGATGTATGTATGTATTATTCTATTACAAGTTTGTGCAATTATCTAATATGTCATCGAAAGTTAATTGTACCCTAGAATTTAATTTATTTATAATACTTAGCCGGTCTAGTACAGCTTTTCAATACCTTAACATAGGTACACATGTTCCAATCAACCATAAGGTGATTTGTCCACGTAATTAACTTGTTGTATGAGATTTTGTATGTGAAACTATTTCTCGAGCTGTTTATTAAGTAAGAAGTTTCGCAAAAAGTTTGCAGCATTAAATTGATAGGGAAAGAGCAAAAATTCTAATATTTGAAAACTGCATTAACACGTTTTATTAATTTCTCTTATTTATAATTTCCAACATAAGCATACATGCATGTACATACATACCTATTATACAAATTTAATTTTGTGTATATTTATATTTTTATAGTCTGCTGATTTATTTGTGTTGCTTCATATTTCCCTTAGAAAAATCAAAGTCTCTTACGCCCTATTATGTTCCCTGCAATATTTCTCAATAGCTGTATATATGTGAGGCATTCTCTGAAAAAAAAGCCACTTGAAAAAAAAAAGTTCTTTATTTCTTTGGCAATAATATATCTTATAGTATATGTAAAAACTAAAATAAAAAATATGGTTTTAGGTCCGTGTAATGCGGGGTTGCCATACTGTCAGGGGTCAAAGTTTTTTGCAAAAAAATTTTCGAACCGCCATAACTTTTAAACGAATGAACGGATTTTAAAACACCTTAAGACTTTTTTGTACAAAATTTCTTAAACTTTAAAACTGTGTATCATAAAAAAATTTTAAATTAATATTTCATTGAAAAAAATTAAAAAATTTTTTTTTTTGAATTTTTAGCCACTTATGCCCCCTTCGATTTTTTTCAAAAATACCCCAAAATGTTCCTTATTTCATCACCTTTTTACCCCCCAAAGGGAATTTTGGGACAGCAATATTTGTATGAGTTACAAATAAAAAACCAACTCAGCGCAACGCTCTTAATCCAAGGAAATGCTCTACTATCATCCCTACTGCATTATATTATTATCTTTTTCCATCATACTTTACTAAATGTAAGAAAAATTATTATTTAGGAATTTTGTAAAAGAAATTAAAGAGATTTCATGTCCATAAATGGAAAACAAAGTCCTTAAAATTGTCCAATACTGATAATTGTCCAATACTAACTACATAGTTTAAATTGGAGAATTCAAGTACCCTAAAATTCCGCTAGGTGGCTATGCTGTATGCCTTCTTACAACCGAGTTTATTCACGCGTATTATAAGTACCGTGCCTAACAAAGTGTAACATTTTCTACGATTATCGCATTGAAAGAGTTTTCTACAGTAAGTATTTTTTTTCACTACTTATTATATGGTTTTTTTTAATTATGCCTTTTACTAAGTGCTATAATCCTTTTCAATATGAATATCATAAAAATAAGAATGTACGTAAGGTCAATAGTGGAAAAATTGTTGGAAAAAACGTACCTCACAGTTTGTATTTGTGTGATAAATGTCGTAAACAGCTTGTGAAAGAAGGTTGGCCTAAAGTTACTGGTAAATGTAAATCTAAACCTAAATCTTCTGCATCGTCTACAGATTTAAAGAATTTGGAAGAATTTAAGATTGAGAACGAATTTGAGTCTGAGAATAAATCTGAATCTGATTGTGAGAACGAATCTGATTCAGATTTTTCTTTTGCTAAAGATGATAAATCTACTAATAACGGCAATGATCCCGCTGATTTGTTGCAAATTATTGAAAAATTAAAAAATAAATTCAATGATCCACAGATTAGTAGATTTGAAAAGTATGAATTATTAAAACTTGTACCAGATTCATGGGGAGAAAGAAAAGTAGCAAAGATATTTGGATGTTCACGCCAACTCGTCAAACAAGCAAGAGAAGGAAAAAGCGATAAAATTAATGGAAATTCATTATCTGAAGAAATTAAAACGTTGGTTATTAGTTTTTATGAAAAGGACACAAATAGTCGTCTTTTGCCAGGTAAAAAAGATTTCGTTCCTGTAAAGCAATCCGATGGAAAACGTGTTCATGTACAAAAGCGTTTAATTTTATGTAACCTTTCGGAACTTTATTATCTTTTTAAATTAGAACATCCGAATTGTAAGATAGGATTTTCCACCTTCGCCCGATTGCGACCGAAGCATTGTGTTCTTGCGGGATCATGTGGAGCACATTCGGTTTGTGTATGTACTTACCACGAAAATGTGCACTTAATGATTGACGGAGCATCTATACCTTCTTTGACTGAATCCAGTGTTTTAAAACTTACTTCTTATAAAGATTGCTTAAAAATCATGGTCTGTGAAAATGCGACACCTCAATGTCATTCTGGAGAATGTAAAAGACCATTTAAATGAGATTTTCGAGTCTAACGGAATTAATAAAATTGAGTTTCAAATTTGGGAAAGCACAGACCGTTCAACGTTGATATCTCAAGTTCAGGATAGTAATGAATTTGTTGAAACTTTGTGTGAGAAATTGACAGTTTTGAGGAATCACGATTTTATTGCTAGACAGCAAGCAAGCTATTTAGAGCATCTGAAAAAAAATCTAAAAGAAGGAGAATTGCTATTATTATGCGATTTTGCAGAGAATTATGCATTCGTTGCTCAAAATGCTGCTCAGTCATTCCACTGGAACAACAATCAAGTTTCCATTCATACAACTGTGTACTATTATGTTAAAAATCAGAAACTTGAACATAACAGTATAGTTGTTCTTTCTGATGATCTCACGCATAATACTGTAGCTGTGCATGCATTCCAGAAGATTCTTATGAAACATTTAAAGGAGCAAAGTTTATCGATAAATAAAATAATATATTTTACTGATGGAGCAGCACAACATTATAAGAATCGATTTAACTTTGTTAATTTGTTGAATCATAAGAAGGACTTTGGAGTGGATGCTGAATGGCACTTCCATGAAACTGCCCATGGGAAAGGTCCTTGTGACGGTATTGGTGGAAATTTAAAAAGATTGGCAGCTCGAGCGAGCTTACAACTTCCACCTTCCCAACAAATTTTGACAGCAGAAGCTCTTTTCAATTGGGCAAAGAAAAATCTTGAACGAACTTTCGTGTATTTTTCTTCAAAAAAAGAACAAAATGTGCTCGAAAATTCCTTGAAAGTCAGATTTTCTTTAGCAAACAGAATTAATGGTACCCAAAAGTATCACGCATTTATCCCTATCGGTAACGAAGAATTGTTATTAAAAACATTTAGTTTCTCTGAAGAATCTGTAGTTTTTCCACCAAAGCGTGGACGTAAACGCAAAAGCACATGAACATCAAGTTAAGATTCAATATACATAATTATTTTACTTAAAAAACTAAAAAACCAAAAAAAAAAAATTATAAAATTGAAAAAATACAAAAAAAGTTTAAAAATAATAAAAAAACAAAAAAATAAATAAAAAAAATGAAAAAATAAAAAAAATAAAAAAGGGATTAAATGTCTGCTACGTCCACGTCGTTAATCCTGGGTTACGCTAAATGCAGATAATAAAAGTCCATAAATCAATGATTTTTCATCATAGCAACAGCTTGAAATCTAAGGAATCCTGTTTGCTTGTCTTATTTTTTACTTCCTTTTCACAGCTTCTGATAAATTATTGCAATTTGTAGTCAAACAAATAGATTGGTTAGATTAAGAGCGTAGCGCTGAGTTGGTTTTTTATTTGTAACTCATACAAATATTGCAGTCCCAAAATTCCCTTTGGGGGGTAAAAAGGTGATGAAATAAGGAACATTTTGGGGTATTTTTGAAAAAAATCGAAGGGGGCATAAGTGGTTAAAAATTTAAAAAAAAAATTTTTTTTTATTTTTTTCAATGAAATATTAATTTAAAATTTTTTTATGATACACAGTTTTAAAGTTTAAGAAATTTTGTACAAAAAAGTCTTAAGGTGTTTTAAAATCCGTTCATTCGTTTAAAAGTTATGGCGGTTCGAAAATTTTTTTGCAAAAAACTTTGACCGCTGACAGTATGGCAACCCCGCATTACACGGACCTAAAACCATATTTTTTATTTTAGTTTTTACATATACTATAAGATATATTATTGCCAAAAAAAATAAAGAACTTTTTTTTTTCAAGTGGCTTTTTTTTTCAGAGAATGCCTCATGTGTGTATGTACATATATATGTACCATTCACATGTTCACTTTCAAGTTACTTAATACTAAATTCGTTTGTAAACAAGTCATAGTTCACTTCCCGCCTTTAATATTAAGTCTAGTTGCCGTCAACCGGCACTCACTCAACCCCCACAGTCTTTCAGCTGCTGACAAAATTACATAAATTTCAAATGATTCTTAACTGGGGGTTTTTGTTGAAATGTGCGTAAACATATGGTGCACTCTTGCATTTCAATAGAAGCGCTATCCCTGTAGAAAGTGTCTTAACTGGTGCTGCAAAATGTTTAAACACTCATTTGGCTTAAATCCAGTTTCAAGTTGGAATAACATTAAACATCACCTTTGTTGAGAATCATCCTATTTAGTATTGGTCCGAATTCGATCCCCTCCATCGATAGATCCATAGATTTGATTGGCCTAAGTTGATTTTTTTGTAATAATTTTTCGTTTTACTTTCATATTCATTATTTCATATTCATTATTTATTTTCAGGACAATTTTTGTTGCTGCATGAGAAAAAATTAAACTAAAGAAAGAAACAATTGGTTTGAACAAATTGTGAAATTTTAATTAAATTTCAATGTGTTGTTGTTGTTGCTCTTACATAATAAAAATTGCCCAAAAATGATTGGCGAATGCCAGGTATTTCCCCACAAACCTGCAAACTGAACAGCGACAATTTTTTTTTGTGATTGTGGGGAAAATAAGACTCCACAACTAGAAACGACAATAATTGCTCCACATACGAAATCTCCATTCACTCGCATTAAACGGTACATTTTTGTTAAAAAAATCGCGGTTCTTTCTAGACCAGATTGAACGCTTTTTGCAACGCTTTTGTAGAAATTGGCATTCACATCTTGCCAACGAGGATGAGACTGCACACTTTACACTGTACACTGTAGTGTTGTAACCGTTTCTCTACCAATGTTCGGCACTATCTAAGCGAAAAACTCAACCGATCGGTAGATACTTTTTACAGGAACTTCAAGGTCTCAGTTCTATGAAAATTAGGAACCTGATTAGATTGATTTTCAGAACGAATTGGTTTCAATCGACGGTGGTAATTGACGGCGTCACAAAATGCCTACACTTAGTCCCTTACTGCCATCTTAAAAGGTGTCGAAAAGAGCGTCTTCTAAGTGGCCAAATCAAAGCCATAATAAAATTCAACATTCTTCGATGCGCAACGCCAGTGTGGACAGGGCTATAGGTCTTACGTAGAAAAGTTCTCTCGAATGCTCCGAGTATCCTTTCATATTTCTTCGGCATCGTCCAGGGAGATCATGTTGAGAGAGCAACTTTTGTGAGGATAGAGAGGGATTTACTTTATAATAGCTGACCCAATCCCAAATATAATCCGCTGGCCAAAGTTATAGTACAATTCGTCTGATTGAGAGGCTGAGATATTAGCTGGTGCTTATGTCAATATGCTTTAAAACTTTTAAGTTACCACTAACATATGTCAGTGTTATCGCCTTAAACGTTTTGCAGGAATACTAAATACCTAATACATGGCATTAAAGTATTCATATATTTTGTAAATTAAACGGTAAATTAAAAGCCAATAGATTTCCCTAGAGGGATGTTGCTCTCTACTTATTATGACACAAGTATTGTGTAGTTACTGTCACGTCTGTATGCCCATTACCTTGCATTACACCTTTTGCATTTGCTATTTATTGCTTGAAAAAATAAACACACTAAGAGCTAAGAGTCGGAAAAGTGGGCTCGGCGTGCACTTTCACATTCTGCACATGTGCACATATGTATGTACATATATATATACAAGTCTGTAAACACCGCTCCGTTGCTGGGAAATTCAAACGAAAACATTTCGGTTGTGCTTTTTCTTTATGAGTGCAATTTCAACGGACCAACAAAGTTACATACGTAAAGTACGTACACATGTATTTGGTTTGTTTTCAGTTTTTTATATATATTTTTACTGTTTGTTATGTTTTTGTAACTGTTGCAATTTTTGTTGTTGCTTTAATTGTGTTGTTGTCGCTTGTGTGCATAATGTGGAAAATTAAACATTCAGTGAAGTGAAAAAAGAAAAGTCTGCAATGTGTTGAAAAGTGCACAATCGCTATGTATTTGTATGTATGTATGTATGTATATATGTGGGAGTGCAGGAGGAGGGTAGCCTATATATGTATATATGTAGTCATGGAATTTGTTATCTTCGTAGCTTAATGCCACTTAATACAAGTGGGCTTAAGGCCTTTAATGCAATAATACTTAGACGAATAGGTGTTGATTCTATAAAGAAAGCGATACTTACGAATATTTATCACAACTCAAGAGTACGTTCCAGCTCAGTTGTAGAAGCTTAAAACTGCTCGAGAAGAGAGTCGCGATTCGAGCTGTGAGAGACGCCTGGGTTCGATTACGTTGCTCCTGCTGTGCATTCCGGTGTTGCTGTTTTGGCCTGATGATGGTTATCGGTCGTGCCACGCTGGGTGGTTGCGGGTGCAGAGCTGTTGTTCGGGTGTGCTCCGTAGAACCGTGGGGGGACTGATTGACTACACCAACACATTGCGAGAGGTAGAAGCAGGGGGGCTGAGGGTGCTAGATGGCGGGAACAACGTGTGGACCACTCCCTGTATTTCTTAAGGGCGGGGCAAGTCCTAAAGTTGCACCACCCGTTGCACGGGTTGCATCTAACAGAGGTTGAGTTTGGGTGGAGCAGTCTATGGCAAACGCAACAGCAATACACTTCGGGTCCGGGCTTAGGCTCAATTCCAGCCCTGAGGAAAAGTATTTGGAGCAGTTTTGCTGCATGGAGCTGCTCCAGTGACGATTAGCGAGACAGAGCCCGTTTACTATGGCGGCAGTCTCTGATCGAAAAAAAACCCGAGTCTTTCCGGTAAGGAGTACAAGAAGGAGTCTCACTGGTCTTCTATGCTGACGATTGTTCGATAATGGCGTCGGGCAATGACATCTAGCAGCACTTGGGGCAAAGACAAAGAAATGTTACTGGCTACATTAAAAGCAATTGGCCTGCCGGTGCTTAATTATGCCGTAGCCGTCTGGTCGCCTAGCACTAGTGATACGTAGTGGATAAAGCTCCAAAGCACTGTAATTAGGATAGCCAGAGGATGTCTCCTGATGTCTCCCCGGGAACACCTTCACAACGAGGACTCCATGCTCTAGGTTAAGCAGCACAGTAAAAAGCTCAGTGCTACTGTAGAAATCACAACTGCAGACATTTGCTAGAGTCTGAATCCCCCCACTGGCGTGTCAGGAGGCATCTCTTCAAGTACACTGACGAGATCGAGGAAAAAACACAACGGCAACTACTGGACCGGGCAATATATAGACAAACGGTAAACGACATGATGAAGGACTTCCTTCCTAAACTCCCGACCCACGAATGCCGTTAACGGAAGCTTTATCTCGGCACAATTACGTTTAAGATATTTTAGTAGGTTAAAGTCCTACTTATCCAGAATATACCCCGACATATTCAATACTAACCTCCTATTCAAATGCCCCCCTTAAACCCACTCACCTCACACTGCGCTCCCTGTAGAGCCAACTCGTCGAAACAGTTTTTTTCCTGGGTCTACCGTTAGATGAGATAGACGAAAACGACCGGTGTCTATACAATACTGGCAGGGCTTGATAAGTTCCTAGAACAACTAATGAATTCACTGCATTTAGCAGAGTTTTGAAAACTGGTACAGCAGCCGGAAGTCGATTACGCAGGTGATAGAATAATGAAACTTTAATGATAACTAGGGAACAAACATACAATTTGGAGTATTAATGTGGTACTCAATGATTGTTTCAGAGGTGGGACTTATCTCAACTACGATGTACAGCCGATATTGAATAAAATTATTTAATGAATGAAGTCATATACTAAAAATTATGCGAGTGCTTGTTCTTTCTAATGAGTCCATATAATATCAAAATAAATGGAGTGTTGTTAGTTTTATTTCATAAATATATCGATCATGGGTTTTACTAATTTTTTTATTAAAATACAATATATGAACATTTATTTATAAATTCAAAGTTTCCAAACAGCTAACACCAAAATTATTTCCCTTTATTTTATTTTCAGACGTTTTCACGATTTCACCTGCCAGTGCTCTCACTAACAGCACTCCCTCTCTCTCACTCCTAGGTAATGACAAGTAGTACGAGTCCACGGATTGTCATCATAGGCGCAGGCGTCTCTGGCATATCTTGCGCTGTTCGACTACTCGACTATGGTTTTCAAAATGTGCTGCTTCTAGAGGCCGAACCACGTATTGGTGGACGTGTTCATACTATACCGTTTGGTGAAAACGTCATCGATTTGGGAGCACAATGGTGTCACGGTGAAAAGGACAATATTGTCTACGAGCTGGCCAATAAACATAGTTTACTCGAATCAACCGGAGATGTTTATGAAAATTACAAGTGCATACGGTCTAATCGGGAGGTTGTGCCTGAAAATATTAGCCAGCGACTGAAAGATATCGTCAGCGATAGTTTAGTGACACGTCAAATGGAATTACGAAACTGTAATGGGTCGCTCGGTAGCTATTTAACTAACAAATTCTATGAGGCTCTGCGTAGACCGGAAAACTCTGATATTGACATGGCGATAGCCAAAGAGTTTTTCGAAAATTATCAAAAATTCGAGAATTCAGTGGAAGCCTCGGATACATTAGATGAGGTATCGGGTCGTGGCTATTTGGAATATTGGGAGTGCGACGGCGATATATTGCTCAATTGGAAGGATAAAGGTTTCATCGAATTTCTACGTTTGATGACAAAGGCAAATAAAATGGACAATGAGTTGGGTGTGCTGGAAGAGCGGGTGTTACTGGACAGTAGAGTAACGCAGATATGTTGGAATCGTAACGATTGCTGTGTAGATATTAAGTGCAATGGTGGTGAGGTGATTATTGCAGATCATGTTATACTCACCGTATCGTTGGGTGTACTCAAGGAGCAGCATATAACACTTTTTGAACCAAAATTGCCTGTGGAGAAGCAACGTGCTATTGACGGTCTGGCCTTTGGCACAGTAAATAAGATTTTTATTGAATTTCCTGAGAAATTTTGGCCTGATGACTGGACGGGTTTTACACTGCTGTGGCGCGAAGAAGATATCAATGAAATACGTGGCACTTCCCGCGCTTGGTTAGAGGATGTGTTTGGCTTTTACTGCGTTAGCTATCAACCGAAAATTCTAAGCGGCTGGATTATCGGCGCCAATGGACGTCACATGGAAACGCTGCCCGAAGATGAGGTGCTTGAGGGATGTATTTATTTATTCCGTAAGTTTCTAAAATGGGACATACCCAATCCCAGTAACTTCAGAACATCGGCCTGGCATACGAATGCCAACTTTCGAGGCTCTTACTCGTTTCGCTCGATGTACACCGAAGAAGTGGGCACAAGCGCACGTGAATTGGCGCAACCGCTTACCGTTGTTACGAGTACGCCGTTAAGTAATGGCGGCGAATCAAATGCGAGTCCACTCTACCCGCAAACACGCTGTGATAAACCAATTGTACAATTTGCCGGCGAAGCGACTAGTGATCATTATTATTCCACAGTACATGGCGCAGTAGAGGCGGGCTGGCGTGAGGCGAAACGTTTGGCAGATTTCTATGGCATGCCACGAAATGGCACAAAAGAACCGAAAGCACAATTATAACAGTTTTAGGGCTTTGAATGCTAGCATAGAGTGATTTGAGAAAAAGGGCGAGAGAGTGGCGGGTGCGAAATACTATATAATTACTATCAATGGGCTCTTACTACTCTATGCAGTTTTGTGGGCATTCGAAGTCCTGAATATGCAAATTGAAAAATATAAATCTATACAGTTTTCCATTGCTATTTAAATAATTGCTATTTATTATAAACACGCTCATATTGGCGAAGATATTAATTTCTGATGGCCAATAAAAAAAATAAAAACAAAAATAGTTAAAAATGAAACTCCTCAAACTCAAAATTCACTGAGCTTCTTGAAACACTTTGAGATCACAAATTAAATATTTAATTAAAATTGTAGAAATGCAAAGAACTGCGGCATTTTTTCGGAGAATTATGCGCCAAAATCTATAAAAGTAAATGTTACAATCGAAAATATAGCTTCGAAAGCGCTGAAGATTCTACCGGCATACTTTTAGGTGGATTTATTATTTTTCATTTCGTATTCGGTCTAAAACAAAACAAATAGCCCGCGGTGCTTAGCCGCTCAAATTATTATTGCCATGCAATTTATAAATGAAAGTAAAGACGTTATAGCCATTTATACAAATTATGCTAATACACATCGTACTGAAAATATATAAAGCACAATAAACAGTAGAGCAGCTGATTTCAGTTTTTTCTATTTAATTTGTCTCTAAATGTTAAGTTAAACACTTAAAGTTTTGTTTACATACACTAAACTGTTAATCTTTGAATATAGATTTTGAGATTATTTCGCCCAAGAGCAAAAACAAATTGGATTCCTCTTGTTTTTTTTTATTTTTTGCTTTACTGCTTCTACCTGGTCAATGTAGTGTTATAAGTACCTACACTTGTGCTCACATAAATATGGAATAACAAAAACCTGATGAATTATAGTTTGAAACATTGCACAAAACTCACATAAATTTAACAAAAAATCGAAAAATAGTTTTATAGCCAATACAATTTTAATATAGCAAGTGTTGCTGTTGTGAGATTATTTTTTTTTGATACGATGTTGAGCCGATGTCCATATAAAGCGCATGCTCGAAAGTTTTTAAATGGAAGAAAATGCTCAAACAGGTTTTTGTTATTTAATAAACTATACTTTTGTAAAAGAATAAAATTTAGAATGGAAAATATTGTGAATGCTGTAGAAAAAGAAAGTTGCTTAATTAAGTGAGAACAAATGTACGCTTAATAACAATTGAAACTCAAATAATGGTTGAAATGCTAATAATTACAATAATAATAGAGATGTCAAGTTTTAATAAAATAACCTCTGAGCCTGATTGTTACACAATCCTTATCCCTTAAATATTGTACCACTAATCGTACTATTCGCAGCCTGTAATTTTTTAAAGCATAATAACTAAATATTTTATGACCTCTAAAAGAGCAAAGTGTTTAATCTTACTAGAAATATATCTTAACAGCATTATTTGTCTCGTATTCGTAAAATTAAATTCGAGATCAGAAATTGTTCTGCTCTGACAGGGTCTATAGATTTTAGCCTACATTTTATGAAATAAATAAAATCAAATGGCAAAACTACGCGGTTATCAATTTACGACTCACTTGAACGAATGATTTTGAATTAAACAGTGTAAAGTTCAAATGGAGCTCGACCATTCAGGAGTGGCGTAAATTGTTCCCTGTTTAAATTCTTATTCTTAGAGATTTTTCTAAAGATGGGCTGCAAAATACTGTCTGCAGCGCTGGATTTACACTAGGGCTCGTACAAAGGGAAAAACATTTTGGAGTACTGTAAAATGTGAAGTATGTGAAGTCAGCACATCTCAGCCAAAGATCAACACAAAAAATTTTAAGGTCTTTCTATCAGGTCGAGCCTAATCATCATATGCTTTCAAACTGCAGAAAACCGTCATCTGAAACATTGTTTTTTGTTAGTGTGTAATCGGTGCTAAAGCTGATTTTTCGATTTCAAGATAATTAAAAAACACCGCGAGTAACGAAATGGGGGGTTTTCGGTGAACCTACATCATAACTCGCAATAGAATTGAATGAAATAAAAAAGCCAAATACATTTGTTAAAGGATATGTTTCTCGAAGTATCTCTGGGAGAAACTTGTTTTCCGTTTTTTTAATAAAAATCGGCGGACTTGCCATTGTAAGATTAATAATAATTAAAGAATAAAACAAAAAACCCTCGGGGTACCTAGTCTCGACGTTGATGGCCGGGTATACAAACCCGGCCTGTTGAAATAGGCACGCACATAGAGTGCGTTTGACTGTAATTACTGCGATGTTTCTTTTTATGAGGGGCACAAAACAGCTCATGGTCAAGTGCAAACCTCAAACAGAATCTAATCTAGAATCTACTTTTTATGAGATTACTGCTTGGTAACTGCTAAAATCTCTTTCTAATAAAAAAACAAGTGGAACTACTTTTATTTAATCGTGGGATACATAGCCTGAACACTTTGAAAGCACCTGGCCACAGGCAACAGTAGTCAAATTAATTGTACACACGTTCCTATGTAGACAGCAGCTACGGAATGAATGGATAAAAACATGATAAAACAATTAAGGGAGGCTAAATTCCGTTCAGACTGAACTTCACATACCCCAAATTCAATTTGAACTGGCTGTGAGGCAATGACCCCGACATACTAAACATGTACGGTACACTAGACCGCAGACACCTGCTTGAGCCTGAGCCAGCTCCCAGGCACATCAGGAGGCACTTCCTCAAATACGTGGACGAGATCCAGGACAAAACAGACAGACCACTCCAGGATCAGTCAGCGTACAGACAGGCCATAAACGACATTCATCGGGAGACCCTTACCACCTACTTAAGCTACCGGCCCCCGAATGCCGTTATCTAGGTCCAACCACCACCTATTGCAGACGAAGAGCTCCAGCTTCCCCGAAAGTCCCGCGTGACCTTGGCACAATTACGTTCAGGTTAAACTCCTACCTATCCAGAATCGACCCCGACATACTAAACATATGTCCGGCATGTGAAGGCACCCCGTACGACACTAACCACCTTTTTACATACCCCATAAAAACCCACTCATCTAACACCTCTCTCCCTCTGGACCCATCCCGTCGAAACAGCTAGTTTCCTGGGCCTACCGTTAGATGAGCTACACGAAGACGACCGGTGGTTCACACTACACTGACAGGGTTAAGTTTACTGCTACACCAACAAAAACAACAGTGGCGGGCAGAAATTTAGTCTGAATATATAAAAAGCGGACGTGGTTTTAACCGATCTCAATAATAATTATGTCAGCTCTAGGTCAGTTTTTCCCCCTAGGCCCCTTTCTTAAATTTTATTTGCGTCATATTTTTTTCTTGTGCTGATACTTTGCACCCAATTTGAGTAATTTTGAATCATTAATAACAGGTTTTTTTTTTGTTCCTTTTAAAACTTCCCCCATTTTTAGTTCCAAACTATATTGAACAACGAGTAGCATGTGTAGCACGTTTCAGTGCGATATTTAATTTTTGCTCGAACTATCGTGCACATGAACGGACGGAACATTGTTAAATGGTCTCCTCTCATCATTCTGGGCATTTTGGTATGTATATGTGAACGGTATGAAGTGTTACCTATTCAAAACACCATAACTTTTTTGTGTGAAATTAGTTTTTATTGATTTCAAAGACAAAATTGTTCAAAAATGATTACAATTTTAACATATATTCACTTTAGCTCGATATGACCACCTTTTGCCTTGATTATAGCCTTCAAACGGTAAAAAAATGAGTTGCAGACCTGATAAAAACGATTGGAGAGCGCCCATCAGCGGCCACTACGGCCCAAACCATTACTTCAGAAGGGAAATTACTTCGAATGGCCATACGTAGGCTCAAATTCTCGTATGAGCGTTCGGTGAAGTAAACACGATCGTTTTGAGTGTTTATGAACTGCTCAATTGGGAAATTTTTTTCATCAGAAAACACAATGTTAGGAAATTCGCCACGTTCGTGCAAGCGCAACAACTCCTTTGCTCTTTCGCACCGAACTTTTTTTTTGCTGGCGTGAAAGATCGTGTGCTTTTTGAAACTTGTAAGCCTTGACCTTGAGCTCAGTTTTCAATATGCATCGAGAGCTGTCTTGCGATATTTTCAGTTCTTTGGCCATTTTGCTTCCACTTCGACGTGGATTTCGTTCAAGTCGAGCCTTCACTTTCCGAACCATTTCTGGCATTGTTGCGGTTTTTTTGGTCCACCTCCATAGCGTTTTGCAATGCTACCAGTATAATTGTAACATTTTATAGTGCGATACACAAACACTTTATTCACTTTGAGGTGACTGAGCTCACGAACAATGGCTGGTTGTTATTTTCCAGCCAAATATAACGCAATCACACTATTACGTTTGAATTCCATCACAAAAAGAAAAATTCAACAAAACTGAGACGAAAATGCTTTTCATGGCTTATAAACAATATATTGAACTGTCATTAGAACAATTTTGACGTTGATGTCATGAGCTGTTTTACAGATACAAGCCATAACTGAGCCTTCATTGTTTCTTGTTTCACCCGTGTACTTGTGAGCAATGGTTTTACAATTTTATTCACTTGACTTACGTAAAAACGCTCTGCAGTGGGGTGTGACCGTATTACGTACGAAACGATTTGACTGCATTAAATGATTCCTTTATTCTTAATGAAATAAGAAATTCGTGGAGACAAATCAAAATTGTCCTCATCCCCAAGCGAAATAAAGACCTCACAGATTACTTTAGGCCAATTTCACTCCATTCGGTACCTATTAAAATGATTAATTTAATGTTAAAGCAAATACGTTGATGCTTTGGATCAGAGGCTTTCCCTCCCCACAAACTGCTAAGCGTACAGAAAAAGTAAATCTGCTGCGATCTTCTGCAAGAAATCGCTGTTTGGAAGAGAAATGGTTACAAAGTTATACTGCCTACGCTGGACGTAGAAAATGCATATAATTGCGTCGGGGTCCGCATATTAGTTGACACGCTAAAGTCGTATATTATTGAAGAGTACTATATAGCGTGATAGCTAACTTTCTATCAAACAGGGTTCTTAAATTGCGTGCTGACTCGTTTATGTTAATGACGGCCTGCCGCAAGAAGCTGCCTTTAGCGGATCCTGTTCAATATCTATACAGCAAATTTGCATGCGTGTCAGGACGAGTACACTGCAATCTATCAATTTGCGAATGATTAGCGAATAGTTTCGCGTCACAAAGATCTGGCAAATGCCGAAACAAATCTTCATTACAAGCTACACGAATTTAAGGAGTCTGCTTGGTCTAGCAACCTTTCTTTTAATCAGCTAAAATTTATTTATCTGGAAAAATTCATTGATTATCTTCATGAGGGTTTTAAAAATCGTGCTACAGATGCCTCAGCGATTGCAAATGCGGTTGGCTGTGGCATTGTCAATACGGTCAATAATTTAGAGTACTTTTTAAGCTTGAAATGCACACACCCTTCACTTCGGATGAAGTGTGGGCGCTAATCAAAGCCCTTGATATCGCCAATGATTGCAGATAAGAAAATACTTGTATTTTTATGGACAGTGTAACGGCTTGCAGTCTATTAAAAAAATTTGTTTCAAACAACTGTTGTGTCGCTACATTTAATCGCAAAATTTTTGAGTATGGATTTCTCAGTGTGCACGTAGTTATTATTATTATTGGAGTTTTCGTGTGCGTAGATGATCGGTGTCGACGGCTTCGTAGCCGAATGGGTTGGTTTGTGATTACATACGTAGGTTCGAATCTCTGTGAAAGACCAAAAATGAAGAAAAAGTGTTTTTTAATAGCGGCCGCCCCTCGGCAGGCATGAAAAAGCTCCTCATAAAAAATATCTGCCGTTAGGAATCGGCTTGAAACTGTAGGTCCCTCCATTTGTGGAACAACATCAAGGCGCATTTCACAAATAGGAGGAGGAACTCGGCCAAACACCCCAAAAGGGTGTACGCGCCTTGTATATATACATAGATGATCGGCGAACGCGTTTGTACCATTGGTCACTCTTTAGTTTTATAGAAGCGATGTGAGGAAAGATTTCAAGAATAAAAAATTTAAGATTTACTTTAAAATTTTCTGAAATCAGAGTATTCCTACTACTCACATAGTACATTTGATTCATGATTCAATTTATTATAGAATTATGCATTTGATTTATTTTATTTTCTGTAATTTCTTATTTCTTATTACTTGATTTTTTTCGCCAAGGCACATTTGCCTCTAATAACTTAAAATAAAACAGAAGGCTTTTTAAGGTTTCATTCATCTGTGTGATATGTGTCTGACGAAGGTTACTCGCAGTGATTCTAGTGCCAGTGGAAGCCTTTCTAGCGTGGATAGTAATTTAAGTATTCCTAAAAATAAACATAATAAGGGTTCAACCAATAAATTTACATCGCAACCGAAATTTCTGATCGTCGGCGCTGGTGCTGCTGGTCTTGCCTGCGCTGTTTCATTGCTGAAGGCAGGTTTCAAGTATGTGACAGTTGTTGAAGCAGAAAATCGCATCGGTGGACGAATTTTTACGACACCATTTGGCGATAATGTTATAGATTTGGGCGCACAATGGTGTCATGGTGAAAAGAAAAATATTGTTTACGAAAGCGTCTTTGATAAAATAATATTGGGGTCGTCGAGCTACATCTACACAAAGTTCGATTGCATTCGTTCGGATGGTGAAATATTACCGAATAATGTAGTAGACAAGCTAAAAAGTTTGCTTGCACAAATCTTTGCTAGACGTCATACGGACCTGCCTACATTTGCAGGCACATTCGGTGAATACCTCTCTAAGAATTTCTATGAAATTCTAATGAGTAAGGAATACAATGAAATTGATTTCACCATTGCACGAGAGTTTTTTGAGAATTTCTTAAAAATCGAGAGATCTGAGACAGCTGCTGGGCTTGAAGAGATTTCTGCGCAAGGTTTTGAAAGTTACAAAGATTGCGATGGTGATTATTTATTGCATTTTGAAAATGGTTTTGGGCAGTACTTGCAAGTACTGCTAGAAGCGGATGAATTAGGTAACGATTTGGGTTTGCTAGAGGATAAAATTCTTTTCGGCTTAAATGTGAAAGAGATCAAATGGGACCGTGCTGATTTCAAAGTGGAGGTGACTTGTGTGAATTCGCCCGGTATATTCCTAGTGGATCACGTCATAGTGACAGTCCCGCTGGGAGTGCTAAAACGAGATGCAAAAACCATGTTCGAACCGCAATTGCCAGTATCTAAGAAAAATGCCATCGAAGGACTCGGTTTTGGTTGTATGATGAAACTATTTTTTGAATTCTCCCCGCCTTTTTGGAACAATAAATGGACGGGTGTAGCAATGCTTTGGCGTGAGGAGGACATATCGGCCATACGTAAAAGCACACGTGCATGGGTAGAAGATATCTATGGCTTCTATAGAGTCCCAAATCAACCAAACGTATTAGTAGGTTTTATGGTTGGTTCAAAAATTCCGGTTGTTGAAGTAATGTCAGACGCCGAGGTTATAGAAGGATGTGTGTACTTGTTGAGACGGTTCTTGCCACATTGGCATATACCAACTCCAATAGAATTCATAAAATCCATTTGGGTTACTAATCCAAATTTTTGTGGTACATCATCATTTCGTTCACTAAAGACGGAAGAATTGGAAACGGGCGCAGAAATTTTGGCACAACCAATTACAGTGCTAGCGCAGGCATCCACCATTGAAATGGGTCTAACCGTAAAACCAGTGGTATTATTTGCCGGCGAAGCTACACATGAGCACTATTTCGGCACAGTACATGGTGCGGTGGAGAGCGGTATACGGGAGGCCAAACGTCTGGCGAGTTACTACACAGTAGATATTTAGGAAACGTTATTTAAATTGAAATTTATACTCAAAAAAATATGTATACATACATACATACATGGATGTATTTAATTGGAAATATAATTTTTGTCCGAATGAATAAAAAAATTGTAAATAAAATTAATAAATTAAAATTTCTTCATAAGAAACACAAAACCATTTACTTAAACTTTAAGTACGTGCTCTACTCTTTAATGACTTGTGGTTCAAAGTCCAATTGGGAGGCACGCTTGAAAGACTCCGCATATAATGGTAAACGCTGCGTCATAGGAAAATTCCAAAAGTCTTTCACTTGTCGACATAAATTCAAATCTAATTCGGTGATAAGCAGACCATCTCGATTGCGTGATAAACCTGGTGTACGTGCACCATTTGGCGCAGCCACATATGATGAGCCGTAAAAGGGACCGAATATTTTATGCGCCTTCTGTCCATCACCCGATGTATACTCGTTAGGGAACTCCTCGCTACCTACACGGTTTATTGCGACTGTAAAGTAACTATTTGCAATCGCCGCATTACGCGCTTCAATACCCCAAAGTGGTTCACTGAGTGCGCCCACTGTGGCCGATGGATTGAATACGATTTCGGCGCCATTCAAGCCGAACATCATCCAGTTTTGCGGATGATGACGTCCATAACAGATATTTATAGCTATTTTACCAAAATCTGTTTCGAATACTGGGTGACCTGTATTACCCTCCATGTAATAGGTGGACTCGTTGAAGTCGCCAACGCGTGGAATGTGATTCTTACGATGTTTGCCCATATAACGGCCACGATTTGATATCAACACAGATGTATTCCAAATGGTGTCGCCATGTGTCGTGTCGCGTTCCAGTATTGACGAAATAATAACCATATTGTAGGCTTTAGCTAACTCTTGCAACATTTGGGTTGTCGGACCTTTTTCTGCCTCTTCGGCGAATTCACACCAGGGAAACTTTTCACGCGTGCAAAATGCAAAGGGCATTGCTGGAGGAAAGAAAGGGATTGATATAAATTGAATAATCTCGTATGTATGCTAATTTCGGTACCTACTCCATGCTTCTTGCATACAAATAATATTAACTTCTGCCGCTGCAGCTGCTTTGATTATGGTGCGTATCTTATTCCAAATAGCTTCGCGTTGTTTGTCCACTGGGGCAGTGGTGGGTAGTACAATGGAGTTTTGTATGGCACCCACACGCACTACACGTGGTTTGCGTATATGCTCTTTCTGTGCGGCGATGCGATAACCTTTAATTTCAAAGTCATTATCCGTGGCTAGAGAGATGGTGGCCGCAGGCAGATCCAGGACATCGCTATAAAAATGTTAAAAACAGTGTTAAAAATTCATTTTATAGTGCCTTAATGTGAGTGCATCTCTTAAGAAATTAGTCATAGCTAAATGGATTTCGTGATAAAACGTATGCTCAAATAATCTAAACAACTTTTGCACACAAAAGTTTAGCGATAGTAAATCAAAAATAATTATCTGTTTTCTCTACATCGTGTTAGTGACAGAGGAACCCGGTTAAATTTAGTAAAATTTGATGTTGAAAAAGCGTCTTCAATTTTTTGGTACAGGAAAAGAAAATTAACTAATAATTTATTTGAAATTATAACTCACTTCTACAACGGGTGTAGAGGAAATATTCGCCGATCAGTAAAAAATTTGACAAGGTATGGTCTCATAGGGTATATTTCTAGCCTACTTCTTCTGGCTGATTCGATTGTTTAGGTCCCCTTTGTTGAAGGCCGGACAGCGACAGAGAATGTGTTTTATACTATTGTCAACCTCCAAACAAGGTGCACACAGTGGGTCATCGATGACGCCTATGGTGACAATATGCCTTTTCTATGGGTTTTGCCTATTAATTAGTCCTATTAGGACTCGTAGTTTACTCATTCCCTGTCTGAAGGAATTTTGTTACCCCCTGTTAGGTCTTTTCAGGAGCCACTTGGTTGTTTTATAAGTGTGAGTCCTGCACTAACGGCTCTCATGAGATTCATCAAGGAAAAGCTTCCACGTAGCCGACAGTCTCCGCTATGCTTGACAGGCACCCACACAAGATCCAGTTCGTTCAAGCTTACAACGGAATTCAGCATAAACTTTCCTTCCTGGACTATTTTTGTAGAGGTTCAAGCGTTTTTTAAAGCTTTTCGAGCAGCTTGGCTGCCACTGAAGGTCGTCATGTAACTTTTTGTTTAGGATTTTTTTATTTAGTTTAACAGTTTTTTACCTCGATGCTTAACATTTTGTATGCATTTATAAGCTTAACTTACCTTTTTTAATTAAATTTATAGCTCTCTCTGTGCACGATACAAGGATAGCACATCAACATTTTGACCAGTTTTGATTACTAGCTCTTTTTTAACACACTTTTATTAGCTCGGGTTGTATGTATGTATGTATGAATGAATGTAACGGAATCTTTGAGCTTAATTTTCACTGGCTTCTAAAAATCTGATCGGCATGGAATTTTGCACATTTATCAAGGGCCGATGACAATGCAATAATTTGATACAAGTTTTCCATTATCCTTATTAGGATTGCCAGGATTAATATTTTCTTTTTCTCTCTGTAGAAGAGTACGAAAGACAGAGCTAACGCGCGGTCTGCGCATGCCTGCACTCTCCGAGTTACTCTTACTGCTTTCGGGAGTCTACAACTTACTCTTTCGAATTCGAACTTGCTCGGGCACGCGGCACTGCAGTACGAATAGAAGGCTAAAACGTTTTCAGGGTAGTTGCATTCTCACTTTGTATAGTCTTTACACATGCGTAGATACTACAAGTCTCATACACGCAAATTTACTCTATTCAATGGTCATATAAGATGAAATAATTTTCATATAAGATGTAATTTTGTTAATTACAATAAAATAATGAAAACATAAGTTTTGAAATTATTTTACGGAACAAAATTTTGGCAAGTAAAGAAGGAATTTATCATGACCATAATTTCATGTATAAAATTTTATCGATTAAAGTACAATTCACAACAAAAATGAACTAAAAAAACCAAACTGGAACTTTAAATCTTGTTTTGATTGTGTCAATATAATCCACGGGCTCCTTCTTCTGTGCTGAGAGTATCTATTCTGTGTCAAGGCCAATGCTGGCCTTTCTTTGGACAAATTGTCGCCAAAGAAGGAATTATATGTAACACAATTAAATAGGACTATAAATCACTGACTAAATGAAAACAATAATTTTAATCGAACTAAAAAGTAGAAAATAAAAAATAGTTTAAAAAAACTAAAAAACACGCTTTTATTGCCAATCGAACTAAAAAGTATAAAATAAATTTTAATGACAAAGAGACCTATAATGAAGTAATAGCAAATCGAACGATCAGTCATAGTCAACTATCTCAGAACAGAATTATAACAAAAATTAAGATACAAATAGAATAATTCAAATCATTTTCTCCATATAACGAATGTATGACAGTTTTTTTGAATAGAATTTTTTCTGGAAACTGCTGGAGTGTAGAATTAACTAAATTCGAAAACCCAGATCTTCCTCCTATGCGATTCGAATTATGCTGTATCAGGCTGCGGTCATTGAATGCTAAATATCGATTTTGTGTCGTTACTTTTCAGCTTTTACAGACACCTTTTCTTTCCTTTTTTACTAGTACGGCGACAGTAAGGAAAGGTAGAGTACTGAACTAGCTCTTTAAAATACTGCCTCAATATTTTCTACTACTGGGTTCTTAATATAATATAAATGCATACAATTCGCTTAATAAACTATGTACCTAAACACAAAGTAAGACGATTCCGTAGATAAACTTTGAATATATTATAATACCTACAATCACTGAAATACAAACATTACTGATAACGTGCGGACAGTAAAATTTGTTAAAAACGTAGATATCTCTCAGATTTGTTATATAACAGATGTTTGCAACAACTCAGCTGTTTTGATTCATTGCCAACAGACAGCAAAACATATTTCAATACCCATATTTAAAAGTTAATATACTATAAGTTTAATCAGCAACTATTTACTATACTTACTCTTCAGAGACGCCATACAAAATGCGCTTCACCTCTTTCAACTCATTCTCTGGTATGTGTTTCTCCAAACACTCTTCTAAACTTTTCAAATTGAAATCAGACATTTTAATTAATACTTTTTTATTGATGATGCCGTTTTGTGTTTCAACGATATTTTCTCACAATAATTTATTAAACTTTTAGATTAATTTCAGAAATCTTCTCAACTTTGCCAGCGTTGGTGAATCCAAATCGGTCACTGGTCGGCTGCGAATGACAAGCTCTAGAGTGCGCCTTCACTTGGGAGGCGGTGGTATTCAATGCTAATGGCAGAGAGAAATGTACATTTTGTTTATCGTTTATGTGACATAAGCTACGGCGACACGCTCATGCATTTGCTGTCCAGCAGCTTATATGTGTGCGAGTCGGGTGCATGACGCTTGCCCGCGAAAAAATCTAAAATTTTTGATTTTTATCATGCAAAAGCATGTGTGACACGAAACAAGTACGTCTGTCACCCGCCACTGGACATCAAATGCATGAGCGTGTCGCCCTAGCTGTACGATTTTGTGCTCAATATTTATATACATATGTATGTAGGTATATTATTTACTCGAAATGATAAGTGAACGTTTATTGCTGCAACATTCTCACTCTCTAGCAATCTTTACTCTCAGTGTATATATATGTATTCTCGTATATTACATTGTTTGATCGGCTAGTACAGATAATTGAGAGTCGAGTTGTTTCTCGTGCTTCGCTTTTCATACTTACATACCATAAGCATAAACAGTTTAAAAATATTAGCAGTCTCAAAGAAAAATGTTCAGAAAAGTGAAACGAGGAAAAATAATACAAATATTAATATGTTTTTTTGTTGCTTCTAAATGTTTTCAACTAGGTGTTTAGAAATCGTAAAATCTCACAGCCTTCGAAATTGATGTTAGAAATGCCTATATGTTTATAAGTATGTACTTATACATGCGTACATACTAGGACCAAAATATTTGAAATTCTGATGAAAATTTGTTGATTTTTTTAAATTTTGCGCAAAGTTTGAAACCTTGAGCTATATAATTGTTGCAGTTGTATATAAAAATAAAAAATAAATAAACTGCCAATATGTCGCGCGATATTTTTGTGGTAACACAGGTGCATTCATGCATTACAGTAATTATAACCACACGATCACCTCTCTCTAAATAGTAAATTGTTGTTTTTGGGTTTCCCTTTTTCCTAAAAAATAATAATTAAAAACAATAATAATAATAGATTGCAAGGAATGTAAAAGAAAAGAACAGTTAAATTTATAGGATTGTTTTCGGTGCAGTGCACTGCTCTGAAGGCCTCTTCGTATACAATGGTCAAGGGTCGGGAGCTTAAGAAGGTGGTAATCGTCTCCCGATGAATGTCGTTGATTGTCTGTTTGTAGACTGTCCGATCCAGTAGCTGTCGGTCTGTTTTGTCCTGGATTTCGTCCGCGTAATTAAGGAAGTGCCTCCCTGACATGCCAGACCCTAGCAGGCACTGCTTACTGAAAGGACACCACCCTCCGGAACTCCTTGCTTTATTTCCCTTTGTTTTGAGATTTGGTCTCGAAATAGCGCCGACGAATGACGACCACTCAGGTAGTTCGCGGTCCACCGCTGTTGTATTTCAGTTTATGCAGCCGTCTGGCTGCAAGTCTTTGGGATCTGTCTGCCGGAGGATGCAGATGGTTCGCCTACGCGCACATCGGTGGGAATGGGAAGAGCGGCGAAGGTGCCCTCCGTAACTTCCGCGAACTGATCCGAGGAAACAAAGTCGGCAGGTTTCTCGATAGAGATGATAATGGGCAAGTGGTCCAAGAGCTGCTGGTTTGTTCCCGCACTGAGGGCCGATGGGGGAGTTGTGTTGCACCGTTAAGGTTTGGTTTGTGGCGGCCGTTTGATGTTGAGGCAGTGGCCGCCTGGTGGCGGGAGCAACACGTGGCCACATACCTTGTGAACCACTCCTTGTGTGTGTTAAGGCTTGAACTGGTACTATGATGGTACCACCCGTTGCACTTTTTGCTTCTAACCGAGATGGAGTTCGGGTGGAGCCATTTGTGGCATATGCAGGTAGGTATGCGGTAGAATACTTCTGGTCCAGGATTGGTTTCAATGCCAGCTCTGAAGAGAAGTATTTGGAGTTGTGTGTTCATTGCTATCTTTTTTTCTGTATGTAATTCATAATAATATTATTATTACCTTTTCAGTTATTTCTTTTCATATTCGTTTCGCGTATATATGTATGTAAGTAATTTACGACTACCAGTGATTTCATTTATTTAAGTAAGCCTTCAGTTATTTTTGTTTGTGCTTTAATTTTGAGGGCCGGTACAACATAGGTTTACATAACACCAGGTTGGATTTAGAGGTAACAGACACCACGCAGAAACCTGCTGAAAGCCTTTAACCGTTCGATGCGGAAAGTGCAGAATTGCTATTTTACGGTCGCGCTTCGGCAGGCAAGGGCAAACCTCCGAGTGTATTTCTGCCATAAAAAAGCTCCTCACAAAAAATCATTTATCGTTCGGAGTCGGCTTGATAGGTCCCTCCATTTGTGGAGCAACATCAAGACGCACATCACAAATTTTAAGAAGAACTCGGCCAAACATCAAGTATAAAGGGTGTAAATATATATAATTTATCGATTAAAAAAATTGAATCCAACGAGAATAACATTTCTATGTATTTCAAACAATTTTAATTGGTTTATTGCATTGCAGCCCTTCTTCAAGTACATACATACATATGTATTAGCTTAATAATAAGGACTTTGAGTTATCATTGGCGTATTCACACTAACTCCAGTTGTTTTGTATACCTCAGAAGTCAAATTAGGGCACCCACTTATTATAGATACCTGTTCTGACTGGGTTAGGTTTACATGAAGTCCGAGGCCGATCTTTGCCTAACGAGGTGTAGGGATAAATGGGATCAAAACTAGCTGGATGTTGGGCTAAAAGCATTGCTGTATTTTATTCTTAAGTTATCAAAGATGTAGAAAAATTAACAAACGTAACAATTAACACTGTTTTTCCATCTATTCTATAGAGACTGGGAAATAAATATTCAACGCCTTTGCTGGCTGGGGCATGTCGTCGAATAGGTAAAAAACGCTACGGATCTGAAAGTATTCGATGTGGTGCCATCTGGTGCTAGCGGAGGAGAGGAAGTCCGCCTCTGCGTTCGAAAGATCAGGGGGAGAAGGACTGTACTTCACTTGGTTTGTCTAATTAGTGCCGGTCAGCACGTGAAAGAACAACTCGCGCTTTTTTAAACTCGACCAAAACCGATTAAATGATTATCCTCCCATCAAGAAGGAGTGTGAGAAATTAAAAGCTAGAAGGAAAGGATTTAATACACATAACGAGAATTAATGTGAAATCTAATAAAATTTAGCTTAAGGTAGACAGTAAGAATTGAAGCATATTTGTTTTCGTTGATATGTACGTCGGTATAAAGAACCTGAATTCTCAAGTAAAACAAGTTTGATTATGAACTTTGGTATATACATTGTGTAAAATAAGTACCCGGAATTTATAATTTAAACTCTCCCGGGAATACCTGACACTTCAAATTTGGTTTTTTCATGTTGGTACACATGTCCTTGAATGCACAAGCCTTATTAGAACGGGATATATTACTTAGTGTGTTTTATTCTGCAGTCAAAGTGAGTTGATCTTTTGTTTACTTGGCGAATTTTACTATGGATTTTTGCAAAAAGAGCATCGGAAGGAGGTCTCTGAAGACATGGTTTCCCGAGCTAATACGGACCCTACGTTCATGAAACGCATAATAACTGGTGATGAGACATGGGTCTACGAGCACGATATGCAAACCAGTCAGCAATCGTCTGAATGGCGCTTCGAGAACGAGCCGTATCCAAAAAAACCACGCCAAAGCCGGTCAAAAGTGAAGGTTATGCTCACGGTTTTCTTTGATTACCAAGGCGTGGTGCTCTCTGAGTTCCTTCCAGAGGGCCAAACGGTTAATAAGGAATATTATTTATCCGTTTTAAGGCGTTTACGTGAAGCCATTCGCCGTAAACGGCCCGAATTGTGGAAGGACAATTCGTGGATTCTGCACGACGACAACGCGCCATCGCACCGAGCCTTGATTGTACGCGAATACAAGACCAAAAACTTAATAAATGCTATCGAACAGCCACCGTATTCGCCAGATCTCGCACCCTGTGACTTTTTTCTCTTCCCAAAACTAAAATTGCCACTTCGGGGAAGGCGTTTTGAGTCGATTGAAGACATTAAAAAAAAATTCGCTAAAGGAGCTGAAGGCCATCCCGGCGCCGGCCTACCAGCGGGCCATGGATGACTGGGTTGTTCGTTGGAATATTTGTATCGGCTCAAAAGGAGCCTATTTTGAAGGCGATCCAACAAATAATGATGAATAATATGAAAAAATGTGTTTTTTTTTAATTCCGGGTACTTATTTACATTTTTACACGCTTTTGATATAACACGGTTTGAAAATAAAATATTTTTAATTTTTTTACACGATTTTATTCCATTTAGCACGATTTAAAATTTTTTGTGCTTAATATTTTTTTTGTCAAATTTAATTTTTGCGAAATATGTTCATATTACAAATTTAGGGGAATTCCCTTTTTGTGCATACAAGCAAATTTACTGGTCAGAGCAATTGAAATGTGTGAATATTTTGTGAATTAGAACATACAGGGTTTGATTGAAAAGTAATGAGCCTTCCCGCGCGGAGCGTCTGCCAAGCGATCAACCGAATCGGCTGATGGGGTCCCAGTATTGCGTTTTTTTTTTGTGTTTGCATTACAATGAAATGAGTGGACACTGTTTTGTATTTTATATGGCAAAATAAATAAAATATTGGCCTACTTTGTTTTCCATAATCGCAAAATACTATGAAATATAGAGCAAAAGTGGTGTCTGTATGAAATTAGGTGAGTGTATATTTTAGGAACCAGCATTAACACCGCTAACAATGTCAGCCTTGAAATCCAACGTAGAATCTCTCTTGCCAACAAGTGCTACTTTGGACTAAGTAGGCAGCTGAGCAGTAAAGTCCTCTCTCGACGAACAAAACTAATACTCTACAAGACTCTCATCATGCCCGTCCTAACGTATGGCGCAGAAGCTTAGACGATGATAACATCCGATGAAGCGACGCTTGGAGTGTTCGAGAGAAAGATTCTGCGTAAGATTTTTAGACCTTTGCACGTTGGCAATGGCGAATATCGCAGACGATGGAACGATGAGCTGTATGAGCTTTACGACGACATAGACATAGCGCAGCGAATAAAGATCCAGTGGCTACGTTGGCTGGGTCATGTCGTCCGAATGGATACAAACGCTCCGGCTTTGAAAGTATTCGATGCGGTACCAGTTGGTGGTAGTAGAGGAAGAGGAAGGCCTCCTCTGCGTTGGAAAGATCAGGTGGAGAAGGACTTGGCTTCACTTGGTGTGTCCAATTGGCGCCGGTTGGCACGAGAAAGAAACGACTGGCGCGCTTTGTTAAGCTCGGCCAAAATCGCGTAAGCGGTTATCGCGCCAATTAAGAAGAAGAAGAGTATATTTGCTACAAAGCTATGTACATACATACATATGTACCATGGCGCCAGGCTGTTTGCACTTACTTTTAAATTTCTCTATTATACCCGTATGGTATTTAAAAATTTAACAATAACAAAAATTATTTGAAAAGCCGAAGAATAGTTTGCTTGTAACTGGTCGAATTCATGCAAGGTGGAGTTTCGAGAGCAGCTGATTGGTTTTTTCTCTTTCATTTTGATGGTTTGAATGACAAAGTGAATATTGCGATTGCCAACTAACGCCACCATCTGAGATTATTTTAATTAGCACTCGCTTAGTTCCGAGTACATAATTGCGGTTGTAGTAAGGTTTTAATTGTATTGATTTTGAGTACTAAAATGCAGTGCTTGCAGTGTTAGGGTTTTTATAGAAGTGGCCATTCACACCACCACATGCAAGATCACGAAAATAAGGTGTGAGACGGTGGACACAATGATCATCTGATGATGGTTTCCCGCAACATGAAAAAATCGAACGCTCACGCCGCTTTAAATATCCTGACCTGGGTCCTACAACCCTTGGCGATAGGGCGATAAATGCTTAAAGCTTGCGGTCATCCGAAATATTGAAGTTGTTGTGAACTTGTTCGATACCTACCTCTCGGAGGGTACCTTTAGGATAATTTAAGACGTTAAAATTTAAATTTATTTCGAAAATCAGACAAATCAGCAGAGGGACCGTCTAGTTATTAACGAATGCGCCTAATCGATTCTGCGGTTAGAGTACTATGAAAACTATTAGGAAATGTCTTTGACTTTCCAAATTACTCAAAATGTTTGGACTCGTTGGGGCGAATCGGGGTCACTCATACCTCAAGGAGACTAATACAAAGTTACTTATATGACAATTTTCCCTAATATAGTATATCAAGGAGCCGTAAAAAGTGGAAATAACGTATGTTGTTGTCCGTTTCACGACGGCAACTTCTACTGCGACGAAAACATTACGAAAGATGTTTACCGCAATTTTTTCGTATGCTCTCGCCTCCGAAATGCCAAAGAAAACCTCTACAGAGACTTTAGATAACGTCTTTCACCGGGAACATTCGTGCCAAGAATGATAGAAAGAAGATTGCGCCCATCAGAGCGTACGTGACGTCACGTTTGCTGAGTTGTGCAGTATTGCCAACCATTTGCTCTTCGCAATAAATTTAGTGCTTTTTTATACCGAAAATGCGAAAATTTTGAAGTTTCGTGTTTGTCTCTTTTTTTTAATTTAAAGCTACCGAAACTTTAGGTTAAAAAAAAACTGTATTATTATACAAAAGAAGTTTAAAAAAGGCCACTCTGAGAATATTTTAGTGCTAATGAATTTTTTTTTACTCTTATAAAATTTAATAATTTGAAAGTGCAAATTTAATTTTTGGCTCCATTTAAGGTTATGCAAAAATATTAAATGCCCCTCTCTCAACTCTTTTTAAGATTGAAAACCTTTTTACACATTTTAAAAAGCCTTTGAATTTATTGAATGCGAATTGAAACCATAGAGGGGTAATCGTTTCTTCCGGTCATCAATCCTTAGTGAGACATAGGACATTAAGAGTTATATTCATTGTAAAAATAAACAACAAAATACTAAAGAAACCATACTGACATTTTTACAAAAAGAGTACCCTATCTAGTTACATAACTTCAAATATAGCAAAAAAGTCGTTCCCTTAACAAAGGAGTCTCGCTTAACAAAAAAAATTCATAAATTAAATTGTACATAAGCATAACACATTTATTTAAAAAAACGCACATTTTAAAGACAATTTGTCACGCATACAAAGTTCTTTAAGTGATTCAATAGAAATTTGTTGGGTTATTTTCTTTGAATGGGAATTTTAGTGTGTTTTTATATCCAAAGCTAGGCAACACTGCAGTAGCGAGAGAGAGATTTGACTGCCGAAAGCAGAAGAACACCAACAACACCTGCAATCGCGGGCAATGCCACCAGATGTTAAAAAAAAGTAAAGCTAAATAAAACTGAGTGAATTATTGAACTAATTTTTAAAAAATTTTACAAAATTATAAACATGACATTTTAATTAGAACAGCTAGAAAAATGTCACGAAGAAAGAACTAAAACTCCGAGACTAAATAATAAAAAAAAAATGCTAAATCAAGTTACGAAAATGGTAATCTGGTCATACTGGAGCTAAAATCACGTAACTAGTTGTCAAATTCGCTGAGCGCAAAGTAACGGGACCACGATAGGCGCCATCTCATTATTCTTTCCATCATGCATTCGTGCAACATACGGTATGCTGCGCTCGAAGGAAAAGTGGAATGCGGCATTCGATTTGGTAGTAAAGACTATGAAAGAGGTGAGGCGTCTGGATAGACTGAGACCAGCAGCATGTACTATAAATTTCATTTCTGAACTACTGTTAACACCTTGACTGGATTCGACTTGATTTGTGATATATGTTCATGGATAGATTTTGATAGTTTTGTGAATGTATGTGTGTGTATGTATGTATGTATGTATGTGAGCATTACACTGAGTGTGCATCATTAACTGCTTAGGGTTTTCTTAAATGTATTAATTTTTTGTTTTGGTTTTCTTGTAATTTATTAAATTTATTTATTTCAACATTTTCATATTGATAACATTTAATTACAATATAATTTAAGAATATGCATTTTGAATTGTAATTACAATACGTAATTATAATAATTATTAATAGTTTTATACTCATATCTTGTAAATATATATTTTTCAATTATTTTGGACATTTGATTTTTTTAATATAAATTAAATAATAGCATTCTATATTTTTTAATTGCATTTATTTGTTTTTTGTTTTTGTTTTCATAATACATACATAGATTTTTGAAATATCTGGTTTTGCTTCAAATGTTTTCATTATTGTTTTCTGTTCATTGTTATCGCTTTTATGCAAAAAGGTACTTTCTATTATCCAATTAACAACAAAATTGTTGCTTTTTTTTACAAAAAGAAGTTTGGTTTTAAAATTAGAGATTCAAATATTTATTTCACAAAGAAAAAAGTTACAATAATAAAAAAAAATTTTAACCCTTAAATACGTAAATATGTACATATGTACATTAGGGTGAATTATGTGCCATACAAAAATAATCGATAAAATTTTTCCATCCGAATTATAAACTTAAATATCATATATTAAGACTTTCGCTATAATATTTGAACAAAATTTGCATTAAAATTTGCGTGAACAGAATTAAATTGAAATCCAAAAATCTCATTATTTTGATCCGTTGATAAAATTTTTCAACATAGACTTTTTTATCACTTTCTGGAAAAAATATTTTTAAAAACTAATTTATATATAATATATTTTTGTTTGAGTAGGCACCCTAATGTAGATATGAGGTCATAAGAGTAAAATCTATTTAAACTGAATTAGCGCTTTTCGTTTGTTGAGCTCGAAATAGCTTGATTTTAACGCAATATTGAACTTTGAATTTGAAAATAGCTAAAGCTAACTTAAAATTTTAAATTTTACTATGAAAGTTCCAAATTGATTAATCTAAGTGAAAAAGCTACTAAAGTCAATTAAGTTGCTATGCAAAACGTCTACAGACTGTAAATTTATATTAGCGCTTTCATAATCATAAAAATTTACATGGACTTTCCAATTTTCCCATAACATGAGTTCACCATGAGTTTATAACTAATTTGTTTCGTTTTTTTTCAGAAATACGATCTTAAATTTGCCAAGAAAAATAATATCAACGTTTAACTAATAGCACATTTTCAATAAAGGCTCTTTTAAAATATCAAATAAAAACAATTTTGTGTTATTTATATAAAGTAGTATACAAACTCATTATAAATTCAAAAAATAAATCGCGTTCACTTTAGAAAAAAGATTAAGTTAAAACCTCAAAGCTTATTTATGAGATTGCCTTACTTTATTTACAGAAGTGAAGAAAGTTTAATTCGAAATTTTAGTTAATTAAGTACTTTGGACAATATTTATCAATTATGTTTGCGTTTTAGATTTTAAATGCAAAAATCTCTCCTTTTGTTTACACAAAAAAAAAATAATAATAAGAAAATTATAAACAATAAAAAAAAATTGTATTTCAATTCTACTTTAAACACATATTTCTGAAATTTTTTTTTGAAATATTAAAAAAATAATTATTAAATAAAAAAAAATTCAGAAAACCTTCCAAAATAAACAACAATATTTTAAATCAAACTATGCAATTATATATTATATATAATTGGCGCGTACACCCTTTTTGGGTGTTTGGCCGAGCTCCTCCTTCTACCTATTTGTGGTGTGCGTCTTGAGGTTGTTCCACAAATGGAAGGACCTACAGTTTCAAGCCGACTCCGAACGGCAATATTTTAATGAGGAGCTTTTGCATGGCAGAAATACACTCGGAGGTTTGCCATTGCCTGCCGAGGGGCGACCGCTATTAGAAAAAAGTTTTTCTTCATTTTGGTATTTCACCTAGATTCGAACCTACGTTCTCTCTTTGAATTCCGAATGGTAATCACGCACCAACTCATTCGGCTACGGCGGCCGCAATGCGTTCTATAAAAAAATTAGAATATTTAATAAATATTTTCTTTCTAAGAAGACATGCAATTATTGCAGTGTTAAACATAACAAATAAAAGATTTATTTTAAAGTAATAAAAATCTAATGATAATAAGCGAAATACATATTCGGAAAAATACAAAGGAAAACCCCAAATTTTAAATAAAATCAAAACAATTTTTATTCCATATTTCTTCTCTAAAAATATTAAATAATTGTAATATTCGAAAATTATTTTCAATTATTATTTGGGTGAGATAACCAAATTGAGAAGAAAAAATTCGAAGTAAAAAAATAAAACAATTTTAGATGAAAATGGAAACTTAATAGGTTTTATTTCTTTTTTAAGAAAATAAGCAATTTTTGCAGTCTCTGTAAAAAATAACAAATACAAAATTTTATTTTAATTAATTTGTAAACAGAACTTTTTTTGCAAGGTAAGCAGAAGGAAATTGAAGAAATTAAAAAACGCACAAATTCTAAACACATTCTATTTAAAAAAAAATAGTATTATTTTGAAAAAATCTGCAACTAAAATATCTTTGCCCTTTTCATCTATTCTGTTCACAAGAAAACGCGTAAATAAAAAAGATTTGTAATATTATTAAAAAAATATTTTCTCAGATTGTAAAATATATAAAACAGAGGAAATAATTATCTTTATTCCATTTATATATTAATAATATTGTATAATTTTTCAGGCAGTTAAAAGTTATTGCTAAACTTTTCAGCAGTTACTGAAAATATTTAAGCTAATATATAATAGTAAAATTTAAATTAAGCAACACTTGAAATTAACACTGCTCTTGAAGAAGAAAATTTATTTTTATATTTAATTTGTAAATTATTATACATTTTCGTTAAAAATCGTAATATTTTTAAATTTTATACACTAATTAAGTTTTTCTTGCCACAAATCTTATATTTTTGTTGGTTTTTTTTTTTATTCCAGGTTGTATTTAGAATTTCTTTAACTACATCGACAAAAATTCAGCGAAAAATTTAAAAATCGGTAGTATTTTTTAGGATGTTTGTCCGATATATTCTCTTTTTCGATTTTGTATTTTGTTTTGCTAGAAATAGCAATTGTTTAATGCTGTTGCCAACAGTGTTTAAGGAATTTTTTATTCCATATTTCGTTTTCTTTATTGTTAAAAAAGTAATTCGGGTTATTTCCCTACTGTTATTGGGAACACTTTGCTACAAAATATTGTACATCAGCAATTTAAGTTCGGAATATATGTATGTATGAATGTATGTATGTACATTTTTGTATGTAGTTCATTTCCAACTCCCTTTACATTTTAACAACAAAGTTTGTCGAGTTTTCCACTACTGTTTTTTGTTTTTTTTATAAATTTTCAGCTTTGAGTCTCATTAATATGCAGAAATCGACTTTTTTGCAAATATTCACGTATTTTCACCTATTCCTAAAAAAATTCAAAAAGAAAATTGTAATATTTTAAATTTTTTGGTGTTCACATTGTCAAATTCATCAATCATCTCCATTTTCATTAAGATTTAAATTCAAGTTGTGTATGTATGTATGTGTGTACGTATTATATGTATGTGTTTAGCTTTTATTTCTTAGTTTTTGGCATTGGTTTTTATTGATTAGCAGTGTTTGTCTTTTTCTGGTTGTTTGGCGCTTTGTTGCCCAGCCAGCCAGCTAGCTATTCAGCCATTTTATTGCACCCACGCAGCTGGCGCCCACAGTGGCTCATTCTCTATGCGTTGCACCGTGTTCATCAGCTGTTCGAAAGCCGTTATTAGCTCGCCATTCACTATGACCTCATCGAAGAAATGGCCATAAAGGAAATCGATGCGTTCAGCTGATTTAAGCATGTCGTTGTATTCTTCGTCCTTAATTGAAAAAAGAATAATATAAATATTAAATTTTGCCTTTTCTATTGTGTGCACTGTAGAGTGACAAAGTTACGTTAGCAGCAAAGGTTTTAAACTTGGCTAAACTTTGCCGTAAGCTTTTGCTGTACACAAACGAAAGAGAGTTGCCAGATTTGATTTGACTTAATTTTCAATATTGGCATAACGAATTTGTGAAATTAAATTATTTTACATATATATACATATAATATATATATAATATCGCTGAATATTTATATTTTTGTAAACAAATTGGAACAAATACTGCAGAGACTGCTCTCCAAAAAATGGTTAGATTGGGAAACCTTCCGACAGAATATTAGAATGATTGCATAATCAATTTGCTATTTTTAAGACGCCGTAGTATGTATAGCAGTGAGTTTTTGAGTACTTCTATTCTAAAGCTACAGGCGCAGCTTTCAATAAACTGAAAAATGGTTAAGCCAATTTCTTGTGGCAGTACTGCAATAGAAACGTTCTGGGCTCTGCGGTCAAATAATAAAAACATACCATTCTCTTATTAGTTTCTAGACTTCTTTTCTTCTTACACAGTAAATTCAGCTGTCACACTTCTTTTACGCTACTTTTTCATACAAAAGGTGTAATAGCAATTTTTCCAGGACAATTCTTCATCACTGTTTTTAGCGATCTAAGCGGTATCTTAATGATATAATAAGCGGTTTGGTGTCATGAGAATTTAATCTTGGGGAATAGATTTCGATGGTACATCCAAACAAACTTTCGATATCTTCGGCAAAACCATTTTACCTAGCTTTTAATTCGTGTAATTTAAGCACACATTTTTAATGTAATCAGTGTAATCAGTTTTTTCTATACTCACTTTATGCGCCTTGTTGTTCAAGATGGCTTCAAGCGTTAACTGGATTCATTAACAGATCAACTTGGCTCCACCATCATCGACCAAAGATAAAATAATCTTAAGAGGATATTCTAAATGTTACTGAAACCCAGGCGTGACGTAGAGGTGATCGCAGCTTTTTATATTGAACATGGGCCTATTGACCTGATGCAAGAAAACTGGGTATAGCTTGCAATGGTGGCTGCCAATTTTGCTGCGATCTGAATGAACAGAAGGGGAAAAGTTATTGGGGAAACGGGGACCTCTTACTGGGAGCGTTTGTTATAGGTACTACGACATCAAAATGACACGGAGTTGCTATCAAGACGTTGAGTTACTGTGCTACCATCGTAAGCTTAATATGTCTATTCTAATGCCGGTAAATATTATAAGTACATCTTAAAAAATATAGTACTCGTAATACGAGAGGCGTTCGGAAATGCTAATTGTGCAAAAGGTTACTTTGTCTCCCGTTGAAACACAGGTTAAAAATATTTTTAATTTTAAGTAGAGTCTTGCACTATTTTCTCCTCTTCATTGTGCTTACCGTAAAACCGCGTGCATTGCTCTCATCGAACGTCGACTTGGCTCTCGCCTCGGTGCGCGTCTTTTTCAACACATCAAATTCCGGTGGTTTTATATGGATTATGAAAGGCTTTGTCTGCACGGTTCGTAAAGCCTTGATAGCTTGATAGTGTGGACTCAACACGCAAACACAGCCGGCATTCACAATCGATTTTACGCTCTCACCAGAGGTACCATACAGTTGACCCTTATACTCGCCATGTTCGATAAATTTGCCAGCAGCAATATCGACCTCCATCTTTTCGCGTGCCACAAATATATATTCGCGACCGGCAACCTCACCGGTACGTATCGGCCGAGTGGTGTCTGAAATGTGCAACGGAATATAGGTCATTTGAATTACTGTGAGATATAACAGCACAAACCACGTAAAATTTACTCACATGGCACTGGACTTCGGAACTTTTCGGGATCGCGTGCCACCAAGCGGCGCCTTAGCTCGTTGCGACCCACGCCTGGTGCGCCGATCAACACTACTGGACGGTATACGCCCGGGCGTGGATATAATTTGGCCACCTCTTCATAGGTCGCGATCATTTCACGATCGAAGTCATCGTTTTCTGTTAAATCGTACATAATCTTTTTAGTTTTGGGCTGACGACATGAGGAGGTGCTACTGCTAGAATGCATTATGGGTGTACCGGGCGGGGTGGTGCATATGGAAGCGCAAGAGCCCTCTGATGCATACGATTGATACGAAAGATTTTGTTTTTGATTTTAGATTTTTTCGGCGGGAATTTAGGGGTCGAATTAGTTATTAGTGAGTGATGATGTAAACGTTGATGAGGAAAATGGCGGTTGGTGAATTACACGCATATACAAGTAAACAGCCATGCAAAAGTAAACACAATTAGAACATTTTTTTTATTTTATGAAATGTTTAGAGTTAGTGAAATTTTGTTTTTATAAAGTATATACACAGTTTAGTATGAAGTTGAAACAAAAATAACTCACTCTTCGAGTCGGCATCGTTTGCCTCCAATTGTGATCGTTCGTGTATAATACGCCGCTCTTGCAGCGCGCGGCTGGGTATTAGACCAGCGCGGGCAGTGCGTTCCGACTCTTTACGAGCCTGCCACCAATAGGCATCATCCTGCAATGAAAAACATATATTTATACCTATGCACATTAAACACGTATGAGAGAATACAGTAGATTACGAAATTTGTGCTAAAGCTGCCCGGCTCTCAGTGAATTTGACTGATATAAGATGTTGAGTTTACTTAATTGTGGAGCTTTTGGTTTCCACGCGAAGTTACTTGTCTCAGCAGGTGGTGAATGGTGGAATGCTTGGTAGACATGCAGGGTAGGTGGGAAATAAAATACCAGTCATGGACCAAAAGAAGCAAAAAACCTACTTGACTGATAATTGACTTGCTAACGAATTGTAGAGAACATTACTTCGGATTCGACGCCAAATGCTCCAAATTTGAGTTAAAGGAACTATAAATATATACGACTTTTTTCTAAGTATTCTTTTTATACCGGCGCACTTTGCTCAAAGGTATTATAATTTTGTTCACATAACGGCTGTATGTAAACAGCCCGAACAAATCAAATATGTGATATATGTATGTATGTATTAGGCCGGGTTGATTTGGGTCGAAATTGGGGGCCATCAGAATTCGTTTTAGAAGTATGGTTCCTTCGGCAAAGTTTCTTATTTTGATCCCTAGAATATGATTTTCACAGAGCAATGTGCGATTTTTTTGCCTCCCCACAAATCGACGCGGCCTAGTATGTATATACCAAAATGCTCCAAATAATGAGAGGAGTCCATTTAGCCATGTTTGTCCCATTGTCCTAATTAAAAATATTACAGTTTTTCCAAGATAGTTTAACAAAGAAAATTACGATATCGGGCAATAACCACACCCCCGTCAAGTATAATAGTTGTGCTCGATAACAAAATTAACCATCCCTAGTCATCAATCCATATCAAGAGCGTAGCGAAAGCTTTCGCCAAAACGAAGATAAAATTAACGAACGGAAAACTCGCCATTACTTTCAAAAACGCTAGAAGAAGAGACGTATCAGCTGAGTTTGTTTAAAGATGTTTGTGTTACCATAAATATAATTTCTGTACTCGCGTTTTTCATTTGTTTTGATTTTCCATTTTATTGTTTCTGACTAAAAGCTGGAAATTTCAAACATTCGCAAGGGCATTAGTTCACAAAACTGCAAATTCCAACAAAAATTAATTTGCTTATTTACAAAAAGCTCAATCATATGCTTTCAGATCATATTTTTTCATGATGTGTAGTTTTTGTTGGCTAGAATTTCTCCAACTGTCACTTTGCTATCTCAATTTTCGAGTAATGTATAATTTTTTGGCGTTACCGAACGCCTACTTGCAAATATGTTATTCCAAACACATTTTTCTGTTATCGACTAACGATACTTCTCAAAAAAGATAAACAAAAACATGATATATTTGTTATACACGAGCAAAATTACTCAATTTAAGTACCTTAATGATGAACCTTAAAAGAAATTCGACGCTAATAAAATTTTGAAAAATGGGCTGTGGCATGCCCACTTTTGGGTTAATAGCCTTTCTTACTCATATTTATTTTGTCACTCTCTTCTTTTTTCTCTCACACATTTCATCTACAATTACACTAAAATAAAGTTAGGCTCATTTTTTAACTTCAACCTGCGCATTCTTCTATTCTACTATACTTGCATATTCTACTATACCATAAAAGTTATCAGTAATGATCGTTTGTCCTTACCTGCGACACGATATGTAAAATATCGCCTCGTTGAAATGCCAGTCCTGCCTCTTTGCATGGTATATAGGGATCTGTTTCAGGATTGTAGTCGAAATGCGCACGTACACGCACCTTAGACTCGCGCTGGCCGCCTTTCCCATCAGATGGCACTAAATTAAAAGTGATCGTGCCTTCGGAGTTTTGCTTTTTTTATAAATTAAATATTTAGTATTTCGTATTCTATGGAGAAGGTTTTTAACGCACCAGAATACTTAGCACATCACCTGGTGTTTTTCCCTCCACATTTATGCCATTCACCTCGATAACCTCATCGCCCACATGTATCAGTCCAGAACGATCAGCAGCGCCACCATGCATAATACGTGCGATAATTATTTTCCCAGTTTCTTCGTCCGTTTTGATGGTTGCACCCTAAAATTTAATTGGGCGAAAGGCATATTACAATGATGACTGCAGGTATTAGTATCTAGTGATTTGATAAGCATTTGTAAAACGGAATCTAGCAATGCACTGTGTTACAAAAAGAGCAATTTTGTGTAAATTTGCAAAATAGCATTCACAAATTACGACATCGAGAGGTGTTATATTGGTTTTTCTGTAATTTTGGTGTTTGTTTTATAAAGTGAGTTTCGCGTGCCATTAAACATATGACCATTTATAATAAATTTAAAAAATCTGAAAAAGTTTGAAAATTTCTATATATTTAAGTCAAACATAAATAGTTTATTCTGATTTACAATATAAAAGTTGATGAAATGGTACACATCCGACTTTATGTCGGATCAGAATTTAGAGATAACATTATGTTTCCAAAAAGAGGTATTTGACAGATACATATGTGTGTGGTAAAGCCAATTTTAAGTTACAGCGTTCTACAAGGAAGGTGAAAAATAGAAAATATGATACATTCATCGATCCCGCTACAGTCAACATAGCGAAACGGAGCCGACAATACAGCGATGGTTCCAAAGATTCGGTTCGGGATATGGGTGCCAAAGATAAATCCCGCTCTGGCGCGTCAATTGTCAAAAATTAGAAAAAAATCAAGGAAATAGTATAGTCATGTGAGCACTTATTCCATTGCTTAAGAACTTAAGTCCACCCATTTTTGAGGCGGTAATGGCGATAAAAAGTGTGCCATATATGTATTTGAACAACAATTTGAAAAGCTCGTGGTGGAGTTCTAGAAAGCCGTGACAAATACTAACGGCTCAGAAAGGTTTGCTCTATGTTTGTTGGGATTGGAAGGGAATTATTTACTTTGAGCTGCTCTCATTGGCCTAAACACTCAACTTGGATCCCTATTGTGAGCAACTAACTAGATTGAAACATAAATGTTAGTAAAGAGAAAGGGTGTTGCGTTTCAACAAGATAACACTAAACCGCAAACTTCTTTAACGCGAAGCTCCTAGAGTTTAGACGGGAGGTTATATCGCAAATGTCGCGTAGTTCAAACCTAGATTCAAGCTTTATTACCTTTACAAAACTAACCTCAAGAGAGAATGAGAACTGTGTGAATGAAACTGGTTAGTCCTTTTTCTAGTAGGGCAAATATTTCTTCAATAGCGAAGATCGACTAAAGTTATTGAACGTAACGGTGCATATTTGATATAACTCTGTTATTCTTAGCTATGTTAATTACATCTCTGAAATATAGCAAAGGAAATTGTCATAATCTTCTATTTGACCAAAACTACCTGTGAAAAACTACACATCAACAGAAGACGAGACGAAGACATATAAAATAACGAGATATGTACTCTTAAAAACTATGGCAACATTAATAAAAATTATTGCTACTTCAAATGTTTTATATAGAACCTGCAGTTTGTGTACTGATATTGCACGTGCAAAATACTCATCACCGTAAAATTGTCACTATTATGAAAAAATCAGGACATCCTTCAAATTCGAAGTGGGATAACTCTTACTAACGTTGATACTGGGTAATAATTTGAAGATAAAGTTGTCACGCGATAAAACAAATCGAATGATTAAACGAAACGGTTGGACCATATGAAGGCCTAGAGTCTGCGACGTCACTCTATTAGACTATGCCGTTTAAAAATTCTAGGGACTAGAGATAAGTACCAAAGCCCGCGGGACGAGTTGGCCCGAAAAATTTAGTTGACAAAATGGACTGCTGTAAAACTAGTTAGGAAAGTCATTTAATGGCGATTTCCTTTAAAGGAAAAACCGTTGATAAACATTTAATTCAGTTTTAAAAGTTGAATAAATCACCTTCTAATAGGTTATTCTATGTATCCGTTATGTGAAATGATGTTACATGAAATAAAAAAGTTTGAGAACTGCTGGACCAGGCCATGTAAGTTGAGTTGGATTTTGCAAATAATAGCCTGACCTATTCATATGAATTTAAAATAGTTAATAGCTAAAACTTTAAACTAACCGAAAACATTAGAACAAAGTATTTATATAACTGTTTCTGTGTAAGTTGAAGTAATTAAATAAATATTTTTTGTACATATGCAGCTTTTATTTTTGAGAGAGTTTTTAAAGCAAAAATTAAGAGTATTTCAGGTAAAAATAAATATTTTGTAACGAAATATAAGTATCTTTCAGATTGAGCTCGGTAATGTTACAATTCAGTGGTCGATGATACTTTCCATAAGCATGTTGGGTTTTTAATTTCCCAAATGCCGAGTTAAATTAGTTTATACGAGTTAATGAGATGGCAAGCCTGATAAAAATGCAAGTCAACTCGATATCGATCCAGCTAATGCTGTTGTGTTGAAAATAATTTCATTTACTTATCCATTCATTGAAATTGCAGCAGAATCTTTAAGTTAATACGAGGGGTGCCTTTTATATTTCGGAATTAGAGAACAAAAACAAATTTTAATCATCGAAAATCACTTTATTGTTTTTCAAAATATTCTCCATGAAGATCTATATACTTTTGCATGCGTTTGAACCAATTGTCGAAGCACTTTTGCCACTCTGAATGAGGTACCTCCAAAACATGCATTCTGAATGCCGCAACCGCTTCTTCAGGTGTCGAAAAACGTTGACCTCTCAGTTTGTCTTTTACGTACGGGAATAAAAAGAAATCATTCGGTGCCAAGTCAGGACTATACGGCGGATGACCCATTAATTCAATGTTTTGGGTGCTCAAAAATGCAGTTGTTTGAGCCGATGTGTGAGAGCTCGCATTGTCCTGGTGAAGAGTGATCCGTCTTTTGCGATTGGTTTTCCTAATTTCTTGGAAGACAACTGGCAAACAAATGGTTGTGTAGCACTCAGAATTTACTATTCTGCGTTGTTCTAGTGGTACGGTTGCGACATGTCCAGTTTTTTCGAAAAAACAGGCGACCACTTGCTTGGAAGTGCTTCGTGCGCGAACAACTTTTGTTGGATTTGGCTCATCTTGAAACACACATACAGTCGACTGCTGTTTACTTTCGGGCTCATACGCGTAAATCCATGATTCATCACCTGTCACGATGTCATAGATGTGTTTCGAAGCCCCGCGATCGTATTTTTTGAGCATTTCATTCGACCAATCGACACGAGCCTTTTTTTGAGCGATTGACAAATTGTGTGGGATCCAACGCGAACAAATTTTTTTGACAGTCAAATGTTTATGCAATATTGAATGTATGCTGGTCCCACTAATGCCTAAGATTGTCTCAATCTCACGATAGGTCACATGACGATCTTGCAATATCAGTTCGCGCACAGCATCAATGGTTTTTGGCAACAAAAACTGATTTTGGACAACCTTCACGAAATTCGTCTTGGAGTGAACTACGACCACGATTGAATTCACCATACCATCGATAAACACTGGTCCTTGATGTAGCTTCATCGCCAAAAAATGAATTAAGTTCATCCATGCAATGTTGCTGAGTAAATCCACGCCGAAAGTTGTAAAAAATAATCGCACGAAAATGTTCACGATTTAATTCCATTTTTGGACCGAGATGAATCTTTTAAGTTACTGTAAACAACACAAATAGCGCTGGTATTTCAAAACGTTCTGAGTACGTAAAAGCCAAAAAATGTCAAACTTCGCGATACAGCTGTCAGTTGCCAGATTGCAACACCAGGGTTGCCAAATCCCGAAATATAAAAGGCACCCCTCGTAAAGCTAAAATTGAATTTATTTCGGCATATTTGCTGTTTGTTTTTCTCTCAAAAAACTAAATCTCCTTCTTTGGCACTTCATCTAGTAAGAGTGAAAAATATGTGCGTTCAGGTTTACACATCTAGCCGAGTTAACGAATACCGCATTGTAATGCCACCGAACTCTCTCTGAAGACCTCTATAACATTGTATGTAGTGTTATTGGTGGTAGTGCATAAACGGTTTCACGGTACACAACTAATTATTGTATAATACAGCAAAGTTAGCAGGAACAGATATTGATATACGTATGTAAGTATGTATGTACGTACAAGTATTAAATTACATATATACATAATTTGTTTTAAGGACATTTACTTACAACAATCGGTTCCGCACTTTGTGCTCCTGACTGTGGTTTGAAGTGAGAGAGAGTGTGTGTGAAATACACGAAGTACAAATTTTGATAAAAATTGAGAATTTTGTTGCAGTTTTTACAATACTTAAATATTGTAAGTACAATACATAAAAAATATTTAAACGTTTTTAATGAGCTTTTTACAGTAGCAAACAGAGTAGAAATAGTTTTAACTGGACAATGTATGTACATACTTATATGCAAAAATTCACAGATTTTTACAGGTAGGTGTAAAAGACGATGATGAAAAGTGTAGCAAATTTTTACAAGAGTCTCATTGATTAGGTAAAAATGACTGATGAGGGATTGTTTGATTGTTTTTCTATTGTATTTATTACTATTACGAAAATAAAGCACAAGAGAAAGTGTAAAAACTATTGTATTAAAGAGAAGGAAGAGAGAGAACTGAAGGTTTCAAAAAATTGATCAAATATGTATAAGGCTTAACTGGAAACAGAGATTATTTACAATACATAGGTAATTTAGATGTTAGGGATTTAAAGAAAGAGTAACAACAGAATACTTATTAAAATATATAATATATTGGTAATATTAGGTGAAGTAAAAAGATCTGAGCGTTTTCCGCCGTATGTCTTTAGTGAGTCGGATGACCAAATATATACATATTTTTTATTTTATGCTAGTCCCTAAATTTGGGCGGTTTCGAGAGTTGCAATAAAAAACAGTAAACCATTTTTTTAAATAAATCAAAATTTTTTGAACGTTTCGGGAAAAAAATTAAAAGAGGAGATTGAATATTGTAAATTAAAGAAAAGGAAAATTAAGGAAAAAGCGCATTTTTTCCATGAATAGATAGTAGGTTTTTAATTTTTTTGGTCAGAGAACAAATCCGGAAGGTAGCGAAAAGAACACCCTTTTGACGGTTCGGTGTGTAGCAAGGCCAACTAGCTTCATTGACACAAGACAGCATTCCCATATACAGATAAAAAAAAATTGATACATTTTTAAAGGTGAAAAATGGGTGTACTGCACACTATTTTTGTCTGAGAAACGCCGTACTGACATTTTCTAGTGAATATTTATATGGAGTATTTTAATCCTCCATCGACCCAAAAAACGTAATACTTTTCAGATTTTCAGTCCCTGGAAAAAAATACCAATTTGGCTCAAAATTGAAATATCAAATTTAGCAATAAAAACACGGAAAAGTAACAAAAGTCTATATACAGGGTGGGCCATATAGCATTTGCTTTTTGAACCACCTATTTTTTTGAGAATGGTAACACAAATGACATGTCAAATGTGTTCGTAATTTACTTAAAGGTTTGACATTTATGAAACGGGACGCTATACGCTTGAACAAAATTGGAAAATATTGTAAACCTATTTCCAAAGTGGTGAGTCTTCTTCTTCTTTTCTGATTTTCACATCGGTGGCTACGGCAATAAGCAAAATTGTCGGATTTTGGGCTCAGAAAATCCACACGTTACTGTAGAGAAGCAAATGCATCCACAACGAGTCACTGTTTGGTGCGGTTTTTGATCTGGCGGCATCGTCGGGCTATGTTTTTTCGAAAATGAGCGAGGAGCTGCGGTTACAGTAAATGGCGAGCGTTACCGTGACATGCTCAACGAGTTGTTTCCAAAAAGTGAAGAGGATGACATGGACGACATTTGGTTTCAACAGGACGGTGCAACTTGTCACACTGCCGAAGTTACACTCCAACTTTTGGCTACCGTTTTTGAAAACCGAATAATCAGCCGAAATTCCGATATCAATTGGCCGCCTCGGAGCTGTGATTTAAGCCCGTTGGACTATTTTTTGTGGGGAGCCGTTGAGGACAAATGCTATGCGAACCATCCAGAGACGATTGATGTTAAAACACAAAATCGAAGTTGCCATTCATGAAATTGGAGCCCAAACAATCGAAAATGTGCTTAAAAATTGGGTTGATCGAATGGCTTACTGTAAAGCCAGTCGTGGCAGTTATTTGAACGATATTATTTTTCATTCATAAATGACAATGTTCAATCTTCAAAATAAAAAAAAAGTTTGAAAAAATATTGATTAGTTTTTTTTTATAGCCGATTCAAAAAAAAAAATTTTACATGGCCCACCCTGTATTAGTTTCCATTATTTTCTCGGTAGATGACTGTAGTGATCGATATCTCGTAAAGTATAAATCAAAAAATTTAAAGTATATGCTCGTTGTCAAAGTGACATTTCACACTAAAAAAAAATTCTTTTGCTGTTTTTTGTATGTTCCATTCTTTTGTGAGTTATAGGATGTCAACAAAGAAAAAATTCAGTACATTTTACAGTTTTTCTTCGATAAAGGCGAAAATGCAAGCCAGACCGCTGAAATTGTGAATGGTGTTTATGGTGCCGATGCTGTAAATTACGTGCAATTTTGGTTTCGTTCAAGCATTTTTGATGTTAAAGAAAATGTCGGTAATGTCGAAAATATCGATAAAATCAGAGAAATAATTGAAGTTGATGGGCATGTTAGATCGACTATACAAAAGTTTTAAAACATTTGCTCAAAAATTGTATGCAAACATAATGGATTTCTTTTTCCCCAAACTAATATTCATAGAAAACACATCAAAACATGTCGGAAAATAAATACAAAACAAGAAAATATTTTTTGTGTTTCACATTTTTCTAACGAAATGAAGCAATGCCACAACGACTGATGAGTGTTGAAACTTAAGTTTTTGATCAACTTGTGGCTCAATCAGAAAAATTTCAATACACTGTAGAAAAACATTGTAGCATTCGGGGACGAAACGGGAGGGGATCCAATTTCTTACAGCTTTTCCTCTTTTATAAATGCTATACCGCAGTTGCGTCCCATTCGCTTAAGGGTAATTATAACTGTATATGTTAGTTTCGTGGTCGAAATAAAGCTAAAAAACGTTGAGAACTTTTTCCTTCACCAATATAACTTATTGACCCGTATTTGATTGCTTAAAAGGAGATTTAATTTTAAAGCTTTAATCACTACTTATGGGCTAAATAATTTATTACGTGAAAGCGGAGATCGTTTATTTTTCTTAATCAATAAATTGCAATAACAATAACAAAAGCTATGAATAAACCAAGTATGGTGAAGCTGATTGAAACCTAAGCGTACTCTATGTAGTTATTTGTATGCGTCATTTGTTTAGTTATTTATGTGTACATGTTGCCATTGTGTCTGAAAGGTGGAACTGAGCGTTGATGCCGCAGGACTACACCTGCGCCAGTGATGTTAATGATGATGTTAATAAAAAAAAATGATTCGGTGGTGATTTTATGCAGATTTTTGCTTACTATAGTATTGTTGCTTTGAATGGCCTGGTGTGGGTGAAATGATTTAACAAATTCTGTTTTATACAACATTTTTTTGTAGTATTACCAATTTGCTACTACCCACAGCGTACTCACCAATGGCTCGTTGCTTTTCACCAACTGTACAATTTTAATAGTTTTCTCATCCTCATCCATTTCAATCGGTATTTCCGGCAGATGTGGATAGAAGTCCTTCTGGGCAATGGCATCGTGTGCATACAAAAGGCTCTACAAGAAGACACACACATAAGTACTATACATATGTACATACATATAAAGTATGTGTATATGTGTAAATTAAAGGTAAATTGAAGTTGCAAATTGTAAATTGCACCTGTAAATGCGGTTCTTGCAACAAATGAAAGGCATCTTTGCACTCCTCGTTCAGGTGGCAACGCTGTGACAGCTGCTCCAGTACCTCATATAATATCTGCAGCAAAAATAAGCCAAAAATTCAAATAAGTGTGCACAGTGTAAGTGACATATTAATATTTTTCATGTGTATGTGTAAGTGCAGCATTTGAGTCGACTTACCTGTCCGGATGTGGAGAGCACTGGCGCCAGTCGATCGTCTCGACCCACTTTGGCCACTTTGGTGTGCACATTGACGAGTGCATTCAGCTCCTTTGATTCAAGTAGCGCTTTGAGAAAATCGATTTCCTGGTCATTGGAGAGATTTTCCGCCTCCTTTAGTGACGTTATGAGTTTTGAAAGTGCTTCATTGTTCCAGCAAGAAAATATATGAAGAGGGTTAATACAAATAGCAGCAGTATTTTTGCAGCGATTGCGAGGGGAAGGATAAGGGCGGTGGTGGGAGATAGTCAGTTGGTAGCGGAAGGAGAGTCATATTATGTAAATGCACTGGCACACAAGAACTAAAGGGTCCTTCAAAAGGTGCGCGTGGATGTTGAAAATAAAACACGGGGGAGCCTGGTTTATGAGGTCTAAAAATTGCATCTCTTTGCGATTTTTTTTTAAGGAAAAAATTAATTTAGCACTACAAAGTTTTTTCTATCTTTTAATGAACATTTAAAAAGTATAAAGAAATTTTGTACTGGTTAAAATAAGTTGAAAAAAATGTTTAACATAGAAATTAGTAGAGCGCTGCAACGCTGGAGTTTCCAACTGGCGTACAAGATACAGCTCGTAATTATTATCTAAAGCAAAAAATTCAAATGGATTTCTAATTATCATGATTTTTATTCTAGATAAACTAAGAAAACTGAGAGAAATTCCAAAATTTCAACTTATTGGAGGTTTTAAAGAAAAAAATGCCTATTCTATAAAAAAAAATTCACTTCAACGTGGTATAAAAATCTTGAACATTTTTCTTTATCTATTTTGTTAGTTCAAATAGAAGAGAATTTAATACTGAAGGGAATAAGCTATAATTCATTTTAAAAGGTTGATTAGTTTTTTTTTCATTCATGTACGTCAATTCAAAGAAATCATAAAAATGAAAAGTCGAGAAAAGAAGATAAAGTTTGTACTATAGCTGTCCGGTCACAGCGTAACTACCTAACGCTCGCCTACCTTTGGCTTTGTATCAACGGAAATATTGAGAATTAGGCTCTGTAACTTTGTGTGAATATTCTGAAATATATTAGGAATCGCTTAAAACGAAAAAAAAAATTGTTTTTTTTGTCCTTATAAACCAGGCTCCCCCCTTAATCGAAATACGGGTCTTAACAAACATATGTTGAAAAGGTCGCAATTAAAATGTCCACCGTGAGTTGGTATGCAAATGAAATCCTCCAAACAGTCAATACACGAACGCCTAATTGTTGAAAACGTCGATATATCGATTCAGCAACACCTTGCACTGCAGCAGCAATATTCTCACCAGAACGTCCAGTTTTTGGTCTGACAATCCTTTTTCTATCTTCGACAGAACCAGTTTCTTGCAACTCTTTCACCAACCTTTGAATTGTCGACTCATTTGTATTTAAAGATCGACCATTTTCACAATAAGTTCCAATAATTTTAAAATGTTCTTCCATCGTGAAAAATCGTACATCTGACTTTTTGACAAATGTCAAAGATGACATAAAAAAGGTACGGTCTAGAAATTACTGACCTCTAGGCGTCACTTTTGAAAGACCCTTTATATAGCAATCGTACAAATATGAGGAAAATATAGGTTGTCAAAAGAGTCTTGCGGTATTTTTTATTGAATTTTCATTTGTTCATAAAATTGGTTATAATAATGCGATTTAAGTCAAATATGCACCGTTTTGTTCGATGACGAGTTCCCAACGAGATGCCAACTTCATAATACCCATCTTATAGAAGCTCGCTTCCCTATTGTCAAAAAACTCGGAGAGCCAATTTTCACAGGACTCTCTTGTGGACAACTTCCGACTACTAAGCTCGTTCGCCATGGACAGAAATAGCTGGTAATCACTTGGTGCGAGATCCGGACTTACGGTGGATGCAAAAGAACCTCCCATCCGAGCTCCCGGAGCTTCTGGCGCGTCACCAAAGATGTGTGTGGCCTGGCGATGTCCTGATGGAAGACAATTCGGCCTCTGTTGATCAAAGATGGCCTCTTCTGCATGAGTGCTGCATTCAAGCGGTCCAGTTGTTGGCAGTATAGGTCCGAATTGAGCGTTTGGCCATAGGGGAACAGCTCATAGTGGATGATTCCCTGCCAATCCCACCATACACACAGAAGAAGCTTCCTGGCCGTCACCGTCTGGGCAGCTTCACCGCTTTTCGACCATGACCGTTTGCGCTTCACGTTGTCGTAGAACATTCGCATGCATCCCCAAAACGGGTCGTTGTGGCACCCATACATCGAGCTTCTTTTTGAATCCAAGCTTCTTCAAATGGTTTATAACGGTTTGATGACTCATGCCCAGCTCTTGGCCGATGCTACGGCTGCTACTATGCCTGTCTCTTTCGATCAATTCAGCGATTTTATCGCAATTTTCGACGACAGGCCTTCCGGACCGTGGCGCATCTTCGATCACCTCTGCACCAGAACGAAAACGTTGAAACCATCGTTGTGCGGTGGAAATGGAAACTGTATCGGGTCCATAAACTGCATAAATTTTATTGGCAGCATGAGATGCATTTTTGCCTTTATCGTAGTAGCACCGTAAAATATGCCATATTTTCTCTTTATTTTGCTCCATGTTTGCGACGCTATAACTCACGAACGACTAAAAGCAAACAACAATTAATCAAACACGTGTTAGCACGTGAAAATAGCTTTCCAAAAAGCTCTAGCGTGAACCGATGCGACGAATACAACTAGAACTACGCGCTTGCAAAGACAAGCTTGCGGAAATACCGCAAGACTTTTTTGACAACCTATATATTTAATGTGAGAAATGAAGATAATGTGTGAGAATGAGTCTAACCCGTAAGGGGATATGTATGCGAGTATGTAGAACATTGAAAGGGAATTTTTCAAACAGTTTTTGCAGAACTTCAGTTTTCTCGTATCTCAGATATTTTAATATATAGTTTCTTTTACGGCATTTGATACTTACCGGGATCCCAATTCGTATCTGTAGCCATAACTGCTGCTGTCATCCTCTCAGCTCACCAAAGGATTTTTTCGAACTTGCACTATAAGTAAAGCATAGAGAAAAGTGAGTTTTTAGGTGAAAAATACTTTCACTGTACAAATATCTCATTTTGGATCAGGGTCTATTTGATTTGGATGTGTGCGAATATATGGATATATAGGAATATATGTATCATATATGGGATATATGTGACAGACTCGGCTATGGTGTCAATTGATAGACAAGAACTTTCTGCTTCAATTTCGTTATTGGACTGCCATTGATTTGAAGGGTTAAGGGCTGACAGGGCTTCAAAATATTTTTTCTACAGTAATTTAATTTATTTCATAAAACTTACAATAAAAAGCTTTTACATAATATTTTGACTTAAATTCACAATATTAAAGAAAATATTTTAAATTAAATTACAACTCTATTATGATCATAAAAAAAAATTCTGGATCGATGTTTTCTTTTGGAAAATAAAAAAATGGTAGCTTCTAAAAGTGTACAGTTGAAATTTCAAGGAAACATTGCGTAACACAGGCGCACAATTTCACTTTTTTGTGTTTTTTTGTATAGTTTTGGTTTTCGATGTATTTTTGTGCGCTGAATATGGTTCTGGGGCCAAAATTGCCCATCATTCATAGTTTTTAGAAAAAAGGGGTTAAAATCCATAAGAATGTGGTTTTGGATATTTTCGCCTCCACATTTCTCGGAGTACTGATATGATGGAGACTTCAACGAATACTAAAAGTAAAGCTTGAATATCTTACAATGCCGCAATCTTACCGCAGCTTACTTTTGGGTTTGCTGCCACTAGCGAGTTGAAGCGCAAACACAATCACTTGTCAAATCTCATTAAAAAATCATAACCCAAACCCATTGCAAACCCATCTTTCACAGCGCGTTTGTGTTGGGTTTGCTCGCATATTAATAGAAAATGGTGGCAATAGTGTTCATTTACGAGATTTTTTCTCTTTTTTTATTGCATTTTTATCAAAACATGGCAACAATATTTGGCAGCCGGCGTTTAAAGAACGAAACAAACGAATTACGATTTAATAACAATTTCCATTAAAAATGTTATGGTAACAGTTGACAATTCTCTCAAACCCAAAACCTGCAAGCCGAGGGTTTGCCTTTGGTGGAAACTTATTATTACACTAAATAACTATACTCTTATATTAAAATTTTTGTTCCCCTATTTATTTTATACATCTTCCTGTGGACATTAAGTAATAAAATAAATAAATGATTGGCGCGTACACTTCTGTTAGGTGTTTGGCCGAGCTTCTCCTCCTATTTGTGGTGTGCGTCTTAATGTTGTTTCACAAATGGAGGGACCTACAGTTTCAAGCCGACTCCAAACGGCAGATATTTTTATGAGGAGCTTTTTCATGGCAGAAATACACTCGGAGGATTGCCATTGCCTGCCGAGGGGAGACCGCTATTAGAAAATTGTTTTCACTGAGATTCGAACCACCGACCTCTGTGAATTCCGAATGGTAATCACGCACCAACCCATTCAGCTATGGCGGCCATTAAGTATGCTATTTAATAATTTGGCAACGAATTTATATACATCGCTTAATGGCCAGTGCCAAAAGGGATACAACTAACATAAACAAAAATAATTAAATAATATACAATTAAATAGCCAGTTTACATAATTACAATCTAACAACAATTTAATAGCTTTTTAACTCCCGTTACATATTTATTCTTTTATAGCAATCATTAGGTCGATTGGTCGAGCTCCTTTTAGACGTCTTTTAGCTTCTCTTTCCCTTTCTAAAAGTTTGTTGATTTCTGCATTGTGCTGATGTATTTTGCCAAAGTGCCTTGTTGTTATCGTTTTGATTTCTTTGTCTACTGTTGGTATTTTTAAAGTCCTATGGTGCCATCATTTCTCGTGTATCTGTCACACATGGTCGAAATTCGAAGAATCTTCAATTGTAGTAGTTGGATTTTTTCTATATGAGCCTTTTCAGCCATTCCAACTACTCTGATTGACTTAATCATTGTTTTGTACAGCATCAGCTCGTTCCGTATATTAAGTTTAGATTATTTGCAGACTAATAATGAAATTGTGGAAGTTATTCTTGTATTTGTTTGACTTTTTGCCTGATGTGGTAATTCCAATTTAGTTTCGAGTCCAAGTGAATTTCGGTGTGTTTCGCTGTTGGTTCTATTGTAAGTGCCTTGTCATTTATTTTTATTTGCACTGTAGTAGATTTTGTTATGGCATAGTACAGTTTTGTCCTCATGTATTTTTAGGCACTCGTTATAAAACCGCTCCTTAAAAGCGTTTGTGTATCGCTTTAGTTTTTTCAGTAGCTATAGTTAAGGTTTTTTCTCAAGTCCATAGTATTGTATCGTTTGCGAACGTTCCAATTAATGAATTGGTTTCGTCAGGAGGTGGAATATCTGCGGTGAAAAACCCATATAACAGTAGGGGCTCTAGAACATTCTCTAGCAGAATGCTCTAGCATTCCACCGAGCGTATTTTTGCTGAAGCCTACCATCAACCAACTGATTGGACCTTATAAGCGCGGTCTTAGATATGGAAAATCCACAATCGACTAGATATTCACAATACGTGAAGTCTTATAAAATACCCATGTAAGGAGAATCGACACTAATCATATTTTTCTCGACTTTAAAGCTGCTTTCGGCAGCATTTCTGAATTTCGTATCCCTGCAAAAATAATACGGCTATACAAAATGACGTTGCTCAATACCAATACCGCCGTCAAGACTAGGAAGGACCTCTCCAAGCCGTTTGATACCAAACAATGTTTCAGACAGGAGGATTTGCTATCGGTAGACTTCTTAAATCTGGTGGTGGAAAATATCGGGCTAGCTATCCGAACCGGATAAAGAAGCAAATCGAATCCGTCTGGTAATGAAGGCGGACAAATCGTTTGGAAGCTTGGACGATGATACGATGAGAGAAAAATTCTGCGGAAGATGTTTAGATCTTTCCACGTTGGTGAGAGTGAGTATCGCAGGCGATGGAACGATGATGCTTGGGGCATGTCGTCCGCTCTGGCTCTGAAAGTATTCGATCTGGCACCAGGTGATGGTAGTAGAGGAAGCGGAAGGCCTCCTTTGCGTAGTAAAGATCAGGTGGAGAAGGACTTGACTTCACTTGATGTGCCCCACTGACCCCGGTTAGCACGAGGAAAAAATGACTGGCGCGCTTTGTTAAACTCGGCCAAAATCGCGCCAATCAAGAAGAACAACACGTGGTCCTAGAACCCTTCCCTGTGGAACTCCTCTTGTTATTCAATGAATATAAATATTTAATATAAAAATATGATGAAATTGTAAAAAAATAGTAGTGTTTTTATGTCACACGCTTTAGCATAGTCCAAAAATATTGCCACAAGTAACTACTGTTTTGAAGAACTGATGTTGAAATTTAAAGAAAAAAAAACAAAAGAAATAAACAACTTTAAGTAAAGTGAATGGCCAGTGATCACGATCGAGTTATAAATTACTATGATTGGTGAAAGAACAAAATGAAGAAAGGCAATGGCAAACCTCCGAGTGTATTTCTGCCATGAAATACCTCCTCATAAAAAAAATATATTCCGTTCGGAGTCGGCATGAAACTGCAGGTCCCTCCATTTGTGGATCACCATCAAGACACACACCACAAATAGGAGGAGGAGTTCGGCCAAACACCCGAAAACGGTGAACGCGCCAATATACATATATATGTGGCATTCTTCGCCAACCGGACACCCCCATCTGCCCAGAACAGTTTTTATAAAAAAAATTTTTCCCTATGCCGAAATAAAAGCTTATGTCATGTACTTTAATTTGTCATGTGGCACTTTTTAAATATTCAAGATGGACGACGAATATTGACAAATATGTTGGAAAACACCAAAAAAAATGAAGTAGTTTGTTAAGAAAATTAGAGAGAGAGATTCTGGTGCAACGTTCGACTGTTTCATTTACAGCACTAGTTCTTGATGTATTTCACATGTCAAACGGTACAGAAATAATTTGAACAAATTATAGAAAAGTCTAAACGAATAAACTATTAAAAATAAATCTTTTCAGAACTATTATCGCCTAAAAAATGTCGGGAAAATCGAGAAGAGATCGATGCATTAATCCCTTTAGAAAAGTAGGTCCATCTTGAATATTTAAAAAGTGCCACATGACAAATTAAAGTACATGACATAAGCTTTTATTTCGGCATAGGGAAAAATTTGTTTTATAAAAACTGTTCTGGGCAGATGGGGGTGTCCGGTTGGCGAAGAATGCCCCATATATATATTATTATTATTATTTTTATTATTATTATATAATATATAAGCACATAAACGTGACTATTCGAATATTTTTCAAATCAGTAATCAGGAACTTGAAAAGTCTTAGATTTTTTTATTTTGATTTGGCGTCCACCATATTGAATCCTTCAGCTGGTGTGCGTGCAAGCAAATTTTTAATATAATATCGTTTTGTTTCCTGCTACGGCGGTTTACTTTATTTGTTTATTTTATTTTTATTTTTATTTTTATTTATTATTACTGGTGCTATCCTGTTCCACATAAGTTCTACATTTAATAGTAATAAGGTACGTCCAAAGTAGAAACTGCTAAAACTACGTTGCGTCTTTAGATAATTTGAAATAGCTTCTATCAAGTTGGTTGGTTGGTGTTGGCTCAGTGACACATCCCAGACGCAATTAGCACAAAAGATGCCATTTTGATACACCACTTGTAGAACCACTACTTTTTAGTAGTCGAATGATCTTGATTTCACTATGAATCTGCCTATGTCATCTATTTGCTTTTCTGCAATTTCTTTCAAGTTGACCATCGGAAATTACCCCACCTGTAAAGGTTAAAATCATTTCTTTTCTAAAAGCAAATTCTTTGTTCCTTTAAAAAAATTAAATTAAATTTTATGATTTTTTGGGGTTTGTTAGTTTACGCTGAGAATAAACGATAAAAATTTACAATGTTTGTAGTAACTTCTATTGTAGTTAGGAACTACGATATCCGTACAGAGGCACCATCAAAAAGTAAAGCAGGATTCCGCGTTTCCACGAAAGTCGGTTCTACGTTACCGAAACGACTCGGATTTATATCCGGCCAAGGACTGTCACACCAGCAGCATTTCCCATATGTAAGTATGGGGAATGTTAATGCTGCTACAACAACAACAAAAACAACAAAGCAGGATTCCTCCTTTACTGTAAAGGACTTAGATGCTTGGCAGATATGACTGCTTTCCTGGATTTCAATTTGTTCTCTGTCCCAGTTGAAATTATTTCGAAAAATAACCTTGTAGTTATGAGTTAACTCCAATACAGAAACATACAGAATATATGCACAAATATAAAAGCATTCATCAATATACGTGCTTACTCGTATGATATCCCCAAGTGCTTTCTATAATACAATTATTGCAACTACGAGTACAAAGGCCTTGGAGCTTTTAACACAATGATATATGTATATGCACATATAATGGAATGCTTACGCAACATTTAAAGAAAAGGTGGTACCACTTTTCCAAAGAAGGCCAGGAGTGGCGTGTTTCCTGCTGCTTCGACCTTGTTATGTGCTTTGTAGCTTTTGACAAAGAAAAATTCCGTTACTTTTATATTTGCATGTCAGCCAACACTTAACATTTTGGGGCTCATAAGTTAAGTTGTTTCCATTAGAAAAATGTTTTTTGTTTTGTGTCTTATTATAAATTTTGGTTGCTCACCTGCGTGCATGTATTGTAAATATCGTAAGACAACTAAATTTTATAGCTAAAGTGTGGTATCTTTTGAACACAACCCCAGAATTCATTTCATTTCATTAAATCCCATCTCATTTTTGTCCTCAAATTTTATTGTCATTTTGGCGCGCCAATTCCACACTGATTTCGGCCAAAAACCCACTCTGCATGGATATATTTGTAAATATAAACATATACATATTTGTGTTTTTCGACGCTTTGGCGCCTAAAATCATATCATGGAAAATCATGCAATGTAGAGCAATTCGACAAGAACAAATACTCGTGCATGGCATGATTTACTATACATAAATGTGGAAATACAAGTATATGTATGTTTGTACAAATGCACATCAGCGAACGAAATGGTATAGAAATTTTTGATTGCCTTGCTTAATATACAAGTATGCGTATGCGTATTTATTCCTGGCTAAAAATCAATGATATTTATAACTTATTGATTGGAGTTTAGCGTGCTTGCAATGAAACGTCCTTGGCCGACAGGAGATATCGATTGCAGAAGAGACGGAAATTGTTTTACACTTCGGGTATATGGTATGATATTACGTAAGCGGTAAGAAGAGTTAAGAAATTGGTATCATTTTACGCATGTGAAATCAAAAATATTGCTGCCAGATTTAATTCTATATTTCGGTGATTCGAGACCATCTTTCAGAGTAAAGGGGGGAAAAATTTAGTGATTTTTCGTTGTGATTTTATATTTTTTGATAATTTTGAATTAAAATATGCTTTCCTCTTATTTGGTGAACTCTGACTAGAAGGTTCATCCTTGACCGAAATACTCCGATAATTGGGCTTCAACTGTTGAATGTTGAATGATCTCAAAATGGTTGAAACTATTAAAAAATGTCTGTAACAAACAATTTAAGTAGGTTTGTGTGAAATTCATAAATAAATTTTAACTTTAATATTTGCATATGGTATGTTCGAGTTTTGCTTATTAAGATGGCCACGTGTCCGAATGGGCTTGCGCGTCATTTCCATTCATATTCATATTCTGGTATTTGAAATCCACTGTGAGCAGGCAATGGCAAACCTCTCCCATGAAAAAACTTCTCACCATTCATCAACTATTCGGCACATATATCAGCCATATTTTAATTTTACACCGCCACCTCATTTTGCAGTTCGTGGTAAGTCTTTCACTCAATTCTACAGTCTGCTGTAGAAGTTTCGATAATTTTGAATCTTTTTGCATAAATTCAGAGCATTAAATCAACTTTAAGTGATACCAGTGACACCGAAAATTCGAAGAAGTTTTTCGAAAGGAAAATATTCCGACAGAATTCTGCAGAATTACTACATAATTATAAAAAATCACAGGACATTACGCAGATTTCGTTGATATATTACGGCTCGCTTGATATCAAAGGAGTATTAAAAAACCATGCAAAAAAAAAAAAAATAATAATTTTGTATTTAAAATTCACGCATCGGAAAGAGTATTTTATTAAAAATATCACAAAATCTATTTGTCATAAGCAATGCGAAAAGGGGGTATTTAAAAGAGAGTGAATCACGCGAAGTTTTGGCAGAACATTTAAATGAGTTTTTTTGTTTGGAGAATTTCCAAAGCTTTCCTATTTTTCAACCTAGTTTTCGTATAATATTTTAAAACCAGATAAGATATGCTACATACAATTTGCTACAAGTGCTGACATAATTTCAATGGAACACATACAACTTCTTAAGTATATTCAAATAGCACTGTAATATATTCGGAAGCATGAGCCAGCAAAAATACAAGAAACTAAGTACATATATTTATGTGCATAAAAACAAAACTAGGAGTAGTTTTTGGAGTGCATCCAAATAATGGCTGCTGGTCTAAATGCGCATGAACTCATAATTCAAATTGCACACAAAACTTCAATCACAATTCGCACACATAAATTTGAACGTGCCTGCAGAGATATTCTCTCGTCGCAGTCCTTCGCTGCCTATAGAGAAGGAAAATATATAATATATATATATATATGCTATATATAATTGGCGCGTACACCTTTTTTGGGTGTTTGGCCGAGCTCCTCCTTCTATTTGTGGTGTGTGTCTTGATGTTGTTCCACAAATGGAGGGACCTACAGTTTCAAGCCGACTCCGAACGGCAAATATTTTTA
>JAYXIM010048814.1:0-12396 GCA_037575425.1 Anastrepha fraterculus
AAGTTGTGAAATTACTCCAGCAGCAAGCATCGGTTAGAAGCCCCCAGTGTATCAAAAGATAAATCAACCAATAAACTAAATCAACTTATATAATACCTTTCTTTGTAATGATTATGATTGGAGTCGTTACCTTCTGTCCTGGATTGGGATCAAACTAAAGCTAGTATATTCGAAATATACCTATTCACATGTTTTCATAATAAAATAAATTTTCAAACTTAAAGGAGGTAGATTAAGGGGTAGTGTTTTCGATTTTGTCTGGTTACTTCGCAAGTGTGTTCCATTACCAATTTGCTATTGGATTTTGCATCGAGAGAGATCGGCCCCTTCCCTTGCTACCTCAGATTGAGAACAAAGAAAATTTCAAAGTTAGTGATTCTGTGAAGTTATTTTTTCTTTTGTTATATAATTCATAATCAGTTTTTGTAACAGCATTTTAATATCGACATCCATATTGAGGGTAACCACCTCTGTCCAAAGCATACGCATTAGATAACGAAGATGCGGATGCAGTAGCGCCTGCTCCATAATCACGTTTATGACGCAGGAGCTCGGCCACATCCTCCGACATCAAACGCAAAGGATTCACAGTGATCTCTTCTATGTGCTCGAGTGTTGGATATGGATAGCATTGCATCGAAGCGATGAGTGCCAGAAAGAATGCGAAGATCAGGATGTTCATTTGGTTTGTTGTTGTTTTTTTCCCAACTAATAAAATAATGAAGTTTGTAAGTGCTTGTCTGCGTTAATTATTGGCTTAATACGGCTTGTTTGCGAAGTTCTGCAGTGAAAAACTTTTAGAATTATTCTGCTGCTCTAAGTGCGCCGACAGTCAATTATATACTTATTACAGCCCTGGGAAAATTTATTCCAGAAAATTCGAAATGTTAAGTTGTATTAATTACTCGTATTGAATTTTGAATTAAAAATAATAATTATTTTAAATTAAAGCTATTGTTTTTTCAAACTGGTATAATTACGCTTTCACTTTTTTGTAGCAGCTCAATGTGGTCAATGCGTAGCACTGTTTTTATGGCGTAAATGATTACAGATTTTAAAATATTGCACAACACTCAAACGTTTTTTTGTATTAAGAGAACAATGCAGGTTTTAATTTATAAAATGCTTATACATTATTTGTGAATAGAAAAATCACACGTAGACATTGTTTGGGAAGCCTTGATTTTTAAAAGATAGAAGGTGTTTCTAAGAAGTTATAATTTTCAAACTGTTCGCGATAGTGTGGTTGAAGTGCCGTCCACCTCAACTCGTCGTCGTGCCCAACAATTGCACCTCTCACACTCGTCGTTCAGGCGTCGTCAGTGGTCAGAATGGTGGCAGGAAATGGCAACAGTGAATGACCAATTTTCGAAAAAAATCATCTTCAGTGATGAGGCACATTTTCACCTCAGGTGGATTCGTCAATAAGCAGAATTGCCGCATTTGGGCGAATGATAATCCAAGAGTAATTGCCGAAAAACCAATGCACCCACAAAGAGTGGCTGTTTGGTGCGGTTTATGGGCCGGCGGCATCATTGGGCCGTATTTTTTCCAAAATGAGGCCAGTCAGGTAGTTGCTGTAAATAGTGTTCGCTATCGTGAGATGATAACGAACTTTTTATAGCCCGAATTGGAAGATATGGATGTGGATGATATGTGGTTTCAACAGGTCGGTGCCACTTGCCACACACTAACGAAACAATGGCTCTTTTGCGCGAAAAATTTGATGGCCGAATAATCTCACGTCGCGGCGATGTCAATTGGCCGCCAATATCATATGATTGACACCGTTGGACTTCTTTCTTTGGGGTTATTTGAAAGAAAAGGTGTACGTCGATAAGCTAGCAATAATTTAAGAGCTAAAGGATGAGATAATTCGGCACATTAACGGCATAGAACCTCAATTATGCCTCAGCGTCATCGAAAATTTGAATCATCGGATGGAGGCGTGCCGCCGAGTCTGTGGCGGCCATTTGGCCGATATTTTGTTCTATACATAATTGAGCCACACCAGTATTATCATTATAAAGAGAAATGAAAAAAAATTGTATTAAATTCAAAATCAACACCGGCCCTTGAAACTTAACCACTCTTAATTGAATAGCTAATGTGGATTATGAAGTCTAGAGTGTGCTATAAATAGTGGGAAATAGGAAAAACTAAGATTTTTTAGATTAAATTTAAGCAAATATTCGATTATTAGTGACGAATGAGAGTGGTGGTGCGGCCTGGGGGCTGTGAGAAGGGAGCTCCATCATAAAAACGTGCCTATAACCTTCATTGGGTGAAAATATGAATGTATACAAATTTTTACGTCATTTGGTGTTGTCGTTTCGTAGTGATGCGTGGACAACGTACAGACATTCACCTTTATAGTACAGATAATCTCTCTCACTTTTAATATACGTATTCCATTGATGGTCCAATAATTGTATATCGTCCCTGCAATCTTCTTGCGGAAGCTCACCAAAATGTAATATTTTTTTAGGAATAGTTGTTAAATGCGGCACTAAATTTCCAAAGAGCTTTTCCATATGAAATTTTTCGTATAAAGGTAGTAAACATGGCCACCATTCGCTGCGGCTCAATCAATTTGGGGATAAAATATTTCTCTTTGCGTAATTAATATATTTTTCGAATTTGAGCCAAATCGGTCTATAAATAGGATTTTCAGATATATTTCGACCACCGCTCCTCCAACGAAAAATCCTACGATTTCCTTCTAATTGTCTAAAGACGAACTTATCCTATGAGTTTGAACATACGCGAAAAAACAGCAAAATTTTTATGTATACAATATAGAGCTTTCGTTCATCTGAGATGCCTATAGTGTCAGAAGTTTCACGCTTAGTCACAAACTATATCATACTCTTGCTTAATGATTTATGGCCTTGCTGTATTTTTCTACGTCCACTACGTACTGCTTGTTTTATGATCTAGAATGCTTGTAGAACCCCTTTTAAACTCTAAAATCAACCAATGTTTAGTCGGAAATAGAAAGCTTATAAAAGGGGGAATAGTTCGAAATAAAGCACAAGGTTCCTTATATCCTTGTACTGCTTGGGTCCAAATCCGAAACTTATTGTGTGCATAAAACACCAGAATGGTGCCCGCAACTGGGTAGGCAATGGCTAATTTGGAAAAGTTCCTCATAAAATGGAAGACACATATCACAAATCGGAGGATGAGCTCGGCCAAACATCCAACAGAGTAATAGTAAAATATGTAAATAATAACCCTCCCTGTTAATGTGTTAATAAGTAGTCATGTCGTGATGCAGAATCTGTTCCGGAACGCAAAAAACGCGACGAACATTCTGACACTGTAATATCTACAGAATTTATTCAACAAGTGCAAGCGATCGTTGACGAGGACCCTTCAAAATCAATTAGGGCCCTTGCGAATGAGCTTAATATTTCTGATCTGAAATCCTACGTTGTGCGCAGAAGACAGCTCATGTTGGAGCAAACAGAGAGCTATGTGATCAAAATATCAAATCGGCATCGAACAAAATTACCGAACTTATGGCCGCCTAACACCCCGGTCCTTAATCCCATAGGTATGAGACGTAATTAGCGTCAACAACAAATTAAAATTGTACCCAAAGCGTTTGAAATATATTATTAAAATCCGTTCAATAAATTTACTTTGTACAATCCAGTTTTCTTTTATACATTCCAATGCACACATACCGATCAATTCAATGCTTGTTACATCATAATTTTTTTGTCATAATATAAAACATAACATTACTTATATCTTGAAAGCAGCTCATCACTTTTATACACTTTATTTGCCGTATTTGTTGTAGCCACCAGAACTGGCTGAAGCTTGGGCGCTGGCACTAGCACTAGCACTGGAATAACCACCATAGCCGCCACCGCCACCGCCATTATAGCCTCCGTTGCCACCACCACCATTATAACCTCCGTAACCACCTCCACCACGACCGCCGCCACCACAACAACCAGGACCATAACCACGCGCTTCTCGTACATGATCGGAGTCCGCATCCGCAAGCAATGGCACGTTCACCGTATCTAACGTTTCTTGCTGTGGCTTATCAGCACCTGAACTGGGATAGGCATAAGCCAAAGCAAAGAATGCCAAAAGGATTGCTAGAACCAACTTCATTCTCGGTAGTAAATTTCAATAATGGTGATATGCGAAAATTTCTTAGTTGTAGACGAAGCAAATACAAATCTACTTTGATCCCTCTAAGTTGCATATCTTCGAATTTATACTAATTTCTTCCATGGTGCTCATAGAACTTTTAGCTCATAGATTCCCCTGGGCGAGCAATTAATCATTCGAAAAAGATTGCTAACTCATAAAAAAGCGTAAGTGAATGTGTTTGTTGATTTGTGAGTGTGTATGCTATTGAATTGAGTTATAATTAATGGTAAGTATACTTCAAAAATTGCTCAACAGATTTTGCGGGGATGTGAAGAGGAGCTACATAGGTACATATGTACATATTAAAAGATCCCCGAAAGTTTTGTTCAACACCCAGACAGCTATGTTTGAGAATTAAAAAATTAAAAACAATAGTTGAATTTTTAATAGAAAATCAAGCAAACTCATTACAAGCCAATGCCGACACTGGCCAACGAAAATTTTGCTCCAGGATGCTATATATAACATTTTATTTCTTTTTGCACAGTCTTGTAGCAGGGTCGTTCCTCACATTTAACTTCGAATTGGTCTTCCTCTCTGTACCTTAATATACAATTGAGCAACTGAGTGAGCGTAATGAAGCGAATAAACGCCAAGCTCAAGTCCGCTAGGCATTCGAGAAAGTAGACAACTGTGTCGCATCTTGCCTAGAGCAGGACAGTGACAAAGGTAGTGTTCTATAGCCCACACTTCCGTCTCGTCTCTATAGTAGCATCCGCTATAGACAATGTTCGTTCAGTTATTATTACTACAATCTTCGTAAGAATTTAAGTTCGCGGTACTTTAAGGGGTAAGAATATCAGTGATAAGCCTGATTTAGCTGGTTTCGTCAAAAGTTTGTTGCCAAAGGGTCTTTAAACATGTTTACTCCTCAGCTCAGTTTACCAGATATAGCCCATGGGCCATGAACCCATACAACGGCACATGCATATCATGGCTAACTCCTTCCATATTCAATTGCTACTCTCGAGTATTTTTGATTACATAGAATTTGACTTATTTATTGGGGAAAAAACAAAGATAAGAAAAAGAAATGTAAGGAAATAGAAGAAAAAGAGTTTAGTTATTGTTACCTTCGAAGAAGTATTATTTGATTGCAGAGATTTAATAGCAACTTCACAGCCGGAAATTTATTTTAGACAAATAATTAACTAAAAAGTCAGTCAATTCAAGTAGACAAAAAGAGCAACAAGAAAAGAAAATAAAGTAAAACTCTTTAAATAAAGGAATCAGAATCAGAATCATGTTTTAATTAAGGCACATGAATATACAAAATATATCAGAACAAATAACAGCACTAGCTCAAAGCCATCAGCTGGTTTTTATCATAAACTGGAATTAATTATATGTAATATTTACTGGATTGTGATAAATAAAGAAAGAAAATGTTTGTTACTTTTCATGACGAAAATCCCAATTAATCATTAAATGCATGAAACATAAAACATTTATTATTTTACTGTGTAGACTTGTGTGATATGTACTTCTGTATGAATAGAAGAATGATGTATACTCCAGGTCAGACAAAACTTGAGAAATGTACGATTGACTATGTATGAATGTACGCATGTATGTATGTATATGCCTGGAATATGAAGTTAAGTTAATAATTCTTAATTCTTATATTTCCATGGACGTCATTAGATTTCAGTAGTGAAATCTTCATCAATAAAAATATTTGTGCCACCATATGTTTTCTCTTTCGCTACCAGCGTCATTGAAAGAATCGCGGCACAACATTGTTTCATTACAGAGAAAAAAGAATTCAGTATTGGATTAGTAGTTAAAGTGGAACAAGTTAACTATTTCAGGCTAAAATCGAAATTCATAAAGACAAAAATGTTTCCTTTTAAGTACCAAGTCTACCAAGACTTACTAGCGTTCCCATGACAGTCGGTTCTACGTTTTCGGAACGACCCGGGCTTCACTGTCATTTGCTCTGCAGTGGGATCTGAAAAATATTCACACTGTTTACAGAGTTTGTTAGAGCCGTGCAAAAAATGCAGCAGTTTTTTGAATGCTAAGTTTGTGGAAGAGCTCCAAAATAGCTTGTATTAGTTTGATGTTGAGTAGTTTTTGAAAATAACATTTTCATTATTACATGGAATCTACCAAAGTTACGCAATTTTAAATGTTCAACATATTGCAAAAATTTATAGAAAGAGCTAAATTCAGTCCGGGCAACCGCGCACAATTTAGTAGAAATAAAATTGGGGTGACTGCTAACTTTGGGAATCTAACAAATTCACGTAATGAAATGGTAAACTTCCGAGTGCATTTCTGCCACAAAAAAGCTCTTCATAAAAAACTGTCTGACAACCAGCAGGAGGAAGAGCTCGGTCAAATTCCCAACAAAGTGCGTAAGCGCCAATTATAGATCTACAAGTTCGTACATGTAAAGTGGACGTGGTTTTATCACCACTCCATAAAATTTATGTCCGATTCACAGAAAAGGGGTACATACGTATACTAAGTTTGGGATATTCTCTAAAATTTTTCTCTCCTCGCATTTCTTTTTTGAGCTTATCACTTTACCAATAAATAAAGTGAATAATTTTGCTGCATTTCCAATAGACATGCCTCTTTTTCACTCTTTTTCGACCAATACCCCATTTTTAACACCAACTTTCACTAAAAAGTGATCAAGTTTCATGGACTGATGTCCTGAGCATTGTGCTAAATGTGTATATACGAGTATCTATAACTGTCTCGATTACTTCATGCTATTACATACAACCGTCATGTGAACAAAATCAAAATAACCTTGTGCACAAGTGCGCGGGTATAAATATTTTGTGCAAATCAGTTTTTTACAAAATACTCTTTTACGATTTTTTTCAAAACAAAAATTTTTTTATTCATCTTCGGTTTTTTACAAGACTTTCTCAATACCAAAGTACGTTTACCCAATCATTATGCCTATGAATTTAGTTTTTTGTCGCAATTCATCAGCTGGCACATTTAGCTAATAATTAAATAAATTTACGTCTCGCTCGTTCCCGCTTCTGAAAATGGCAAATGCTGCATTGACGTTAGAGAGCCAGTTTGGTGATAGGCTATATGCCAGCTTTGGCATAAGCTCTAATTCAATTCCCTTGCAGGGAAATTTTGAAATAGTGAAACAAATTTCTGCTTTTCACTCCATATACCACATTATCATGTTTTTTTAGATAATTAAAAAAAATATTTCGCAAAAAAAGTTTTAGTTTTTAAATAAAAAGTCGTCTTCTTCATAAAAATCATATTTTTTCTCAAAAAACATGTGACATAAAAAGTTTTCTTAAAGATAATTCCATTTCTTTTTACATCAAACAAAATAAAATGATCTTCATACCATCATCTGGCACAAGTTTTATAATACGATATTAATAGAAATGGATTTCTTAGCCTTAAAAACAATAAAAATAAATTTTTTTGCATAGAATTATCTGACAGCGTAAGGTTTAAGTAAAAATAGGTACCAAAAATGAATTCGTATATATATTATCGTATAATAAGATATTATTTTGAGATTTGGTTGGGGAAGGTGTAAACTTTCATTCATATTCGGTTTCATGCAGAACTGCAATAAATAATAGATTGAAATTGTGCTTCATCCCTAAAAGTTTAAGCTCTTTTATTGGTTTAGTTCTCGTCATAGAAGAATATCGCGTGAAAATGTTCAAGATTTAATTCCGTTTTTTTTGTGACTAAATTGAATATTTCAAGCACCTAAAAAGAACACAAATAACACTCGCATGAAAAACATATCTGAATGCGATTTCCACAAAACACCCTATATTTTATAATGACATTGCCTGTTTTGACATATTCTCAATGGTGTTGCAATATCTCAAAATTTAAGAAGCAACTCTCGCATTCCTTCCACTTTTTTATTGTAAAAATATTATTGAGCTTATATTCAAATGTAAGCAACTAGTAGTTAATAAGTGGCTTAATTGAAGATACAAAATTTAAATTTCAGAATACCTTTCAGATTGCCAGATGCGGCATAAGAATATTAAACTTTGAAGTCAGATATAACTGCAATTTATTACCCATTTCTTTACCGAAAATGTAATGAGGAGTTACCACCTACTAAATATCCTTTACCAAATTCACTATTGGTTCCAGTTTGTTCCAAAATATATATGTAGCGGATGCTTTCCATTTCAATTCAACCGGGCTACTCGGGTCATGTTCTTCGATTTCGATGTAACTTAAATATGTTGCTCTCTGGTCAAAATAATGAGACACGTATTTTTTTGTTCGCCCGAAAAAAATTTTTTTCAAGAGTTATCGGCAATTTTGTTTTTTGCCTCAAACTCGATTTTTTTTAATTATATAAGAAAAAAATTTTTTGAAATGCCCATAACTTAGTCAAAAATGAACCGATTTTAATAATTCTGGGTTCAAAATGATCGTAATTACTTACACAAGCGACTTCATGTAGAAACAATTGCAAAAAAGTAGTTGAAAATTTTTTATTTAGTAAAAAAGAAAAAAAATTTAAATTTTTTCAAAATTCAATATTTCAAAAAGGGCATTTTTTTTTTTTATAACTTTTTCCAAATCAAAAAAACATCTCAAACTTTAATTGAGCTGCATGCCTAGTAGCTAAAATGCGTTGTTTTTGAGTAATGAATTTTTGAGTAAACACCCTGTTTCGCACTTTTTGTTTTTTGCAAAATAAAAAATTTTCAACTACTTTTTTGCAACTATTTCTACATGAAATCGCTCGTGTAAGTAATAACGATCATTTTGAACCCAAAACTATTAAAATCGGTTCATTTTTGACTAAGTTATGAGCAATTAAAAAAAATTTTCTTATATAGATTATTTCCATTTCAATTCAAAAGGGCTATTCGGGACATGTTCTTCGATTTCGATGTAACTTAAATATGTTGCTCTCTGGTCAAAATAATGAGACACGTACTTTTTTGTTCGCCCGAAAAAATTTTTTTTCAAGAGTTATCGGCAATTTTGTTTTTCGGCTCAAAATCGATTTTTTTTAATTATATAAGAAAAAAATTTTTTGAAATGCCCATAACTTAGTCAAAAATGAACCGATTTTAATAATTTTGGGTTCAAAATGATCGTTATTACTTACACGAGCGATTTAATTTAGAAATAGTTGCAAAAAAGTAGTTGAAAATTTTTTATTTTGCAAAAAACAAAAAGTGCGAAACAGGGTGTTTACTCAAAAATTCATTACTCAAAAACAACGCATTTTAGCTACTAGGCATGCAGCTCAATTAAAGTTTGAGATGTTTTTTTGATTTGGAAAAAGTTATAAAAAAAAAAAATGCCCTTTTTGAAATATTGAATTTTGAAAAAATTTAAATTTTTTTTCTTTTTTACTAAATAAAAAATTTTCAACTACTTTTTTGCAATTGTTTCTACATGAAGTCGCTTGTGTAAGTAATTACGATCATTTTGAACCCAGAATTATTAAAATCGGTTCATTTTTGACTAAGTTATGGGCATTTCAAAAAATTTTTTTCTTATATAATTAAAAAAAATCGAGTTTGAGGCAAAAAACAAAATTGCCGATAACTCTTGAAAAAAATTTTTTTCGGGCGAACAAAAAAATACGTGTCTCATTATTTTGACCAGAGAGCAACATATTTAAGTTACATCGAAATCGAAGAACATGACCCGAGTAGCCCGGTTGAATTGAAATGGAAAGCATCAGCGGTAGAGCACCAAAAGTTTATATTCTTGTTCTCCTCAACTATTTTCGGATAGCTTAGGAATGAATAATCTTATTCTTGGTAAGTGCTAAGATGTGCTAAAAAATATCCATCTGAAGTGGGTAAACCCCATTCAGTTTGAGCCCAAAAATTTGTGGGTATTATTATTTTGAGGGAGAATAAACAAAAATTAATCATGGTTTTAAATTCATTTGAAGCGCACCAGTTCATATCTAAAAGATTTTCCTACAGAGAAGTATTTAATGCCGCTTGGTGGTATGCTAAGTACCTATTTCGATTGGGGGATTCACTTCAACTGGGAATGGCTAAACGACTGGCCATAAAGCAACATTTTTTGTTATGTTTTTATTTATATGCTGTATAAAATATGTATATCAGTAAATATATACGATTTAAAATATTTTTGCCGGCTTTTTTTAACTTGTCTGCGCTTTACTCAAATTCGTAAACAAATCCCATGCCACCTTTGTTGCTTTCTTTATTTAATAATAAGTATTGTTAATTTAGTTATATGTATCTGATTTACATTTACTCGTAACTGGTATAGAAAGCATAAATCAAACAACAGCCAGTCTTATTCCACACACATATGCATATGTATGTGTGTATACGGATTAGCGATGTCCGTTTTTTAACATATTTCATACACATTTGTACAGATATGTGTGTTTGTATTTCAGAAATATTGTATTCGCCGTATAAATGAAATCTGGTTTTCGGTGATTTCTTTTTTCATCGATTGAATATTTTTTATTAATATACTTTCAATTCGCTAATAGAAGTAAAAAGTAAATATAAATCCTGCAACAATGATTTTCAAATAAATTTCAGTCACTTTTTTCAATAATTTCTGTGGAGTGTAATAACTAAATGTTACAAATCTTAGTTTAATATGGAAACATGGCTTGTTTTCAATAGTTGGTTTTATGTGTTGTTCAAATGATGTCTATATATATTAGGTTGGGGAATAAGTTCGTAGCGTTTTTACCGAAGATTTTTATTTAAACAAAAACCAATAATTATATCAATGAGTTAATCAATTATATATTTGCCGTTGCTTTTACATCCTCTTCCCACCTCTCGACCAATTTGTTGATGTCGTTCCGCCAAAAATCGCCTGGCCTGGTGTTAAAGTAGTGGTTGAGTCAGTTTTTAAGTACCTCTTTGTTATCGAAGGTAACGCCCTTCATATGGTTTGACAGGGAGCGGAAAAGATGGTCGGTGCAAGGCCCGGAGAATATGGTGCGTGCTGAAGGACCTCCCATTCGAGCTCTTGAAGTGCGACTTTCGTTGTTTTCTTTGAGCTCGTGGGGTACCTTTATGCCCGCAGTTAATTTTTTCCGCCAAATTACAACTCGTTTGATGACAGTTGTCCTAAAAAGTGATTTGAATACTCACTATTTGCCAAACAGCAAACAAATCTTTGTAAAATAAAAGAAAATATAAAAATGCTATGAACTTATTCTCCAACTCAATATATTTATTTAATTGGCGCTTACACCCTGTTTGTGTGCTTGGCCGAGCTCTTCCTTCTATTTGTTGCGTGCGTCTTGATGTTGTTCCACAAAAGAAGAAACCTACAGGTTTAAACCTACTCCGAATGGCAGATATTTTTATGAGGAGTTGGGGCGACCGCTATTAGAAAGAACGTTTTCTTCATTTTTATGTTTCACGTAGATTCTAACCTCCGAATGGTAGTCACGCATCAACCCATTCGGCTACGGCAGCCGCCGTAATTTCAACTAGCAATCACAGTGGAATCCCAGTAATCCGAACTTACAGTCTGAGATGCCAATTACATACACACGGACATATTTAATTTTAAATCATATCTAACCTTTCTTATACTTTTCAAATTTTGACGAATTACAAGAGACTGCCTTTCAAAAGTTCTGTACCGCAGAAATTCATACCCCAATAAATTCGCTAAACCGACTTCGTCTTGCAAAACGTTATCGAGTTACTGCGACTTATTATTTACGAATTTAAAATTGTCGTGATTTCATTATTTTGCTAATTAAATTTGAATAGAATTTCTTCAACTTTCATTTCAAGTTATTGTTATTGTTATTGTTATTGTGATTTTCAGATATTTTTTTTACTAATTTTTACGCGCATTTTGATATCTCTGTTTTGTGTTTTATTGTCAATGAACCTCTATAATTTTTTAACGAAATAAGCAAAAATAATGATGGGTCAAAACGTAAGCTGCCTCTGGGCTTGTTCGTTAAAGCGACATGTAATAAGTGGTTTTGCTTCACTATCCGGTTTTATTGTTTAAATATACATCTTTATTATCACTTAATTATTATTAATCGTTCCATTACCACGTAGTGTAGCTATCTAAAATGTATTTTTATTTTTTTTATTTTTGCTATTCTATTATATTTAAAAAAATTTAATATGAACCTAAGCAAGGGAGCGGCGTTGGGATAGTATTGGTCAAATGTAACAAAATTTTGAAGCTCTTAAAAAATCTCATGTAATTCTCATGCTCGTTGTAGATAATAAAGAATGCAAAATATCA
>JAYXIM010048819.1:0-13347 GCA_037575425.1 Anastrepha fraterculus
GTGAAAAAGCGGATCAATTTGGTTCGTAAAAAGTAAGTGAGAGGAGGTTAAAATGGTCCAGAAAATTATCTCCGTAAATTGAGAATATTATTTCTCTCATACATCGACTTATACACTTTTACCTCTTTGACCCAGATAAAAAAATTCGATGTTCTGAACTAAGTATGTCTTTTTTTCTGTTTGTTGACGGCCACAAGGAGTTAAAGGAAAACATATGTTGTTTTCTAATAGCGAGTACCTTATTTCCAACATAACAGCTCGGCCTCATTTTCTCCATTTTGGGAAGTTTTGTGGCATTGGCGCCTTCTTATTTTCATTAGTTTCGGTTAACGCGGAGTGCTTTTTCAGAAATACGGTTCACTCCGACTAGAAAGTGGACCCGATTCTTTTTTAAGTCATCTCAAAAGATGATTTTTGGCACGATATTTATACACGGCGAGAGGTGGTAAAAAATTAGCAAATTCAATTTAAATTACTTTAAAAAACTGCAATTCGAATTAAAACCTAATTTTTGTAAAAATGTATTTTAATTTCAAGACTAATCATTGATCTAAACGCCTAAGCCTACAAAAATTGCTAACGACTTCTACTAACTAACTAAGCTAGAAAATGAAAACGAAGTTGAAGAAAGAGAGTTCTTGAGGGAAATAGTACCAAGTCGTGGTTGTCAGAAGAATTTTCGGCGCAGCCGTTTTTGTTTTTTGTTGTAGAATGTTAAAATTAACTCATATTTAAATCTAATATCTGGAATTATTATAGAAATCAATTGTTGCATATGTCCTGAGAAGTTATTACTTAAAGACTAAAAGAGGTTTTGCCATTAAAAAAGTGCTCACGAACGATTTTTTAATTCCTTTGTTTACTACTTTCGATGCACCAACGCCTAGCGAGTAGTGGCTGAAACCAAAAGGTTCCATGTGATTACGTCCCGCCTGAAAGTATGCGAAATGGTTGAATCGCATCATAGGAAAAGCGTCCTGCTCTTCACCATATGTCGCTCAAACTGTTGTTGTTAAAAATGTCCATTCTTATATTTCCTAAGTAGATCTCTTGTGAGCTAAGTCGTTTGATCAGCGCTAAATTTTTGTTGCTTTTACATACAAATTTTTCGCTTGACGAGCAGCAGAATTATCTAGGCATGTATTTGTTATGTCATCAAATGTCAAAGATATGTGAAAGTAATAATTCTTGTAAAAATAAAGTCTACCATAGACGTATTTCATCATGCGCCTAAATGTATACCCCCCGTCCAACATAATCTTCTCGCCAGTTACAAACCATTATAACTAGGAGTAACACGCCTAAAAGCCGAAAAAAATCTCTACACTACATTTAGTTAAGTCACTGCTTAAGTATTTACTGCGCATCCGCCACCAATTTATAGCTTTATTATGCAAATTAAAAAGTTAATCAATACTACAATAACTCACCTGCGCCTCCACTTGTGTACCCGGATTCTTCAAGTAGCCCGCTTCATCGGCGCGTATGCCATTGCTGGTTTCATAGCTGCAATGCAGAAAGAAGTATAAATACCAAGCTGAATAGTCAAATATCTATTAAAAAAAGCTTTTGAAAAAAAAGTAATTTTTCTAGATGCTGAAAATCATTTGCAGCAACAATATTAATTGAAATGTCCTAACGTTCGATAGTAAATTTAAATTAATTATTCCGAAGCACTTTTACGTTGATCGAGTATTCATTAGTTACTTAATGACTTTTTCATGACACATTTACTAGCTCTTTAATGACTTACTTACTTGTATGTGTATGAACCATCTGGATTCAGATCGAAGCCCTGTTTTAATATCACTGCGTTTGCCTCATAACCGCGCGCTTGAGGCGGCAAGCCACGTTGCGCATCCACGCCACCAATGCAAGAGAGCGTGGCCACAACTGCAGCAGCTAATAACAGAAATGATGCCTTCATGATCTGAAAAGGGGGCAAAATACATGTAAGTGTGTATATGCAAATAGAAACTATAAATTATTTAATTTGTGCCTATAATTTGCCTATTTGCAAGTACTGGTAACGCTGTTAAAATAATTTATAGTGCTTTTGAATTCTTTTGCATTTTCGTGCATTTTGGGTTTTGCACGAATTTTCGCGATTTCTACGAATAGCAAGTTGCTGCTTACCACGCAACCGCTTGTACATATGTACAGGTATGTGCGGATATGGCTGTCAGCAGGGTTAAACGAGTGTAGTGTGATTGAGCCGTGGGCGTGTGTTGGCATATTGATTGCCTGAAGCGTGCTTGGAACAGCAATTTGGGAAATAATTTAACATATTTATTGCGTGAAAATGCATTATTTATACAATAATTAACAAATATTGAGGTAAGGCTAATTTTTAGTAAGTCGTAGAAAAGTTCGGTATGCAAAAATGGATAAATTTTCTAAAGGGTTTTTCAATAAGGGCGGGTAGATGTTGAAATGGAATAAAATGGCGTTTTCTGTGTGGCACGTAGCGCCGTCCTGCTGGAACCACATGTCGTCTAGGTCCATATCGTTCAATATGAGCCATGAGAAATTGGATGGGCGCAATGCGTGCAACGTTTGCGTTAATGAATACTCATTTTGATAATAAAGTTTTACCATTTGAACGAGCTGTTCAATCGTGTAACTTGCCATGATGATTTGGCATAAACAACTGAATAATAAACAAAAGATTTGATAGATGTCACCAAAACAAAATGGCTGCCACAGGGCGCCAAAATCGACCCGCGCCAATTGAAAAACCCTTTAGTATTTATGTTAAGTTACTAAATATGCATAAAACGCCTATGGCACTGAAAAATTTGTCCGCTCATGGGAGGTTACCGCTTATGAGAAAATTGTAAAAAATGTTAATAATATGTTATGCGAGGGTTGTCTGCTCAAGACAACCGCTTAAGATAGGAGTCCGTTAGGAGAGAGTGCACTGTATTAGTATTATATAAGTAATAAAAAGATTTTTGTGTTGTAAGAAGCAAACAATTTCTGACCAGTATCCTCTAGATACTTTTGAATTTAGTGATAGAATAATAAAGCTATATTTATTTGCATATAACAAAGACCATATTACAATATTTGTACAAATTCGTCAAATCTTCATCAAAATTTGCAACTTTTTAATAAGAATACAAACAAAAAATCGGTATGTACAGTTCTAATTTGAGTTTGAATTCAAATTTCTCGTTGATTTTCGATAATTTTTTCTTTTGACGAAGTTGTGAATTTTCTCCATATAACGAATGCATGAAATTTTGTTTTCTATTGAGCAAATGAGTAACACTGTACTATATTTTATTGGACTATAAAACTCCGTACACATTTTTGTGTCTATTCCGATCAAAAATTTTTAAGTTTTATCAAAACTGTTCTGAATTTTTATAAATATTTTACACAGTTTGAAGGTTGGATTGCCTTTCTTCGTGGCGCTTTCTTCAATGAGTAATGGGCAATGCACTGGTATTGAAAATATTAGTAGAAGTTTACCGACTTACCGATCCGAGTACCGAATTGAAATTTTATCGACACACTTACTGATTTTTCATTTATTCTTAATAAGTTTATTGGGCTTTTGTGAAACAACTGGCCTTATATTTATGAATATCTTATTTTTTTTTTTTTTTTTTTAATTGGCGAGTACACCCGTTTTGGGTGTTTGGCCGAGCTCCTCCTCCTATTTGTGGTGTGCGTCTTGATGTTGCTCCACAAATTGAGGGACCTACAGTTTCAAGCCGACTCCGAACGGCAGATATTTTTATGAGGAGCTTTTTCATGGCAGAAATACACTCGGAGGTTTGCCATTGCCTGCCGAGGGGCGACCGCTATTAGAAAAATGTTTTTCCTAATTTTGGTGTTTCACGGAGATTTGAACCAACGTTCTCTCTGTGAATTCCGAATGGTAGTCACGCACCAACCCATTCGCCTACGGCGGCCGCCACATCTTATTGGTTCGCGAACATCCTCAGAATCTTGTTTGGTAAACGGTAATTGTCCAAATCACTCATCAGCTACGAATGTCATTTTCAAATACAAATTTATATTCGAGATTTGAAGCCATAAACAATTAAAAACTTGCGTTGTAATTGATTTTTTTGTTTTGTTCTAGAAGTAAAATAGAATGACGACATGTGAATGAATGAAATCTAAATTTTCCGATCAACTTTTATTTATTTGAATTATATTAATCACTAACTGCTGCTCAAAACTCGGTTTGCATGTCATACTATCATACATTAGCTATAATTTTATTTGCATACACTGGGGTCCACTAATCCTCATTCATTTTCATTTAACCACTAAATATTCTGAATATGCCGATGACCGGTTTCTTGTTGAGTTGGCAAACGTTTTTAATAGGCTATATAATATGGGCCAAGTATCTGAATGTTTCCAAACAAGTCTAATATATCCGCTCTTTAAAAAAGGCGATAGAAAAGCTCCCTCCAATTATAGAGGTATCTCATTCATGAATTGTGTTGCAAAGATAATGATGGGCATTTTAAATGAGCGACTCACAAGCTGGGTAGAAAATAAAAATATTATAACAGAATTTCAAGCAGGTTTCAGAAAGCGACATTCAACCGTAGATAAAATATATAACCTAGCAGCAATAGTCCATATTAAGTTTAGGGAGAAGGCAAAAGTGTACGCGTTTTTTGTGGACTTTAAAGCCGCTTTTGATACTGTCCCTAGACAACTATTGCTATACAAGCTTCATGAAATAGGAATCTCCGCCAAAATGGCAAACTTTATTGAAGGTTATTACAGAATTACATGTTCGATAGTAAAATTAGGAGATGAAATGAGTGAAAAATTCAAAATATCGTCAGGAGTAAAGCAAGGGTGCCTGCTTTCACCTTTGCTCTTTGCTCTTTACTTGAATAACCGGCACGACTGCTTGGAGGGGGACTCTTTATAGATGAGTTAAATATCCGTTTGCTATTATATGCTGACGATATCGTCATATTGGCAGATGAGGTTAGTGCTCTTCAAAAAATGATAAGCAACTTAGAAAAATACTGCGAAAAGTGGAATATGCAAGTAAACTTATCTAAGTCAGCTATAATGATTTTTCGGAGAGGCGGTAGAATAGCAGAAAAAGAAAAGTGTCGTACGTTCTAATGTTAATGATTTAAAATGAAATGTAATGTGTATTTAAAAAAAAAGTCGAACAATAAATAATAAATATTCTGAATATGGGCCAGATTGGACCAAAACGATGTTTCCATATACGTATCTTGATTTTAGCGACAACTTGCAGGCTACCTGACATCTTATGGCTTATATTTAATTCAAATTTATCCTGCAGTTTTTGAGAAATTTAGTACAAACGAAAAGTACTATCATTTTTTTAATTAAGCCATTTATGTGTTAAGTCCTAAGGGACTAGCCTCAAGGCATACACAAATTGTGATCGCAAATGTATGCTTTTTGTTGTTGTACTGCCATGGTAATTACGCAAACCATGAGCCAGGTTATTGCCACTAAATATTAATTTTTTTATATTTTCTGTTAATGCTCTTTTCACAGTTTTGCGGCGGGTGTTTTTCGCACTGTTTTTAAAATGTGGCATCCTGTGTTGCAAATGAGGTGATCTCAGATGAGGGAATTTTGATTATTAGGTGATAGATATGAACCTCACATACATATTTGTGAAATATTTAGTTCTTAGTGAAAAATGTTCTGAGTAGGAAGTGACTTAAAAGTTTATGAGAAAACAAGAACTACTGTAAAAAAAAAATTCTAAAAGTAGCAAATTTGTGTGCATAAATGAAGTAAGTTTGCATGATCTAAATTTTCAGTGGACTAGGTGCGCTTCTAAAAGTAAGAGGTTCACATTTTTTTATATTTTTTGGTCTCCTCTTAAGGAACTCATATATGTTATGTATATTCATAAGATTATAATTGGCGCGCCCATCCTTTGTGAGGTATTTAGCTGAGCTCCGTCTCTCCATGAATGACACATGGATTTTTACGAAAAGCTTTTTCATGACAGATATGCACTCGGAGATTTGCCATTGCGTGCTCATTTGGTGTTAGATTCCTAATGGGGGCATCAAGCCCGGGCCCTACCGAGTGGGTTTCATGCACAAAACCACTCGGTTGTGGTGGCCACCCAGGATTTTAACCACACACAATTTCAGCAAAACAATAGTTAATCAGTCCAGTGGAATATATGTATATATGCATGTATGTATGTATGTATAATTTATAAAAATCGTCTGGAACTACAATTTTGGATTCATATACACAAAATAAGTAATCTGTGTTAGATTACATTACATTATTTTTTCTTATCATTTTTATGAACCAAAAATCCAAGACACACAAATCCTTTTTTCTCATTAACAGCTTCACTAAGCAAACAACACAAAGCATATTCACAGTAAATTTAAAAATCACATAAATATTTTAAAATATATAAACATTAATTACTTCAAGGAGCGTTCTAAAGATTTTATACTGTAACAAATTTGCTTTTCAAACCGTATCCGTCACTTACTCGCGCTTAAAACTTGAGATCGTCTTCGCTTGATGGCTCGTCAAAAAACTTTTGCGGCTAACCAAATAAAATCATATGCTTTTATACTGTTGTAGCGTGCGATTGGAGCAACACTACTTGCCAATTGTCAATTGCATTTGCAGCAAACTGCGCTGTGCTAAACGAAACAACAATACAAACAATACCGGCAATGGTGAGAGATGAACAGCGGCAAGTCAAAATAGCACAACAAACACTCAGCAGAAAAAAAAAAACGGAACAGCAACAAAGATAAATGCAGCGGAATGCATAAATGTGCTAGAGCCGCTAAGAGCATCCGCAACAGCAATACTCGTAGTGATGCGAGCAACAATAAAAATAACGAGAGGTATAAACAGCATCCAGATTGAAGCTAAAACTGCCACGCTATTACAGTTGCTGCCGGTTACATTGTTATTGTTAATAGCGAGAGAATGCAGAAAGAGTAAATTCTGTGGACTAGTTGTGTGTGGGGCAGCGATTGCAGCGCAGCGCTACGTTCGGTGTATCGGCGACCGAGGAGGCATCGCTTTGGTGCAGCGTGTCGTATGCGCAACATTTCATTATGGAAATGCAAATGGGCGTTGCGCATGCGCCCATCAATAAGAAATGTATGTATGTATATGGAAAAACAAAACAGCAACATGATAATAAAAATAGCAACACACCTCTCAGGTGAGTTGCAGTTGTGTGTGTTTGTTTTATGCAGAATGCAGTCGTGCTGTTAAACAAGCACATACCCACGTACATACATACATGCATGCGCACTGAACGAAGCAGTTCCGCTGTGAAAATAAAAACTACTTGTTTGATACTGTGGCAAGAACAAGTGGCATGCAGCCAACGTCAACTGAAGCATCATCGCACAGCAACTGCTGCAGTAGACGCAGCGGCATGGTCGTACACCAGCAGCTTTATTAGCATTATCAGCGCCAGCGGCTGCAGCCCACCAACCAATCGAATGAATGGCAAGGCGAGGCAATGCGGCGGCAGTGGCAGTGGCAGCTATTGGAGTGTCATCTACATACACACACCGTCTCTTCTGTTCACCAGCAATCGCTGAATAATCTACACACAAGTAATTTATGTGAATTGGCAATGCGATCGTTTTATTGCATTAACTTACAAGTTATTACAAGTACTTTTCAGTGATATAATTGTAGATGAGTTGAGATGCGCTTGTAGTTGTATATCTATGGCGCGGAGTGCATTGGCGGTGCGCATGGGCAAGCATTTGGGCAAGAAATCTCATTTTTTTCAAATTCATTATTGTTATTATTATACTTTTTTGTTTTTCGAAGTGGTTTTCATGCAGAGCGTTGCTTTTTACTCTTGGTGGGTGTTGCTGTTAGATTATTTTTTCATAACGGACTTATGTACATAGACATTGTCCATTTAGTTTGTGTTGTTTTTGCCTTTTAATCATTTTTTCTGATTTTTCTTGGATAAATGTAATATTAATTGGAAAATGTTCAACTCGTTAGTGATTTGTATTGGAGTGATGTGACGCGGCTGTTTGCAAAGCTTAAGAAAATAATTACGGCACCAACACTTTTAAGTCGCGCTTTGAATTTTGTGTACTTTTTAACCGCCAATAATTTAGTTGACCAGCCGTACACAAAATTATGCCCTGGGAACTTCGAACGTATTGCTATTTTAATGCTATTTATGTAATTATTGCTGGTTAAGTTTTAACTTAACACTTTTCACAAAATAGTAAAATACATTTTTTTTCGCACTATGTTTTAAATTGTAAGAAAACAGTTCAAAAAATTAAATTTTGTGTATCCACCAAACATGAAGCGAACTAAACTCCGGGAGAACCATTTTTTCCGATCATATTGAAAGCTGTTTATTTTTTTTTTGCATATCAACTTCCAAAAGTTTATTGATTCCTCCTATAATTTATAGGAGGTCAATGGCATGTCTAGTAATCCAAGTATTTTGGACATTGTCGTAAATTTTCTTGAAAATTTACGCCATTGAATTATATCCATAATTCGTTCATATTCAAGATTTGACATTTGAATAATAAACAACAGATTTAGTGGATTAACAAGAGTTTCGGAAGAAACCAAGTATTTGTGACTAAACATCGATAGGAAACTGACTTAGAAGTCAAACAGGAAACTGACTTAGAAGTCACCAGAGTAGAAAGTGATCCTAGATTTTATGCCTGTAAGAGAGCTTTAGGTACGACCTTTTAAATTAAACCTAAGGTTGCTCATTGGCTTTACACTGCTGTCGTCACACCCATTATTCTATATGGAAATGTTGTCTGGTGGTGTGCTATGCAGAAAAAACCCTATTCTAATTTATTGAATAAGGTGCAGAGATCAGCGGAATTAGCAATATGTGGCGTCATAAAAAACACGCCATTCATGGCTTTGGACATCATGTTACATCCGCCACACCTAGATCTCTTCCGCAAATACTCAGCGGCCTGCTCCGCTTTAAGGCTCAAAGCGAGCTCACAATGGAGGACTGTCACATATGGGCATTAAATCATCTTAGACTCTTACACGGATATACCCAGTGACTGTGATTATCACCCTCCCATTCTTTGCTTCGAAAGGAATTTCTTAATGAAAATCCTTTCTAGACTGGAATGGCTTGAAGAAGATCCAACACCCAACACACCCGTTAAGATCTACACGGACGGATCTAAAATGGACACCGGTGTAGGAGCAAGGTTATTTTGCGAAGAGCTTTCTATTAGTGAATCCTTTAAACTACCGGATCACTGTAGTGTTTTTCAAGCGGAAATAAACGCTATTCATGAAGCCTTAAAATGGTTAAAGATAAACAGAATATCATCAATGGATATCTGCATTCTATCGGACAGCCAAGCTGCCCTACGAGCCCTGGATGCATTCCAAATGGATTTGCGTTAACACCTGTGAAATTGCTAGGCAAATATGGCCAAGGCTAAACTTACATCTGCCCATGAGTATTATAAAACTGGGTAGACTTCAAATCATGACCTTAGTAGGGGCCCTCACAGGACATTGTCTCATAGGAAATCATGCAAGGAGATTAGGCGTTTACACGCATGATTTCTGTCGTAGCTGCAGAAATGAGGAAGAGTTGGAAACAATTCAACACCTTTTTTGCACAGACCCAGCTCTGATTTTTAAAATCCTACTTTTTAACGAATATAGATAATCTATACACTTTAGGTATCAACAACCTTTTACGTTTTGTAAAAAGCTCAAGATGGTTCAATATGGAGAGGGAAATGCAGCCCAGCCCCCACGGCTCACAACGGACCCGTGGTCTAAGTGGCACCGTTGTCTCTATGTGCAATGCAGCTGCCAAACCTAACCTAACCTAACCTAACTTATAGTGCACCACAGAACCATTATAAAAGAATATTTTTAACTTCATTTTGATTTTTGAGTAACTTTGGCTAAAATATTCGATGCGGCACCAGCTGGTGGTAGCAGAGGAAGGCCTCTTTTGCGTTGAAAAGATCAGATGGTGAAGCACTTGGCTTCACTTGGTGTTTCCAACTGGCATCGATTGCCACGCGAAAGTAACGACTGGCGCGCTTTGTTAAACTCGGCCAAAATCGCGTAAGCGGTTATCGTGCCAATCAAAAAGAAGATTTGAAATGGAGCAGAGAAATCCATTTGCTGTTTGTTTTCTTTTTAAAAAAAACGCGATGTTTCTCTGCTATTTTCTTTGTAATGAACTAATTTCCTCTTGAAATAAAAAATATATTTGAAAAATCCTGAAAATAATGAGTATTTTAATTCTGGAACTTAACCTGGGATCCTGGGAGTGTAAAACGAGATACCAAAACCCGGAGACAACATTGGCGTTTCGTTTTTAAAGGAAAGTTTAAAAAAAAATGTTTTCCTAAACAGATTTTTTTATGGCGTGGCCACCAGGATTTTATTGCACAGTTCAATCGAATCATATGGAAATGTTAAAAATGTATATATCAAACTAAAGTAAATATAGATTTAATCCAATGCTAGAGGAGGCCTTCCTCTTCCTCTGCTACCATCAGCTGGTACCGCATCGAATACTTTCAAAGCCTTAGCGTTTGTATCCATTCGGACGACATGACCCGGCCAACGTAGCCCCTGGATCTTTATTCGCTGCGCTATGTCTATGTCGTCGTAAAGCTCATACAGCTCATCGTTCCACCACCTGCGATATTTGCCGTTGGGAACCTGCAAAGGTCTAAAAATCTTGCGCAGAATCTTTCTCTCGAACACTCCAAGCGTCACTTCATCGGGTGTTGTCATCGTCCACGCTTCTGCGCCATACGTTAGGACGGGCATGATGAGAGTCTTGTAGAGTGTTAGTTTTGTTCGTCGAGAGAGGACTTTACTACTCAGTTGCCTACTTAGTCCAAAGTAGCACTTGTTGGCAAGAGAGATTCTACGTTGGATTTCAAGGCTGACATTGTTATCGGTGTTAATGTTGGTTCCTAAATAAACGAAGTCTTTTACAACCTCGAAATTATAACTGTCTAAAGTGACGTGGGTGACGATACGCGAGTGTGCCCACTGTTTGTTTGAAGGCAGGAGGTACTTCGTTTTGTCCTCGTTCACCACCAAACCCATTCGCTTTGCCTCTTTATCCAGTTTGGAGAAGGCAGAACTAACAGTGCGGTTGTTAAGGCCGATGATGTCGATATCATCGGCATACGCCAGCAATTGTACGCTCTTATAAAATATTGTGCCTGAGCGATTAAGTTCTGCGGCTCGTACGATGCTCTCTAACATCAGGTTAAAGAAGTCACACGACAGCGAGTCACCCTGTCTGAAACCTCGTTTGGTATCAATCGGCTCGGAGAAGTCCTTTCCAATTCTGACGGCGCTGCTGGTGTTGGTATGGTATTTTCCCTACAATAATCTATATATATAAAAAGAAGTTACATTTCCTTGGTAATCTTATAACTCAAGAACCGCCGAACCGATTAACACAAAAATTTCAGAGTTCCTTTCTATCTTTGAGGAGGTGGTTTGTGTGAAGTTTGATTGAAATCGGTGCAGCCGTTCCTGACATTTTATGTGAGTAATGGTTTCCTCTCATACAAAATGCCTGTAATATACTGTTTCTTGAAATAATTTTCAATATTTTGCTTTTACATTCAAATAATAATATACTGTTTTTTGAAAAAATTTTGAATCTTTTGCTGTTACATTCAAATACTAATATATTGTACTAAAAGAATAACACGTGCAAGAAAATCGGCGCAGCCGTTCCTGACATTTTATGTGAGTTACGAAATGTCTGTAATATACTGTTTTTTGAAATAATAATAGCAAACGACGTTAATTTATTGTGAATTTGTTAGCACATGCCAATGCTATGGACGTACCGCAAAAGTGAATTGTTTGTTTTATGTTTGTAAACGCTAAAGTGTACGCCGTATCGACGTGCAGCAGAAAACCGCTTAACCTCAAGACCAACAACAACAGTGTAGTCTACGATCAATTTGATTGAAATCGGTGCAGCCGTTCCTGACATTTTATGTGAGTAATGGTTTCCTCTCATACGAAATGCCTGTAATATCCTGTTTTTTGAAATAATTTTCAATATTTCGCTATTACATTTAATCTATATCTATATATATAAAAAGAAGTTACATTTCCTTGGTAATCTTATAACTCAAGAACGAGCTCACCTATCCAAACCAAATTTTTAGGCTTTGTTTGGACTATTCAGTAGATGGTTTGTGGCTTAGAATTTTAAGAATCGGATAACAGGGTCTCGAGAAATAGGCCAAAACGTGAACCCGGATAACCCTAGGACGTGTTTGTACAATATGGGTAGCAAATGGAAGCTGTTGATGATTTCTATAGTATAGAGTATTTTTCATACCGTTCCGTGAATAGGGTCTCGAGATATAATCCAAAACGTGTACCTGGGTAACCCTAGGATGTGTTTGTACAATATGGGTAGCAAATGGAAGCTGCTGATGATTCTATAGTATAGAGTATTTTTGATGCCGCTCCGTGACTAGGGTCTCGAGATATCGCCCAAAATGTGGACTCAGATAAATTAAGGATGTGTTCGTACAATATGGGTAGCAAAAGGGAGCTGTTGATGATTGCTATAGTATAGAGTATTTTTAATGCCCCTCCGTAACTAGGGTCTCGAGATATAGATCAAAACGTGGACCTGGATAACACTAGGATGTGTTTGAACCACATGAGTATACTTTTCGGCAAAAATGTAAAGCACTTATGGCTTTAATTGTGAAATTATATGTATTTGGGGAGGTGCGATGCCATATGTACTCCATCGAATGGCAGAAAAGGGGATTGCCGCACGCACATATACTAATTTGGCTGGTACATAAAATAACTCCGGATCAAATCGATAGCCATATATCAGCTGAAATTCCTAACCACACTGCTGATCCTGAGTTATTTCAAATTGTCGTTATATATTACATTTCCTTGGTAATCTTATAACTCAAGAACCGCCGAACCCATTGACACAAAAATTTTAGAGTTCTTTTCTATCTTTGAGGAGGTGGTTTGTGTGAAGTTTGATTGAAATCGGTGCAACCGTTCCTGAGTTATGACATTTTATGTGAGTAATGGTTTCCTCTCATACGAAATGCCTGTCTGGGAAAAACAATAACAAATACACAGCCGCTTATGAGCGCTTCTGTTGTACTGTTGTGGTTGTAAGTGTATTATGTTAATATTAATTTTGGGCGAAAATATAATAAAAACTGGAGCATTCAAGGAACTGGAAAAACATTTTTAACTTTATTTATTTTAGCATAATTTATTTAGCGTAAAAAATTGAAATGGAAATTAAAGAATCAAAGTTTAATTACAAGTTTTTATCGGCTCTTTCACCTT
>JAYXIM010048821.1:0-16507 GCA_037575425.1 Anastrepha fraterculus
GGTCACACAGATCAATTCCCTGGTGTAGGAAGGTTCCAAAATAAAAATGCAGCTGTGGTTCCATGCAAAATGTTAGAGTAAATATATAATAATAATTAAAACAACAATGTTGTTCTAGATTTGTTGGAGTGCGGCCGATTTAAAATTGATTTGCAAAAAATGACTTTCAAGTATATGGTTTGGTACTCATGGCACTGAGTGAGGCTGCTCTAAGACTCAAAATACGAGTTTTTAAACATTTTTCCCATCTTAATCCATTTAGTATGTCATGTTTAAGGTATTGGGTAATATTTTAAGGAAGAAAAAAACAAATTTATTTTTTGGAATTTTCACAGTGATCCAACTTTTTAATCTGCATTGTGACAAGGAATCGATACTTAAAATTTATTTTAAAAGCGTAAACAAATTTCATTACCTCTTGCATGGCGAATGCATTTTTAAGGACCACAACTAAGTAAAGTTTTTTTAGTTGCGCTTTTAAAAGCTCCTTCACTTAGTAGTTTGTGGACATTACAATAGAAATAAATATTAGAATAGCGAGCAGTCGTGTACGTCTTTGACAAATTCTATCGTCAAAGTTACCGCATTTGTGTCAGTAGCATCAACAGCATCCAATTCGTCGGCACTTAAATTGAAAAGCTCATGGCTGAGTAGTTAGAAAAATGCATTGATTGCAAACATTTTTCTGCTTCTTATGTATCGCCTTTGTTTGCGGCGGCTTAACACTATAAAATTGAGGTGATCGGTGCATGGTGATCGTAAAAAAGTATTTAATTGTATGTAAAATGTGAGATGTGAACCACCAAAAGACATCATCGGATACTTAGTGCGCTTGAACTGTTGCCATGGCTTTTACGCAGGTACATATGTCAATACATACAAGAGCAAGCACATACAACTCAGGTGGCAACAATGAAGGCCAATCAGAAATTGCGCGTTAGCATGCGCACACTCGCTTACACAAACACAACAACATTTACAATTATTCCTCAGCGGACATCATTGGAAATGCCGCATTCACGTCATCTAAATCGAGTTCGAATATTGGCAAAGTGTATTAATTTTTCATAGTCTGCCATAACTAAAGGTACATTTAATGGAACAACTAATACAATAACGCAACAAAAGACTGATTCAAATGTGCCGCTGATGATCATGCAGACGAAGTGGCATGATCATTAAGAGACATGATCAATGCTCATGTTGGCGCATCATTATGTTGTTATAGTGCTAATAAATTACAATTGATGTTTCCTACACGCTTCTGTGCCAGCTATGAACCAGCGCACATTGAAATACACGCATACATACTTACATTTCATTGCTGTTGATCTGTCTCTGCCTGCCCCTAAAGACGAACAATGAATGGCCAACGTTGCTGGTGCGCGCGCAGAGTTTAGAGTTTACAAAACTGCACTCGAGTGAGTAATCTGCGAAAAGAAATCAAATTTTTATCTGACCGACTGGGCTAAGGTAACAATAGACCAGTAAGCAAACTAAGAGCCAGCCAGTCATCATCTATTTAGCCAACAAGCCAAGCAATAAAGCTTTAGGTGGGTATGTATAAGTACATGCACATATATTTCAGTTATATTTGACTTATTTTTATCTTTGTTGCGTTTCCCAGTTCCCCAGTTCTGCGCTACACTTTTGGTCTTTTGCTCCTGTTGGTTGTTGCGCATTTTGGCGCACCGTTTTGTTGCATGGTCCATCAATGTGCTTGCCGGTGCCTTGCGTTGTACGTGTATGGCAGTACGCTGTCCCAAATGCAGCGCAGGTGTGTCTGGAATGTGCTGTAACCTCTGCTTGTATTTCGTACTTATCTATTGCTCAATGCTTGCTTGTAATAGCGAGCAAACGCCTTGAGCACAAGGCGTTTACGGTGATGGGGGTGAGCAGCAACTGGTTGAACTTTATTCTTGGCGTAAATTTTTACGAATCTAGGTGAGTGCAGCAGCTGTGTTGCACACCTTAAAAATCGAAATTAAAGACGCAAATACATTGCGAGCCGAATTGAGGGTATTTCATTGTAGTGAAAGTATTTAAAACAAAATGCGAAGGAGCACCCATTATTTCTAACGATTACGCGTTTTCGTACAAACTCAAAATACTCCTATAATAAGTAGTTGTAAGAAGCGTGGTATATTTTTTAGGGATGAGTGAGTGGCTGAAAAGTTAACATTACCTCATTACCATATAACCCTTAGCGACCCACGATCGAGATGTCTTTTGCATATATATATGTGTATAAGCTGCAGATGACTTCTTGGAGGATAATCTTATCATAGTTAGCACGCAGAACAAAGCATGTATCGTAGACCGTCATATGGTGTAACGATGCTATATGGTCTGCTAGGCAATGAACAAGCAAGGTAGTGCCCGAAACACCAAATGATACAACAATTCTTTTCCAAATTTTTGCTCGGTAGGTAATGGCAAACCTCCGACTGTATTTCTGCTATGAAAAAGCTTCTCATGAAGATTATCTGTCGTTCAGAGGAGGTGTAAAACTGTAAGTCTCTTCGTTTGCGGAACAACAAGAAGGCGCACATCACAAATTAGGGAAGGATATCGGCCAAACACCCAACAATGGGTTTAAGCGCCAATTATTATATAATTATTTTTGTGTGAATATTGTTGTTAGTTTTTTAGCCATAAAAGCTGTGACCAAATATAATAAAGGTTCTCCGAATTCGCTGAAAGTTTGCCTTACTTTCGCCAAAGAAAGAAAAAATATGAAATACGGTAAAGATTAGCGCAATGGCGCGTCTATGCCTCTTATAGCCAGGAATATTAAATGGTATCCGATTTACGTAGAAATCTATAAATCCGATATAAAAGTCAGCCCACTGCAATGCTCACCACCCAGTGGTTATTTGTGGAGCCGACCACAGATCAAGCTTTGCAAATGAGACCAATTCGTAATCAGGGTGCCACTAAAGAAATTATCATAAAAAGTAACGCGACAAATAAATGCAAACAAATATTTTTGGTTTTAAATATAAATACTTTTTCTTTTTAAACTGTACGCGAAATTTGCGAGCAACTGTGGACAATTTTGAATGTACAAATTGTCACGACAGACAAAGAAGCAAGAAAATTACAGCAGCTTTACTTTGAATACTCTAAAATTCAAGTTATATAGGCATGTTCGGATCCGAAATGGCAATTCGTACGATTTGGTTTTGGGTGTTCTGTAATTCGTCCGATTTCATGTAAATTCGAATTTAAGTTCGAAACAGCCGAAACAGGAAAGGTAGTGAAGATAATAAATGTTTGTTGCGCACTACATAACATATGTAGGAGTAATCAAATAGATGACATTGAAACAGAAAGCGTATTAGAAAACAATCCAATTGATGAGGAAATTGCTGAAAATGAGGAATACAGTAGATTAGATAGTGTTGGCAGAAATATAAGAGATTCTATTTCTAGAAATTTAATATTATGAAACATAAAATTTATTCATATTAAAAGTAAATATATACATAACCGTTCAATAAGATTCTTTTATATTTATTTTTTAGTATCTATCTCAAGCGTTTTAATTTTAATTTTAACTGTTTCATGTTGCAACTGCTCCATTTTGAGGTAATGTTTTTGCTTTTGCTCTATACTTTGAGTCTTCAAGCGATTTTGCTCTGCCAGCAATTCATTTTGTTTCTCAACAGCACGACAAAGTCGTCGAATCTCTGCCCTTTCATCTTCCACCTCCTGTTGCCCTCGATTCTAGATTGTTATGGGCAACCTTTTTCCGAATGCACCCCTTTCAGTGAGACCATATCTTGAAAAAAGACAACTCAAAAATATATGTATTTTAATATTTGACTAAATACTTACTTTTTTCCATCCATTAACATCTTTTTGGGGCGGCCCTTCTGCATTTAGCAGCGTCGTTAGCTCTCTCTGTCGCCCTTCGAAAAATTCTTCGCCAAATCTGGATGAGATTCCATAAACTAGACTAAAATTAGCTCTTGCCTGGAGTTCTTGTGTTTTCCCCTAAAAGTTTTTGAATAAGTTTTAAATATTTTAAATAAACACTTTTATTTACATAAATATATGCAGTTATTTTGAGTAAATACTCACATTTTGATAAATTTATTTCAATAAACAGTTTATAAGAATGCCACAAACCGCTAACGTTTAAGTTGCCGAAAATTCAACTGGAAAATTTTATCGATTTCGATTTCCAGAACAGGGTGACAAAACGATTTGCTGATGTTCGAAAAAAAACGAAAACGGAACGATTTACAGAACATGTCAAACGATTTGAAAACGGAAAATGCGAAAATATTGCCCGAAAACGATTTGCAGAACATGCCTGATTATTACACTATTGCAAAAATGTTCTGAAATTAGTTGATTTGAGGTATTTATTTTATCTTTTAAATTCAAGCATTAACCTTTTTTATTTTGACCGCACTTTGTAACATCTGCGACAGTATTCGCTGCCGGATGAAAAGTGTTCCGACAAGATATAATCAAGACAATTTTTAAAAAGCCAGATAAGATTTAAAATATACATAACAAAATTTGTCAAGACAAAATATAGATACAGAAGATCAGGGCAATGCAAAATCCCGACAGCTCTAAACACAATCCGACAAGACACAATCCAGAGAAAAAATGTAGCTCCCTTCAGATATAATAAGTTTGTGCCAGAGTGAGCAGGTGTATTATCATGAAGCAAAAGCCATGCATTTTTTTCCACAATTCCGGGCATTTTTTTTTTGTATTTCTTCACGCAAATGAGGCATAACTTCAAGGTAATAAGTTAATAATAAAAACAGTACGACCTTGTGATAAGAACTCCTGATGCAGCACGCCATGTTAACCGAAGAAAATAGTGAGCAAAACCTTGACAGTTGATTGACAGAACTTGGCGTGGTTTTTTTGGTCTTGGGTTCTCCTGGACTCTTCCATTTCGATGTCATAACTATATACTCATGATTTGTCACCAGTTATGACCCTTTTAAGCAAATCTGGATCATCAATGATGTCATTCAACAATTCCTGAGCCGGTGTTGTTTTTGGTCAAAATTTAGCAGTTTTGGAACGAACGTCGCTGCCATACGCTTCATGCCCAAAATTTCCGAAAAGTTTGCATAGCATGAGCCAACCGATATGCCGACATCTTCAGCAACGTCTCTAATTGTGATTCGAATATTCTCCATAACAATTTTCTTCACTTTCTTAACATTTTCATCGTTTGTTGATGTCCTGGGGCGTCCAGAGTGAGCGTCGCCATTCACATCTTCTCGATTTTCTGTGAAAAGCTTGTACCACTTGTAAATATTTTTTTGACTCAGAGTACTCTCACCGTATGCCACTGTCAGCATTTCAAGTGTTTTTGAGCACTTAATTCCAATTTTACGAAAATTTTTATGCATCTTCTTTGATCCATTTTTTCGATAGCAGAAAATCGCCGAACACGCAAAACACTTGTCTTATTTATGCCTCTCACAAACAAACTAAAGATGCTATGTTTATTGCTAATACCGTGAACATATCTTCGAGACCAGAGTACCAACATAAAAAAAATAATATCATAATTCGAATGTGCATAGCCCGCGAAATTTGAAATTTAACCTTATTTTTTGAACACACCTCGTACACCCATTGAGAGTGCGAACGTTTTGCATGTGTTGTTTTTTTTTTTTGTTTTTTGAAAACAAGTTAGCTTTTGGGTGTGAACAAATGCCGTTTTATAATATGCCGTATTACAAGATTAAATTTTCTGGAGCATTAAAAGGCCCCCGCTTACTTAATTTGCTTTCACTGTAATATATATATTCACAGATCTCATCACAAACTTTGACGCCACATTTTGTTCTATTGCGTTCCTGTATTATTTCCAGCTTTCTAATGTTTTCAGATTTTTGTTCAGCGATTGCGTGGCTGAATTCAAGAGCACCAAATTACAGATTCTATCTTATGGAAGCTTAGAAAGAAAGAAAAATAGGGCCACATAAACACCGAATTATTTTTTAGTCGATAGTGGGTGTCGCAGGGTTAATAAGTAATGTGGGTCACGGAATATAAAACTTTAGTGCAAAAAGAAAAGAAAATCTTACCAATAATTATAATATAAAACGACTAGTTTTATATAACAGCAAAAGGAATACGAGAATTACATACTAAGTATATACTTATATGTACGTCTTTGAAAACGAAAGCAATTTGCCCAATGTGGACATGCTTAACATGGTAAACACATTACTTCTCATGAGGACAGAAGAAAATAATATAAAAAGAGCCACAAGCGATTTCATGTGTTTAATATAAAGAATGTGGCTGACAATTCAAAAAAAGCGTTATGCATAAAGTTCAGTAGCAAATTTATAAACAACTGTTATGGGAACATATACATTTCTGGTATATCTACTGATGCCTCAGAATATTTTCACAGAGTAATGATGAAAGTTCATTTAAATTAATAGATGTTTTTATGTTTTTCCATCCATAAACTAAAGCAAACAACATAATTTTTATAAACGTTCAAGTGATTCATAGTTGAATATATATATATATATATGTATATACATAGAAAGTTAATGGCAATTGGTTTCTGCACACAAATGCTTGCATACTTTCCTGTCTCCTTCAAAATTATTTGAGATCCTTATCGCCCTGATATGGTGGCACTTTTCATTAAAGAAAACTTAGCAAAGACTTCTGGTACGAGTCAAGAAGCTCAGATGTGTGTACATGTTAAGCCCAGTAAAAAATTCACACCGCTTTTCTCGAGGATTAACATAGTAGGATTATCTGATTTGGAACAATAATAAAATTGTTGACCATTATTTTTTTAAGCAAGTTTGCTGAATCTCTTACAACTAAACTTAAGGGGGGGGTAAGGGATAAAAATCGATGTTTTTTTTTGCATGTTATTGTAGTAAAACATTTCAAAAATACCGTGTTAAAATTTTAAGTCAATCCGAGCAAAACTTTTTAAGTTATAGAGCATAAAGCCGAGCCGCCCCAAACATCTGCCGAGACGCAGCAGTTGCGCGCGTAGTCCGTTACAAACGTATCAGCGTAAATCAGCTTATATGGAGGATTGCTCCGAAAAAACTCTCTGGCAGTACAAGTATCGTTCAACTGGCAGCTCTGGTAGCTGCATGCACCTTTAATGAAGGCACAGGTGCTTTGCTGCAGTTTATGTATGACATGGGGATTAGCATTGGGCCAAGCGCTCAAGAATATGCGAGAAGAGTGGACCAAACTCGCATCGAAAGATCTGACTAAAAATGCCACCAACAGACTAAGGAGGGCAGGATAGCTCGTAGACTTGCTAAAAAAGATGCTGAAGACAATGACAAAGCTAGTGGAAACATACTCTATGGTGCTGGAATCGACGACTCCGTGTAAGTAGAAAGAAAAAAGTATTTTCTTGACGTTTTCATAACTTAAAACTTTAAACGCGGTTTTCTCGAACCTTTTTTTTTAAAGTGCGTAGTCATTGGCATTTGAAAACTACTCAACCGATCCTTTTGAAATTTTGCACACATATTTTACATATAAAAAACCTCCCCCAACGTTTTTTTTTTCGCCATTTTTTTTATATTAAGGTGGTTTTACACCTACAAAATGGCGGCATTTTTTCGTCAAAAATCACTTTTTACTTCAAACGACTACCAAATGGCTGAAAATGAAAATAAATCGTCAAAATAAACGTTGGGGGGAAGTTTAGCTCATACTTTAACTAAATTATTCGATTTTTTTGATTTCAGATGATTCTACGCTGAGATATGCTGACTACTGCAAAATGTATTTTTGAAAAAACGTCTACGTAAATGTGCTCTCATTCGCTCATTTTGCAATATTTTTACATAAAAATTGTATCAAATATTCTTGAAATGTTACTTTATAATATGCAACAACTTTTTATAAACTGACTTGAACCGTTTCGCTACAATAAATTCATGAAAAAAGTGTTTTTTTAGCCTTTATCCCTTACCCCCACCTTAAGCCTAACCGAAAGTAGTATAATCTAGTTCATATGATTGTTAGCCCATCGGGTAAGCTTGTTTTGGTCTGCATATCTCCAATAAACGCGGAGAGATCTTTTCGTTGTAGACGCGATATGCCAATTCTGTGTTCCCGGCAGTGCAGGCGGGTTCAGGTGAGTCTGGAATTTTTGGAGATATTTTTCTTTGCTATATTTAATTTAATCGCCTATCATCGGTAATTGAACATAACTATTTACGTTCGTGGTTTTAAAGTACCATGGCGTTGCTAATATTCTTCTTAGTATTTTGGATTGCCACCATTTTGAAGGCAATTTTAGAATTTTGCAAATGCAGAAGACCTCGCCCATATTGGTAATTAATTTTACCATCTCATATTTACACGTCTTTCTTGAGGCCAGCTTTGTTCCAGATTTTGTAGAAGGTGATAACCGCTGTGTGCTAGTTCAGAAGCAACAACAGAGAATAGAGAGAATAGCAACTCCGGTTAAAACTCCCACAGCTTGTGACGCGTACTTTAATATGTGCACGACCTGGTGTTGCATTATTGCAATCCCACCAAGCATAAACCTTCTTGGCTATTATTCTGGGCTTTCTGATCGTTAAGGGCGGCTCACCGCTATTTTATCACGCGCTTTTTCAGCTGTCATTCTTATATGAAAACCATTTTTCAATTGCAACTATCCGCCTCAAGAATGGCTTGACTACGTTAATTTTAGCAAAGAGCTGCAGGTGTCAATTCAATCCAAATCATTATTCTGCGTCAATTCGCGCATGACGTATACTTCGAACATCTTTCTGAATCCAACCTTATGCAAATAATGCGAGACGCTTTTCCAGTTAACTTTTCAGAATTTGATCAATGGAATAAGTGCTCACATTTCGACGCGATTGATATTTCACGTTCGTATTATCAGAACGCAATTGTTACAACCAACTCTTTCACTGTTTCGTAAGTAAGTAAGTATATCCCCCAATAAAAATTTTATATTTTGACAAAATTAATTCAAACTTGTGGCCATGCGGATGAATTAGTATTAACTACAAAAATCACCTATAAACAAGCATAGCCTTTAGCACAGCCTAAGCTCAAAAATACAAATTTGGAGATAAAACTGAAATAATAAAATATTTTCCAAGAAGTCAAACCAGTTATCATACATATACCAATCGACATTGTAGATAGTATCAAATACCTTCTTGGTTTATCTTTCTGACTCTCCTTTGTTTACTAGTATCAGATCTTCAATGCAAGCATTAATTTAATCATGTTTACTTATGAGAATCCAAATTAAAATTTGCTAAATTCACTAAGCGTTCAGACGGTACCATATTTATGTATATGAATAAGTAGATATGTGGCATCAATTGCTTCGAGGAATGCCCTCCGAGATACGAAAGCAAAATAATGAATCATACGCAACATAGAGTGAATCGCTGTGAGAATTTTAGTTTAATTTTTTATGTCCGCAGACTTGGGCCTAGAACTAACTGCAGTATCTCTAGTGGAAGCGTGGCTCTCATAACTTAGACACTATTTGGCCAATTCAATTCAAACCAACGGCTCTGTATGGGTTTATAATATTTATTGTACCCAATATTTTAAATGAAATACTACCTTCACAACTTAGAGTCATATTTCGTGCTCATATCTGCGCAAGGTTGGGAGGTAATTGGCTCCAAATTAGCCGAATTTGCTTTGATAACTGTTTGACCGTCTACATTTCCACTCTACAAATCTTCAGCTTCAATGCTTGGGATTGTTGTATGCTTATAAAATCCAACGTTGGTTCCATTAGCACCACTTTTGCTTAAAGCTGTTTCAGCTTCACTCAACTTTAACTGTCAAAAAAAAAAAAAAAATTACTGATGTTCCGATTTTGCTTTGGAAAGGTGTTTTTTAGGTTTTGTTTAGGGAAGCCATCAACTTATGTATGTACATAGGAACACTGCTTTAAACAGTTTTTATTACGCGGAACTCATTTTTTAGTTTCTCACAAAACTAACAAATGGCCCAACCCGAACTGCGAAAAGGATGCGCCTTTTTAGAAGTTTTTAACTTTTTTGGGTAGTCCAAACATTCTTATACAGCAAAAAAAGCAGTAGAGAAGCTTCAAATGATAAGATTGGCTAATTAAAATTGGATATAAAAGACTACCGTTACAGAAGAATTCATAAAATCTGAACTTTCATATTTGCTAAATACAAGTACGATGACGTATATCAGGCGGCCGCAGTAGCCGTATGGGTTGGTGCGTGACTACCATTCGGAATTCAGAGAGAACGTAGGTTCGAATCTCGGTGAAATACCAAAATTAAGAAAAAGTTTTTTTCTAAGAGCGGTTGCCACTCGGTAGGTAATGACAAACATCCGAGTGTATTTCTGCTAAGAAAAAGCTCCTTTTATAAAATATCAGCCGTCCGGAGTGGTTTGAAATTGTACGTTCCTCTATTTGTGGAACAACATCAAGACGCACGCCACAAATAGGAAGAGGAGCTCGGCCACACACCCAAAAAGGGTGTGCGCGCCAATTATATATATACATATATACCATCTAGAAAATGTTCTTCTTCTTCTTCTTGATGAAGGGGACGGTTCCGATCTGGAAAATATTAGGTAAATCAAAAAATTCTGAGAGTTTTCATTTACATATCTCAACGCATCCATTGTACCGGATTATACTATACTACGATTTTAACACGACTTTACTGTTTGATAGTTTGGTGGAAGGCGTGATACAAGAAATATAAACTCGATACATCCTGCTTTGGGACTACTTTAGTGCCACTAAGATACAATTTCGACTGACGAAAAAAAATTTTGATTCCTTTCTTCTAATCCGGTCACCGAAAATGGTTTACACTCTAATAAGCTAAACACTAATAAAATCGTTAAAACTATGGAAATTGTGTCCAGGAATTGAAGATTAGCTAGGAAACCTTTTACAATTCATTTGCATAATGCTGGTATTAAGTAGAGATATGGCTCACTGAAGACACCTAGCAAAAAACAGACAGAACATTTTACTTCACCAACATAACTAAAAGAATATTCATTTAGCATAGTATTCCCTTATACATCGCATATATGATACATATCAACAAAAGTGCAAGCGGTAAGCGACGCCGCAATAAAAAAAAATTTTGCTTCAAAGCTAAGCCTTCTAAGTTAAGAAGCAACAAGTCAGACTTGAGAGAGTTAAGGAGTTGTTTCGCTTGGCCGAAAATGGTCAATTTCCAAACATTCTGTTTTCTGACGAATAAAATTTTCAAATTTAGCAATTCGTAAATTGGCCACCAGGAGTCAGCACCTGCCGCAGGTAATGGTTTGGGCTGTTTTAACCGCATAGGGGCGCTCTCCAATCGTTTTCATCGAGCCGGACGTCAAGGTAAATGCGAAATATTATCGGGAAAATATTCTGGAAGTTGCTTTGAAGCCGTGGATAGACAAAAATGTCGGTAGAAGACCACGGACCTTTAAATTTCAAGATCAATAGGTCAAGATATGTTCGAGTTATGAATCCGGTTGAGTTGAAAAATGTGTGTTTGAGAAAATCAAGTTCTTGGCACGGTACTGAGAACGGCTACGTCAAAATTCAAAATATAAATGTTTAGGCATCTTTTCACTCAAAATCCTTTAAGTATGACATTTTTAAGAACTTGCTATTTTTTTTTTTAGCAAAAGCCAAACAAAAAATGTATCATTGAAATTTCTCGTTACAGCGATGTGTGGTTTTAACTGACAATTAATTCGAGTGATATGTTTAGAAAAATGAAGAGTTGATGAATTTTCTGCATAATATTAGTTTGGGGGGAAAAGAAATTCTTTATTTTTATTTTTATTTTGCGCAAATGGTTTAAAACTGTTTTGTGGTCGATCTCTAGCTTCTGGGCGATGCTGCGACTACCAACATGTCGGTCAACTTTTATTATTGTGACTTTATTTCTGTGATATTATCACATTATCGTAATTTTCTTTAACATCAAATATGCCGGAACTGAATCGACGAAACCAAAATTGCTCGAAATTAGCTTTTACAGCATTGGCACCATAAATACCATTCACAATTTCATCGGCCTTGCATCTTCGCCTTTAAAAAGGAAAACTGTAAAGTCTACCGAATTTTCTCTTTGTTAACTTCCATTGGTAACACCCTGTAACTCATAGCTGAATGGAACAAACAAATAACAGCAAAATTATTTTTTAGTTTCAAATTTCACTTTGACAACGAGCATAAACTTTACATTGCATGATCGAACCTTTACGAGATATCGATCACTACAGTCATCTATCAAGAAAGTAATGTGTTTCTTTTTCCCCAACCTATTATAATTTCACAAAAACAACTAGCTAGGTAGGCTAATAACGTAACTACCGAGCCTAAAGTGTTGGGGAGCGGTTGTTTGATGGGGTGCCTAAGAATGTGATAAGGCGCGCCAACCTTCGCACTTCAGTGCGAGGATCTAGCCAAGTTTATTAATTTCAGTAAATTCGGAATGCTGAATTCGCCATAAACTGCAGGGATGTTTTCGGAAACATCTTAAAAGAACAATGTATCTGAAAATTACACTTTCTGCAGCTGCATTGATGGCCCAATTTCCGCTGTTAACATACATAGGTCCCGCGACGAAAAAACGTCTCGCCGGTAAAATGTCTTCTATCGAAATGTGACGCTCAATCGGTACTGTTGCAAAGCCCAAACTGAAAAGGGATAATGAAGTAGTTTTTTCGTCGTTTACTGTGAATTGCTGGTCAAATCGGACCTTGTAGCCATTGTTCAAAGGGCTTAGTACGAAATTCCCATGTGAAAAATAAATATATTCTTGTATCTGAGCCACCCTTTGCAGCCATTACTACTTTAATAGAAAAATGTCTTTATTGCCCGCTTACAAACTGCTTTAATGGACTTTTTTGCATTCTCACGCCATTCGTATACCGATTGCTTTGCATATTTAGAGCTAATTTTTATTGCAATAAGCATAAAACCAAAAATTATAAAAAAATTAAAAAAGAAGAACAATCAACAATAACACGTTCGATGATTTCGTAACAAATATTCTCGAATATGTTCCCATCCAGAAGCAGCAGCGAGTCAAGTGTACTCCAAACAATCATTTAATGCATACAAATGTGGGTGAGTGGGTTTTGCGAATCACCAAATGAATTAAATCTCATCCCAGTTATAAGCGGATATACATACATACGTATGCAGTTATGTATATGAATAAGCTACATTGAAGTGTTTGTGTGTGCATGTGAATTTGGTATAATTTGCTAATTTGTGGCATTGTTGCGCATCTTAATGAATTTAATTGACGGTTGGTGGCTGAAAGGATTGTGTGTTGCTGCGTCTTGGCGAATTTTCTGCCTCTATGTTTTTTGGAGATATAATTAATGACTTCTTTGCATTATTTACTATACAAATTTGGGTATTTGGATATTTCGATACTTCGTTTTGGTACTTCAGCCAATTGTTTACACGATTTTAAATATGCAGAAAAATAATTCTCAAGAAAAAATGTGTGTTAATTAAAAACGTATTTCGCTTTGCGGACACTAATAAATGATGGGCAGATATTTTTGGGACAGCTACAATTCAATAAAACTGGTTGAATTTTTGTTTTTATTGTCTTATTTTTATTGTTGGCTTAAAAATAAATTTTCACATTAAACCTAAACCTTAGATTAATTCGAGCAACCAGTTCGAAATGAGTCAGGCGCACTTACATGAGCTAAATTTTTACAAATACAATACAAATTAGTTGATTCATCGAAGAATGAGCATTGCCTTGCAAGTTTCTTCTTCTTCAAACTCGAGGTATGTAACAAATATTTTTATAGTTTACCTCTTTGATAATGATTTTTTTTTTCTTAAGCTTTTTCGCGTTCGTTAAATGCCAGAATATCATTTTGCTATGAAGAGTTCGACTTAGGCTTCCTTTTTCTCTTCTGCCTTTTCAGCTTTTTTAGGTTCCTCTGATTTTTCTGCTTTTTCCTCTTTCTCTACCTTCTTTGGCTTCTCGGGTGTCTTCACTTTTTCATTCTGTTCTGGTTTCTGTTCCTCTTCAACTTCTTTTTTCTCGTTTTTCTTCTGTTTATCACCCTCTTGTGTTTTGCTTTCCTTTTGTGGCTCCTCTGCTGGCTTATCTTCCTTCTCTCCTTTTTTCTGTTCTACTTTTTCTGATTCTTTGGGCTCAACTTCTTTCTCTTTCTTTCCATCCTTTTCTTTCTTATCCCCTTTGTTTTGCTTGCCTTCATCCTCCTCATCCTTTTCTTCCTTTCCCTTACTCGAGCGTGCTGCACGATTTCCCTTCTCCAGTTCCATAGGTTCATTTGGTTGATCAGCTGCAGCCTTAGCGGCTTCTGAGATTGCAACGGGAATATTGGTACCTATTGGCACAAATCCATTCTTTCCGGCAGTGTAGTGTACCTCGATTTCTTGGCCGTCGGCGTCAATGTAACGATAGGAGCCATGCACTTCGAGCGCTTCCTCCTCGGTACCAGCATTTTCCACAATGCCAGACTCTTGGCGTGCGCTCTTATCGCCACCCTCGTAGGCGAAATCGAATGACCCATCAGGATTTCTATTGGTTTCAAATTTAAGTAACGGTATTATTTCACGCTTCTCTGTAGTCGTTTCAACCGCACTGCCAATGCTGGCCGCATAGGCTGCACTCACAAAAGCCAGTAGACATACCTGCAAGGGATAGAAAAAAACAGTTCTCTGTGTTAAAAAAAAAAACTAAAATTATAGTAGCAGAATTTTGTTTTAATTTTTGTTAATCTAATTTTCTATAAATTTGTGATTAATGGGTAAGCTTGGGTACGCTGTTGTTTATTAAACATTTTATGCTTTTGTGAGACTTACAAACTTATACATTTTCTGTTCTTTGAAATCTATCAGCACTCGTTCAACACTCGACAAAGCTCAGCTTCAAACTTATTCACATCTTCAAACTTTCGTCACTTTTATACTGAAGGAAATTTTAGAATCAACCAAATTAGCATCACTTACACTTACTTAGTTCTTTTCCAGCTAAAAAGAGATATTATTTTTGTTTGTTTATATTGTTTATTTGGTGTTCAATGTCATTTGCTTGTATGAATCAGACAAAGAAATAATATTAATAAGAAAAAAAAATAAAATAAAAAATAGCCGCTCATTAATATTATAGTATATTCTTGATATAACACACTTAAATATTGTTCTACCTATATATACGCATACACGAAACCGAACTGTTATTTATGAGGATAACTTATACACCAAGCGCGTTACCACACGCATACACACTTGACTAAGCGGCTGTGAGAGTAAATGGTATACGTCAAATTCTAAGGAGAACTCGCTGATAAGTATTCTGAAGACGCCGTTACTACTCTCTCAAAAGCCTTCAAGTAAGAGTGTGTGAATATACTCCATAATGGATTCTAGTTTTTGCTCAACCCAAACGTTTGCTTAACAAAATTTTACTCCTGACTTTATTATTTTTCGTTTTTTGAAATTTCTTAATGCTATTCTACAATAATTGGCAAGTAAGTACCAACCGAAAAGTTTTTAATTAACCGAGCGGAAAGTATATGTCGCTTGTTGAAGTTTTTTGCTTGTTCAAGTATTTTTAGTATCCTATCTCTGGTTAACGTAGTACGAATATTCACTTAACATAATGAAGTGATGATGATCCACCGGCTAAAACTTGTTTCATTGTGGTTTATTTATTTTTATTATTATTTTTGTTTCGAAATATTAAGTGCTGATTTGTTTAAACAAGAGCGGATCTATGACAAGTTTTGTGAGGCCAAGACATCACTAACCTATCGAGTCCACAACAACGAGCTCCAGAATTCACGAAATTTAAAATTCGGTTCACGTTCTTTAAAGATTTTACGCATAATATCGGTCCTTCGGAGCACATCACAAAATACATGAAACGGCATCACATCGCATCTCCGCGGTGTACAATTGACATCGTCAAGATGGCTGATAACGCGATTAGTGAACTTCATGCCCAAAAGATCGATTGTCCAAGTCTATGTCTTTAATTTCTGGAGGAAAATCATTTATCACGCCTCTCTAGCACACGCCGTTGACCGAAATGGCGTTTCCAGCGGCATTGGGCCAATGATGCCACTGAACTGAGATGAAAATGTGTCTCTTCAGAAAAGATGATTTTTCGAGCAAAATCGGTATCTATTTCGAGCTACTCTAAGGTCCTAACTGAGAAATGATAAAACGGTTGGTCGTGTGCCTTCAATTGCTGAGTCAATTGGACCTTGTAGCGGATGAAATGAGAGCTTTATGCAAAATTCATATATGGCTTGTTCGTGAAAAATGAAGTTGTTGAGATCAACAAAAAGTCGGTATTCCATTACTAAGCCGCACACTCTTGGCCTCGGCAGCCATATTCTCGCCAGAGTGCACCGTGCGACAGCGGAAACCGTGAGTGTTGTCCACTCGCACGCCGGTCGCGGGAATTTTTTGGACAAACTTGCGAAAAGCAGGCACGTTGGATGCCTTCCTTTTCAATAAATTCAT
>JAYXIM010048823.1:0-18332 GCA_037575425.1 Anastrepha fraterculus
GAATGAAACTTTTCAAACATTTTTTGCATATCGCTTTCAAAGATTTTTGCTGGAACTCACTCTATGATTCTCCCCAGCAAAATATTTTTCAAAAGTTCTTCAATCTTGTTGATGTTGGCAATCGTAGAAAAATTCTAGGAATAACTTTTATGGTTACATTTTAAGTCGACTGACTTTTAGGAGGAACTTAATTTTATTGTTCCCATTCACATATCAAGGCAATGTAAATTATTTTTGTAACCTATTTTGCAGTAAATTAGTTAGGTCAAAATATTATCATGTATTATTGCGTAAAATATGGAGTGCGTCTTGATGTTGGTCGAAAAATGGAAAGTTCTACAATTTTAAGCCGACTCCGAATGGCAGATGGTATGAGAGGCCTTTTCATGACCAAAATACCAATCTGGAAGATTTGTCATCATTGCCTTTCGAAGATCGAAAGGGGGTTTCGAACCCGTGTTTTACTAAATAGTAGTCACGTGCAAACCATTCGGCTACAGCGGGTGCGATAAAGTTAATTCGGTGAAAAAAGGTATGTTTTTAAGAATTTTTTTTTGGAGTTACAAATATTGTTGGAACATATGAGCAATATTTTTCTTCAATTTCATTGCAATAATTGAAACTTGAGCGAGTGACGGTGTATATCCGGAGGTGCCTCGTTAAAAAAATGGTTTTGCGTAGTATATCAAAATTCGCAACAGACACACATCATAAACAAAAAATCATAGCACATTTGTTAAATGTTGTCGAAGTACCCCTGAGCGGATTTTTTTAGCTTAACATTTTTTGTAATACTTGGGAGCCAAGAAAATTATTTTCGCTGGAAAAAGTCGGTTTTTATTATAAGAGTAATAATTATTAAAAAACAAAAGAGAACAAAAAAAAGAAAAACCAGCTCCGTCGCTTTAAAGGCGAGCAGGTGTCGAAATCCAGGCTGGAGCTACAAATACTCAAATGTTCATAGCTTTGCCAATTTTGCTTTTATTCTTGGGATATTATGCAGTAATTAAACAAATAAAAATAAAAATATTAATTTCATAATCCCTCTTAAGGCATTCAAATAGCTTTTACATCTTGTAGAACTTCAACATTTAAACTCTCTGCCTTCTGTACGTTTTAATGTTGGCTGACCTACAAATGGTGGGGCTTATAGTCTTTTATGACGCCTCCGAATGGCAAATTGGTTTTATGATATGGCGACCAAGCAGGGCTTTATATTTATTGCTATGATTTGAGCGATAAAATTCATGCCTTTCTCCCTATTTATAGCTTAATGAAGCATAATACTCGAACGGTACCTGCAGTTTTAAAACTTGCTCAGCATATTTAATATAAATCAATCGATCCGCCAACTTCATTAACCGGTTAGTTCAGTCAGATATCTTAATGTTGAGGTTTGCTTAAAGGTGAATAGCCAACTAAATATGTAGGTATGTAGTTGTATGAAGCAGTTGTGAGTGTGTCTTTTTTATGTCAGAACAAAAACTTGTTTATTAATATGTAGAGAGCAGATCCAAAATACGATAATACAATAATAGAACTGCCTTTATGCAAATTAGCTTTGAACGAGTTTCATTTGAAAGCTTTTCAACTCATCGATCTCATTACTATGCCACATTTCTTTTAAAATAGTTATGCAATTTAAAATCAGTTTGTTGTTCTTGAGTCGACACTTTGCATAGTCTTCTTTTAAATTTTATTCATTATTCGCTCCTTCTTTTGCTACCACCAATAAGAAGCCAATAACAGTTTTTTGTTTCAATTCTTTCTATTTTACTTTTCTTTCGGGTGTCGCAGCGTGAAAAATTTGTGGTTACAATATAACAGTAAGTACTTATGCTTAGAAATTACACTCATTCTCATTAATATTAATACTTATTTATACACATGGCATAAACTTATTTTAGTTCTTACACAAAAAGTGTGAATTTTTCAAATAATTTGCCGTTCGCATTATCACTTAAATGACTAAGTACTAGAACCATCACCCGTTCTTTCTTTCTCCCTTTACATGTTTTTTATAGTGTTTCAGTTTTTTATTTTTAGAGCGATTTCTTTTTTGGCTCCTCCACTTCCTCCTTGGGCAAGTCTTTGGCAGCTTCAGCAACGGCTGAAATTTCTGGGTTGATAATGGAACCATAGGGCACGAAACCATTTTTGCCAGCAGTGTAGAATACCTCCACCTCCTCACCTTCGGAGTTGATGTATTTGTAGGAGCCCTTTACTTCGAGCGCTTCCTCTTCAGTACCCTCATCAATAACGCTAGCTTCTTCCTTGCGGCTGGTGCCATCTCCACCTTCGTAGTGCAAGTTGTAAGCTCCATTTTCCTGTTTGTTGATTTCCGATTTTAAGATGGGAACAACTTCATGTTCGGTTTCAGCTTCGGATGGTGCAGCTGAGACAGCAGCAATGGCGAGACAAGCGAAAAGTACTACCTGTGAGGAAGAGGAGGATGAATAAAGAGATAATAAGAAATGATAATTAGATATTTGGAGGACAGGTTCTGACCGAAGAAAAGCAAAAAATCATTAGAGAAAGAGAGAAATGTATAGGGAGAAGAGAGGTAGGAAATATTTTGGGGAGAAAGCGGTGAACGTAAAGGTAAATGATATTTTAATCGGGTCTTTCAGCTCGCAAAACAAGAAGAAATATAAACGAGATGCTTAAACGTCAAAACTTAACCTGGCAATAGTTTTGGATGAGTAGGTATATTTCATAAAAAAAAATATTTTATGTAGCTAAACTGCGGATATTATCCAATAGGTTTATTTTGAATTTGAATAAAGAAAAATTACCATGTCTTATTTACACAATTAATTTTTGCTGAAACCTTTAAAAGTTCGATCGAGTTTTAGATTCCTCACTACGCCACCAGATAATCTTTTCGTGGAAATGATTTTGACGACGATAAGGTTTCTATTAATCAGTGTTCACAATTTGACAATATTCTTCTCAATGTACAAAATATCCAAAGTGAAAATTTTAAATTTCAATAATAGATGACTAACACAATACTCGTTAAAATTGTGCTATATTCAGGAAAAAATATTAAGAGGGATGAATAATAAATTCGCGTCGAAAGGCACTTGATTTAGATTTCAACCTTAAGACCTTTCGTGACCTTTTCTCGACGCAGTAGCCCATCCGTACCCAGTTCCCTCAATAAACCGTGGATGCAGCCGTGTCGGGCTGATCATGTGTGCCTTTCTTCTGACCATACCAAGTCGAGATTTGTTGTTCTTCCTCTTGCTATGGTATCGCATTCAGGAAGTGTGTTTAGTGTGTGAGTTTCTGGGGACTGATAGTAGAAACAACAGGAGTCTGTGGACCATACATCTAGTTTGTTCAGGTGGCTACGCAATCTGCAGTGATCTGCACATGGCGATGACTAAAAATACCGTGCTCATGTTGATGACGCTCGACAAGCAGCGATTAGGCACTTGTAAAGAATTTTGGAGTTACACATATTGAAGTGAATGGGATAAATTAGAACTAATTAGATTAAAGAACTTCAAAGTTGGAAAGCTGCAGTTGAAGATATGGTTATCACATTCTGGAATAGCGACGGGATTTTATTAATTGATTACTTGCCTAAAGGGGAAGCAACAATGACCGGCAACTGCGGTAAGCAAGTGAGGTAAGTGAAGCTGGTAATTTTTAGTCAGTTCGGTTTTTTTATGATACTCTTAAATTTTCTAAAATTTCATAACACTTTCCGGATGGAGAAAAACAGGGTTCTGGAGCTTCCATATTTCTTAAGTAATTTTAAAATAAGAAGAGCAACCTTAAACGTCCATTCTAATTAATCAATTAGGAGAAAAAAGTCCTATTATCAGTAATGCTTGAGGAACATATTTAAAAATAAATTTTCAAAAAGTATGATCGAAAATTACTAAATTATACTAAATTATGTATATACTAAAATTGTACTAATTACATATTCCAAACACATTGGATTGGCTGTATCTAAATAAGACTACAATATTAAAATGAACTAAGACTTTTGGAGAATGGTTCCATGTGTAGAAGTCCATGCAAGTGGGGAAAGTTACTGATCGCCATTCACTTGGGAGTGGCCAGGACGATTGTTCTGCATATGGCTCAAGCAACTCACAACTCCCGGGATTAGCCCAAGTATCCTCTAGGTAACTTCCAAACACCCGTTCGGGAGTGAGCTAAAGTGAGAAGGCGAAACATTCCAGGATAGCTGGTTGTGCGCTGGGTTTGGGGCCCGCAACTTAAAAATCCCCCCAATGAAAAGATTTACAAAGCCTCGGATGAGAACTACCTTTACTGATGACGACCCCTGCAAACGAAATACGGAATATGATTTGAGGACATGCACCTGGAATATGCGGGCCCTTACTGGGGAAGGTGCCTCTGCCCGGCTGGTTGATGCCCTCGTGAGAGTAAAGGCTGACATCACTGCCATTCAAGAAATGCGATGGACGGGACAAGGCAAGAAAAACATAGGACCTTGCGACGTCTACTATAGCTGTCATGAAAAAGAGCGCAAATTCGGTGTCGGATTTTTTGTGGGAGAGAGACTTCGTCGCTAAGTACTGACGTTCACTCCGGTGAACGAGCGCCTAGCAATAATCTGCATCAAAGCCCGTTTTTTTAACATCTCGCTAATTTGCGCCCACGCCCCGACGGAAGAGAAGGACGATGCCACCAAATATTCTTTGTATGAGCGCTTGGAACGCTGCTATGAGCGCTGCCCCGCCACGACATAAAAATCGTGCTTGGCGAATCCCACGCCAGGGTGGGCAAGGAGGGAATTTTCGGTCCCACAGTCGGAAAATTCAGTCTACACAACGAAACATGCGATAACGTACAGAGGTTGATCGACTTCGCCAGGGCCCGAAACATGGTAGCCTGCAGCACCAGATTCCAGCATAAAAAGATACACCAAGCTACCTGGCTGTCTCCTGATCGAAAAACGCGAAACCAGATCGATCATGTTGTTATAGATGGAAGACACGCTTCTAGTGTATCAGATATACGTACGATCCGAGGACCCAACATCGACTAGGATCACTACCTTGTTGCAGCCAAACTGCGCACACGCCTCTGTGCAGCAAAAAACGTGCATCTACCTACGCAAAGAATGTTCAACATCGAAAAGCTGCAATCACAACAGACAACCAGAAGGTTCGCCACTCGACTCTCACTCCTGCTCTCATAGAGCACTGCCCAACAAACCGGCATGCACGAGCAATGGAACAACATTTCTCGTTCCCTACGTACCGCCACCGAAGAAGAAATTTGATTCCGGCGAGCCCGAAAAAACAGTTGGTACGACGAGGAATGTCATGCTGCCGCCGAAAGAAAGGATGCCGCCTATAGAGCCCCGCTGCGATCGGGCTCAACGCGAGCCATGTGGGATCGCTGCCGGGAGCTAAAAAGGGAAGAGAGACGTATTATCCGAAAGAAGAAACGAGAGGCCGAAATACGTGAGTACAAGGAGCTTGAGATGCTGTCCAGAAGGAATAACGTACGAAAATTCTTCCAGAAAGTTCGGCGGCTTACAGAAGGTTTCAAGACCGGGCCGTTTTCCTGTAAGAACAAAGACGGCGATCTGGTGACTGACATACAGAGCAATCTTAAATTATGGAGGGAACACTTGTCGAACCTGTTAAACAGTGATAGCTGCGCATGTCACAGAGAATGCGAAGATCTCGATACCCCCCTCGTCGACAACGGAATTGCCGTTCTGCTACCCGACCATGACGAGGTGAGAATAGCGATAACGCGGCTAAAGACAACAAAGCCGCGGGCGCCGACGGACTGCCGGCTAAGCTATTCAAACATGGTAAGGTGCATGCATCAGCTCCTATGCAAAATATAGTCGGATAAAAGCATGCCTGCCGATTGGAATTTAAGTGTGTTGTGCCCAATCCATAAGAAGGGCGATCCTGCAGTCTATGCCAATGACTGCGGGATTAGTCTTCTAAATATAGCCTATAAGGCTCTAGCGAGCGTAGTGTGTGAAAGGCTGAAGCCCACGTTGGCAACGGCGAATATCGCAGGCGATGAACCGATGAGCAGTATGAGCTTTACGACGATATATGTAGACATATCGCAGCGAATAAAGAACCAGCGGCTTCGTTGGCTAGGTCATGCCATCCGATTGGATACAAACGCTCCGGCTTTGAAAGTATTCGATGCGGTACCAGCTGGTGGTAGCAGAGAAGGAAGTAGTCATTAAATTTCCTCTGCGTTGGAAAGATCAGGTGGAGAAGAACTTGGCTTCACTTGGTATGTCCAATTGGCGCCGGTTAGCACGTGAAGGAAACGACTGGCCCGCTTTGTTAAACTCGCGTAAGCGGTTATTGCGCCAATTAAGAAGAAGAAGAGACTTTTGGAATATTTTCAATTCGTAACAATTGTTCATAAAGTATCACATGAAATTTTTAAATGTTTCATTCGTAGCGCGAGCTCAGAGGCATAATATGTATTTTATCGTACTACTTAACTTCGAAATCAATAACGAAAATTAAAATTTTGCTTAAAAATAACAAATTGATACATCGATATTAATACAGCTAATTATATTTGTATTTATTGAATAAAAATGAATCTCAAATTGCATTTCTGTCAGAAAAAGTTGCTGGAATAAAGGTGCAGTATTATCCATTTGTAAAAAGAAAAAGACAAATTTAAAACTATGGATGGCACTATTCGTTTATTTCAATACCATCGATAGTTTCCATCAGCAAATAGTGTAACTAAGGTTTATCTAAACCATGATTTTAGACCATGCCGATCGCTGTATTGGGTGCCGGGATCGTCCAATTTCAAAAAATAGGGAACTAACTTTTCGAAAAAAGGTGATACTGTTATTTTTAAAAGGTCTTGCCTACTTTGGAAATTTAAAAATATTATATTAAATTTTGGCTAAAAAGCGTAATTAAGCGAAGGATTTAGTAGACGGCTTAAAGTAAAGTAGCCTTTGAGTTCGCGAGCGAAAACATATTTTGTGCTTTCACATGTACACAAGAAAGTGAAATTAATATATGCATGTATTGGGTGTCTTTAGCTGCACGAAAACTATCAATATAGATAACTATGGTTTGACTGCTGAGAATTGCAATTGGCATTTTTGTTCAGTACGGTTGGGCAAGTCATGAATATTTTAACGTCAAAGCAAGGCTTCCAAATTGTGGAGATTTACTTTGAAAAAAAATAAATATGTTCGTGAAGTTCATAGAGACCTTTTTTACGTTTTACGTTTTTTACCACATAACATAACATTTTACCATTGGCGCCATACAGCCAGGTTTATCGGAAAAAGTAGTGAAAAATTGGACTGATCAAAAGGACCATGTAACTCGTATCCGGGGTTGGACATATGCCGAATATCATATTAAGAAAATAAATGCCCTGAAATTATCTACTAAATTATAAAAAAAATCATTCCAACAATATTTCTGATGAAATGTGAAAAACAAGGAATTAAAATAATGCATTTCTCGTGCTACAATTTTCACACAATATATTGGTTATCATTCCAATTTCATCTTTTTGGAAAACAAAACAAGAACTTAAAAATTTGTATGTAGTCATTAAATTTTAAACTTCTCACAGAAACTTAACGAGTTTTTCACTTTTGAAGTACTTTTAAATATTTATAATTTGGCTGATTTATGCCTCAAAATGTAGTGCATTTCAAGTAAGGTATTCTTTGTAAGTCAATTACAAGGATGGTGTTCACAATATATCAGCTGACAATGGCTAACAAACTCCCAACTAAGGGAGCATTAACTACCCCTTTGAGTCCAGAGCGCTTCTGAGGCTTAGACAAGGGGCCCATTCGGATAAGTACCGGAAGTAGCTTATAGAAAACTATACTGGGACAATCGCTCAGTTTTGAAGCACTCGCATGCACTTGTGGATTCTTATAATCGGAAACGCTATGAGGATTAAAAAACTTATATAGCAACTTTAGAATTATCACGGGAACTCTTATAGGGCTTAATATGCGGAAATATCACCTGACTAAACTGGTAATTCAGATTCAGCAGAACAGAGAGCGAAAGTACAAGTCGTACACTTGAGTGATGGAATCTACAGATGTATAAACGCAAAATAAGCCAACTTAATAATTTTATCACCATATTTTAATAATGACAATTTGAAGTAGTAGGATTCAAAAATATCCTATAAATCCTTTATAAGGCTGAATAGACCTCGCAGCGCACTATCCTCAACAGTAATAACAATAATAGTTCACAATATATCGCTCGTTTGCTGGAAGAGTTTCGTAGTTCTCTTGAGATAGGTGCTTCAGAAATTACTTCCAGTTCAAAAAAATTTGCTGTGTATCTCATTAGAATAGAATTATGACTTTTTTTTCCTTAATAAAAGCTTTCAGACGGATTTTTTTAAATATTTTTTTTTTGTTGATTTTTTTCCATTTGACACTCTTCCAGCAAACACGTGGCACATAAATAACTACAATTGTTACATATAACTCTTGCATCATTCGTTTTGCTGACGTTTTTCGACAAATTTTGTAAACTTTTTTATCAAGTAATTTTGCATCAAGTCACTTTTCTTGTTGTTCTACATCTTTCTTCTTAATTTTAAGCTCTAAATACCAATTTCACTCAAAAATATATAATAAAATTTCACAAACACTTTTTTAAACTTTTACTCCTTGAAACTTACGAATTTGACCATTTTGTGGCTTTTTAGTGTTTTTGTTAAGAAAGAGCTTGAAATGCGAAATAAAAGCGAGAGTGCGAAAAAGAAAAAACTTTGATGAACCCAAAACCAATAATGTTAGCTATTTGCCTGAAGCAACAGGCTTTTATACTAATTTTATAAAATTGCATGAAATTATTAAACATGCAAAACATGTTTCACATCCTGTTTTTTATTTTAGCGAACAAATTTTAAGCCAAAGAATACCATTATTTACCCAGCACCACTTCCCCACGTTTAGCCGGCGTTGCTACGCCAACCGCTAAGCTACCTTTGGCGGGCATAATTGTTGCTCTTCTGAGCATTAACTGTAAAATTTAAATAATCCAAATAAAGAGAATTCATTGTATGAATCTAAGCCAATTTGTATCCAAGTATGTATGTATGTTTGTATTTGTACAATTTTAAATGTCAGGGTTAAGTAACTAAAGCAAACATTCTGCCAAATATGGACGAAGAGGCAAGCGGCAATACCGTAGACTGAGCGGAGCAGTTTGCTAAAAGCGTTTAGGAAAACCAGCGTCCACCGGCAATCACAAATGGTTAGGTGTGACTTTTCTGGTCTTGCCTTTCTGAATGCACTACTCTTCCAAAAAAAAAACATAAAAACAGAATATTTATAAAACGTGCTCATGCCCAAAAACAACAACATCAACTCGCACGAAAGCTGTCAAATTGGTAATGATTTCAAGAGCAGTAAAAATGGTATGTGTGTGTATATATGTATGTATGCGTCTGTGTATGCACATACATATGTATCTATAGTCAGAGTGCCACAGAACAACATTACGCTCCACATTGCTTAAAGCCTCAAAATGAACGCATTGCTGTTATAGCTAATGTTTTGTCTTGATCTTGATCTTCTTGTCGCCTGCTTTTCATTAGTCTTCCTCATCGTTGTGGTACAAACCTTCTACAGTTGTTTTTCAAGAGATTTATCACTGATTGATGTGCCTCGAATAACGCGCGTCTGCGCCATAAATGTACGTGTGAAGTTTGCTAATTTTCGGCTGATCATTAAATGCCTTTTTTCGGCTTGATTGTCGCCAAGGTGGGGCACGCTACTATTCAGCATACCGACAGACAGTGCAAATGGTTACCGCTCTGTTGTCTCACATTTAAAAAAGATGTATTTATTAATTGAGCTGCTTTGATGTTTATTTATTTTAAATGTCTTTTTTCAGTTCTGGATCGTAAAGATTTGCTGATTGATACCGGCAGCAAACGAAGCGAAACAGAGGTGTGCTGCAGGAAGCTTACAATTCTTTGATTCTCGCCAAGGATTAAGAGTTGCTGCCAATTCAAATAGATTTGTTATGTAACTTTTAAGTTAATTTCTTGCGAAATTTGAAGAATTCTGCGTAGCTTAAAATGAATTATAAGCATTGTTTCTAAGTTTCACAAAAGAAAGATGACATTCGGATATCTTCGTAGTTAGCGGAATTTTACTTAGTAAAGCCTGATCTTTATCAACGTTTTCAGAATTTCTTGCCTCTTTCTTAAACTTTCAATCAGCTAAAAAGACGTCTATCTTTGTGGAAATACATATATAGAGAGAATCCCATAGAAAACCTTCTAAGGCAAAAAATATTTTAAAGCTAAACTTGAAAAAGCGTATTCCAGATACTGGGTTACATTTTCCTGACAAGATTTTCCATTTTTAGCCTCCCTTTTTACGCTTAAAAGATTCGCGTATATAAAAGAATCTATACAATGATAACTCTCGAATTTTTTTCTGGTATATACAAATACTCTATGATCAAAAAGTACCGGGATAAATATACAGATAGTCAATAAAGAATATTATTTATCCGTTTTTAAGCGTTTGAGCGATGATGTACGTCGCAAACGGCCAGAAATGTGGGCAAACAATTCTTGGATTTTGCATGGGGATAACGCACCATCTCACCGTGCCCAAATTGTGCTAGATTATTTGACTAAACACCAAGTAAATACAGTAATTGTGCAAGCAGCGTATTCACCTGAAGAGCTGAAGGCCATCCCTTCACCGGCCTACCAGCGCTGCATGGAGGACTGGGGAGGAGATAAAATAAATTTGCCTGGATTTTAACACTGTTTTGTTTTATTTAAACATTCCCGGTACTTTCTGATAATAGGGTATAGTGTAACAAACAGAAAGAAACGTGGGCTTCATTGAAGCCAATTTGCTCGAGTCCATTAGACATAGTAGGCAACAGTCTTATTTGTCTTTATTCGAGGGATATTGAGAACTATACATTGAATTTAAAATCCTTAGATATTTCGGGCCATTATTATTCTATCAAAAAATAAAAAATAAAAATAAAAAATATCTGCCGTTCGGAGTCAACTTGAAACTGTAGGTCCCACCATTTGTCGCCACAAATACTAGGTGGATCACCCAAAGAGGGTGCACGCGCCAATTATATATACATATACATATATAAATGTATATATCATTGTCGCCCTATTAATACGTGTACTTTTTATTGACATTATCATTGTAAAGTGTGCTCAATTCACATCACATATTTTGATATTGACGGAATTTTTCTTGTGTCAGTCGTACCGCTGTTTAATGCTAGGTTTGAGGTTTAGTCATAGCAGAATTACGCGAGTTCTAACGAGTCATTGATCAAGGTCAGCGTACCGAAATGTCATCGAAAACTTTGTCTGAGGGGCTAATGTTACGACCCGAGCATGCACCGGATATGTATGGAACAATATCGTTCAAATGTACTCTTTTTATTACAATAAAAACATTATTGTTAAAATTAACATTTTTTTTAAGTTCAACTTAAAACTTTGTTACGGCCAATGGGTGGGAGGAATCATCGGCCCATATTTGTTCAAAGGCGAGGTTGGCGCCAATGCAAAAGTGCATGGCGAACGCAATCGTGCCATGATAAACGACTTTTTGATGCCGAAAATTTAAGCCCGACTCTACTTGCCATCCTGTGATCTTTCGACTCTGACCAAGATCGTGTGAAATCACACCATTGGACTCTTATATGTGTGAGTATGTTAAGTTTAATGATTTTTGGGTAAATCATCTTCAATTGAGGCATTGGGAGTCAACATTACTAAAGTTATTCCCGAAATACCGACCAAAGTCTTCCAGCGAGTCATTCAAAATTAGTGTTTACGGATGGCCGAATTACAGCGCGGTTGCGACCAACATTTAAAAAATAAATGTCATGAATGCTTCTACAGAAAAAATAAAGATTGCTCAAACAATTTGAATTTTCGTTGTTGTTATACATATAGTAGAGAAAAAATTTAAAATTTGCCTTTTGAATCGGCTATAAAAAAAAACGAATCAATATTTTTTCAAACATTTTTTTTTTATTTTGAAGATTGAACATTGTCATTTATGAATGAAAAATAATATCGTTTAAATGACTGCCACGACTGGCTTTACAGTAGGCCATTCGATCAACCCAATTTTTAAACACATTTTCGATTGTTTGGGCTCCAATTTCATGAATGGCAACTTCGATTTCGTGTTTTAAAGCATCAATCGTCTCTGGATGGTTCGCATAGCATTTGTCTTTAACGGCTCCCCACAAAAAATAGTCCAACGAGCTTAAATCACAGCTCCGATGCGGCCAATTGATATCGGAATTATTCGTTCAAAAGCGGTAGCGAAAATTTCGAGTGTAACTTTGGCAATGTGACAAGTTGCACCGTCCTGTTGAAACCAAATGTCGTCCATGTCATCCTCTTCAATTTTTGGAAACAAAAACTCGTTGAGCATGTCACGGTAACGCTCGCCATTTACTGTAACCGCGGAAGAAGAAGAAGACTCACCACTTTGGAAATAGGTTTTCAATATTTCCCAATTCGCCGAACACGCAAAACACTTGTCTTATTTATTCCTCTCTAAAACCAACTAAACATGCTATATTGCGAAAACCGTAAACATATCTTCGAGACGAGTGTACCAGCATAAAAAAATTATACTCGAAAGTCAAATGTACATAGCCCGTGAAATTTGAAAATTATTTTTTTAACACATCTCCACCGCCAAAAACGACTTCAGGTTAAATGAGTCGTCGAGACTCATAATTTGGCTAGATACCTTAAATATTTTCTCTTTAACCGTGAATCTATTTCAGTATTATATCTCTTCTACTAGACCAAGAAGGTGATTTTATCATGATCGCAAACGAGGAGGTTAAGATTTTTTATTCATTTTTATCATATCTTGCATTAATATGTTTTCTTATCGAGGAAAAAAAATATACATCTGCTTTGCCATTTTTAACACGAAAAAAGTTATTGACACATAGTCGACTCAAGGCTACGATTAGAATAGGCAAAAAGTAAACTATAATAACTATTCTTCTTTTAACATGTCTTATTGGTAATTAAATAAACTTTCCCCACCGTGAAACACTTTTTTTACGCTTCATTATTATAATTCTTGCAGTAAAGGGTTAAAACGATTTTAATCACTTCATTAATCAAGTAACAAGAAACTCCATATATTTCAAGTAAATATTCAAAAGAAAAATGATCGAAATAATTTATGCCATTAACACGCTCGTTTGAGCCAATCATCGCCATTCGTAAAATCACCCATTCACCCCACCTATTTGCTCGCATAATATTTACTTAACTCGCCCCAAATCATGCCAATACAATTTATTGCATCCGTAATTGCCGCAAACTTTTTCCAATGCAACAGACACAGCAAGCCAATAAAAGACGCCTGAAGCTGAGAAGAAATCAAATTGAACGGCAATTGTATTAGATATTAGCACACACCCACTTGAATAAAATCGCATTTACCTACATACATATGTTCGCACATTAATAACTACATATTTGTTTTTGACTTTATTTAGTAAAACATACAATCATTTTATGAATATTTATTGTGGCAGTAATGAGAAGAAGCTCCTTACATAGATGTAACTTTATGGCTCAGCCAATCCTAAAAATTCTTAATGTGATGAACATATGCGTGCACATATACAGCATTTAAAACTACATGCATTCATACATACTCATATTTATGGAATTACACAGATTATTGTAATTAGTTGGCTGTGAATATAAAACTCCAGTAGCTTCTGACAGCACAGCGATCTCAATTTTACACGCCACCACTGCTGCTTCGGCATTAATTATGTAAATGTGAGTATGTTTGTGTGCATAGTTTTCGAAACAGCCAATCACAGTTGCGCATTTTAAATACTGCACAATTTGTCATTTCGGATTAATATTTTTGCAGCAAATTTGTTTTGGCATTTTTTTAGTTGTTGTTGCTTGTTATTGCTGATCACTTGCCGCCGAGCGTGAGTGGTGTATAAAGAATGACTGATTTGTGCATGAAATATTCGCTGAGATAATAAAACAAATAAGCTATCAATTTGTACAATGAATTTCAATAAGCAGAAGAAAAAAACAGTGAAGTGAAAAATAATAAATTTTATTATCCACAGCTGCTCAATTCAAATGTGTAATAGCGATCATAATTTGTTTAATTTTAAACTGGGTTTTAATAAACTAACACCACTGAAGCAATAAAAAATTTTTGAAAGCACTGAGTTTTTATTATTGAAATATATTTACGCAGTCGCTGCCGTTTAATTGGTTCCGGATTCGATGCACACTGTGCACATGCATCAAATGTTAGAAAACGGATTTTCTAATAGCGGTCGCCCCATATAAGTCCACATATTTCTGCCGTAAGAAAGCGACTACCAGAATAAAGCCCTTCTTCCGTTCGGAGGTCGCAAAAAATGTGCATTTGTAAAATTGGCAAAAGAGCTTGGTAAATTTGTATATATATGTACCTGTATAATACATATGTACATATATACATACAAACGTATGTGTATGACTACGAAATAACGAGATTGACGAATCTTTTGAAGAATTAAACACGCGCCAAAAAGGGTGCCAAGTATAATTATACACATACCTACGAGAATCTGTTGGTATTAGGACGGGTCCATTTGTTCTTAAAAAGAAGAACCGAATTTTCTTCGGTGACTGAAGTATGCTACTGGCAACATTGAGCAAAAAAGTCCATGGAGGCATACATATATCTCTTGATTTTATTAGTCAGATTGTTTCAGAAAGATGTATCTTGTGATTGCATGCAACAATTCCTTTGCAGCTTCCTGAAGCAGCTATTAAGCTGTGGTCATATATTAGAATGTTGCCGACTAGGTAGGACCTGCAGGTAGCAAAGTTACCGCTGTCAGCGTTTTCCGGATCATTTTACTATTTGCACCTCCTCACCTCGGCAAGATAACATTCCTCGAGAAGGTGGAATATATCGATAGCTAGAGGGAGAGTGGGGGAGCCGAGTGAGTTGTGTGAGTGTTTCATGAGCTTGTGGGTTAGCTCGTTTACGGGTTTACTTATTAGATTTTGTTCTCTGATTTGTTAACGCACACCAGTGTAGTTCAGCAAAACACCCATGGGGACCCTTGGAACGAGTCACTCTCATGGGAAGAACTGGTTGTTGCTTATTTTGCATTGCATGACTGAAGTATGCACGTGGATGCTTTAAATTTACCATTTCATTAGCCCTTTGTGAGATGTAGCAATCAGCTTGGGAAAGTGAATAATAAACAGAAGCTTAACTTGCCACAGGTGAGAAACAGATGTGCCACCTCCTTCTGGTTTCTAGTCAAGTACAGTATTTCGGTGTTAGGTCTCATTTATCAGATCTTGCGTCATGCAACTTCTATCTAAAATTCTAAAATGATATCTGCATTAAAATAAACAAAATTTAAGTCATTGCAACTGTGAAAAAGAAAGTGGCCTCTAACCTGAAGGAGCTAACTGTCTTCCAGCATTACTCTGAGGGGTATTCGCATGAAACCTAGTAAAAATAGGGCAGGGATGTACATCGAAAACAGAAATTAGTAAATATGAATAAAGTAAAAACAAAGCCTTTCTTATTTAATAATCACACTTCGTATACTGTTTAATGTGATTATTGACCAAAGCCACAGTATTCGTTTTTCGGCAGCTGTTTCTGAATGAATAAATTTGGCACGTGGAAAAAATCGCTCATTCGAGTTTGCAATATTTCGCAGCATTGTAGCAATTGCAGGATGAAATGGTGAGTATTAAGTGCGGATGCAGCCACTGCAATATACATGGCCTTGTTTAATTTATTTTTCCCACTTGCTCATTTCGATTTCCGGTAACAAATTCATACACATATCATATTTGTATTTTTTTGGACTAGCAAAAAGTAATTTTTTCCCATAGCTTATTCAACAAAGTTTGTTCGAAAAGCTCAGTGAAACAAGAAATACCAGTACAAGAACTGTTTCCAAAATTTAATTGTTCGATTTTGAATGCTACGTATACTTATAAATATATACATACATATACACACCTATATACTAATATTAAATACCCACAGTGCAGGGACTTATTGACAAACTTTGACAATTTATTTGTTCCTTCTTTAATTGTAACAATTTATTTACGAAAACATAGTTCATTCTCCTACAAAAACTACATAAATTTAAGTCTCAAATGTTGTGAAAATTAAAAAAAAAACTAACAAACTTGAGAAAAAGTTTCACATTTCTTAATCAGACTTCTTACGAGGGGTGCCTTTTATATGTCGGGATTAGAGAACAAAAACAAATTTTAATCATCGAAAATCACTTTAGTGTTTTTCAAAATACTCTTCATGAAGATCTATACACTTTTGCATGCGTTTGAACCAATTGTCGAAGCACTTTTGCCACTCTGAATGAGGTACCTCCAAACCATGCATTCTGAATGCCGCAACCGCTTCTTCAGGTGTCGAAAAACGTTCACCTCTCAGTTTGTTTTTTACGTACGGGAATAAAAAGAAGTTATTCGGTGCCAAGTCAGGACTATACGGCGGATGACCCACTAATTCGATGTTTTGGGTGCTCAAAAATGCAGTTGTTTGAGCCGATGTGTGAGAGCTCGCATTGTCCTGGTGAAGAGTGATCCGTCTTTGGCAATTGGTTTTCCTAATTTCTTGGAAAACAACTGGCAACAAATGGTTGTGTACCACTCAGAATTTACTGTTCTGCGTTGTTCTAGTGATACAGTTACGACATGTCCAGTTTTTCCGAAAAACAGGCGACCATTTTCTTGGAAGTGCTTGGTGCGCGAACAACTTTTGTTGGATTTGGCTCATCTTGAAACACCCATACAGTCGACTGCTGTTTACTTTCGGGCTCATACGCGTAAATCCATGATTCATCACCTGTCACGATATCATAGACGTGTTTCGAAGCCCCGCGATCGTATTTTTTGAGCATTTACTTCGACCAATCGCTGCAGTGAAGCAATATTGAATGTATGCTGGTCCCACTAATGCCTAAGATTGTCTCAATCTCACGACAGGTCACATGACGATCTTGCAATCTCAGTTCGCGCACAGCATCAATGGTTTTCGGAACAACAACTGATTTGGACGACCTTCACGAAATTCGTCTTGACCATACCATCGATAAACACTGGTCCTTGATGGAGCTTCATCGCCAAAAAATGAGTTAAGTTCATCCATGCAATGTTGCTGAGTTAATCCACGTCGAAAGTTGTAAAAAATAATCGCACGAAAATGTTCACGATTTAATTCCATTTTTGGACCGAGATGAATCTTTTAAGTTACTGTAAATAACACAAATAGCTCTGGTATTTCAAAACGTGTAAACGACGAGTACGTAAAAGCCAAAAAATGTCAAACTTTGCGATACAGCTGTCAGTTGCCAGAATGCAACACCAGGGTTGCCAAATCCCGACATATACTAGGCACCCCTTGTAGTATGAATTTTTAGAACCCCTTCAATTTTGCTGCATGCAAGTTTAGAGGTGCTAAAAATCGCGTTGACTTTTGACAATTTTTCACTGACGGTAATTTTCTCCATGAAATGAATCGTTGACATGTTTGCTGTTATGACGGCCATAACTGAATGGGTTTGGGCGTGACTACCCCCTGATCCGAAACCTACTGTGGGCATATGAAACAGCCAATAAAAGAAGAAGTTGTTTCTTAGTTTTCGCCCCTCAGCCAAAAATAGCAAACCTCCGAATGTATTTCTAACATGAAAAGGCTCCCCATAAAACACCATCACCCATTCGGAGGTGGCATATAACTGTAGATACCTCCATTTGTGGAGCAATATCAGGTAGCACATCGCAAATTGGAAGTGCCGATAAATGTGTATATGTATGTACATATATTGATTTATTTATATATTTATGAAAAGTAATTTGAGAATATTTTTGGCCAGTTTTTTCCCTTAATTTCTTAGTTTGGTTTCACTTTCTGCCTAGAAATAAATCACTTTAAAAACAAATTCATAAACATACATATAAGAGAGATTTATAAAGAATAAAAACCAAAAAGTTATGGGAAATTTTCATTACTTGCTTTCTTGGTAAATTTTATATAAAAATAATTTGAGAAAAGTATACCAAACTCATGGAAATGGGAAGAAAGAAAACTTGCCGCACACTGGCTAAGCTCTGCCGGTCAGCGTCAAGCCAAACTATTCCTAAGTCCCAACAAAGGAATATCTGACAAACTTCTCTCACTAAACAGAGTAGATCTGCGTCTTTTAACAGGATATCTTACAGGTCACTGCAGCCTGAGGTATCATCTAAATAATATTGGTCTATCT
>JAYXIM010048826.1:0-56619 GCA_037575425.1 Anastrepha fraterculus
GATATTTGCTCAAAAGCATGTGGCTGCTGCGATGTTTGCTTTCAATAACTTAATTCTGTTGTTTTTAATCAGATTTTATATTTGAAGCCAAAAGTTGTAAGTCACATTATTAATAATCAATAAATTATTAATGAAAAATTAAAGCAAAGCCATGTGAATATGTTAAGTACTGACGGCAGGTATATTATGTTGCAACAAATTTTTGCTAAAAGCTTGCTACTTCATCTGAACCTAAAAATTATCATTGCAAAAGTTAGATTCAATAAAAATCTGCTTCAACTTTTCAGTCATATATTAAATTTTGTTACTGAATTTTCAATAATACTTGTATTTATTTCTGTATCTACTGGAATTTGATATTCTTATTTAAAATTTTTTTTTGTTCTTCTCCACGTATTATTATGGCTTTACGCTAATAAAGGGTTTTTCAATAAGGGCGGGTAGATGTTGAAATGGAATAAAACAAGCTGTGTGTGAGCTATTGATAAAATAATTTTTTTATTTAAAAGGCGCATATATGCCATTAAATGCCCGCCTCGGCTTCTTACAGTGGAACGGATCCGAGTGGTCCAATTTTCAATGACTCTTCCGCATAGATCCGGCTGAATTTGAGCGATGGCCTGTGTTATGTTCACCTTTAGAGCATCGGTCGATTGTGGTTTATTTGCATAGACCTGAGACTCCAAGAAACCCCACAGGAAAAAGTCTAGCGGGGTCAAATCGCATGACCTTGGTGGCCAATTCACATCACATGCTGTGTGGCACGTAGCGGCGTCCTGCTGGAACCACACGTCGTCTAGGTTCATATGGTTCAATATGGGCCATAAGAAATTGGTTATCATCGTTAAGTAGCGCTCGCTGTTGACGGTGACCGCCTCACCAACGTCGTTTTCAAAAAAGTACGGACCAATGACGCCGCCGGCCCAAAATCCACACCAAACGGTAACTTTTTGAGGATGCATTATCACCTGGTGAACCTCTTGTGGATTGGTGTCGTCCCATATACGGCAATTTTGTTTGTTAACACAGCCATTCATCCAAAAATGCGCCACGTCACTAAAGATGATTTTTCTCCCAAAACTGGGGTTCTCTTCCAAACGATTCGAAGCCCACTCAGCGAACAAACGGTGTTGTCTATGGTCATCAACTTTGAGCTCCTGGGTCAGTTGGATCTTGTATGGGTGTAGGCCCAAGTCCCGACGCAAAATTCGCCAAGTTGAAGTCTGCGAAAGGCCAAGTTCTTGTGCACGACGAGGAATAGACCGCCTCGGGTTCTGCTGTACACTTTCACGGACCGCGGCAATGTTCTCGGCTGATCTTGCGTTCCTTGAACGTACGGGTGTTGGCTGATTGTTTACTGACCCGGTCGTCTCAAATTTGGCCACCAAACGTTGAAGAGTCGACTTTGAAGGGCCACCACGTCTACCGAAAAATGGGCGCAATGCGCGCAACGTTTGCATTAATGAACACTCATTTTGATAATAAAGTTTTACCATTTGAACGTGCTGTTCAATGGTGTAACTTGCCTGATGATTTGGCATAATAAACAAAAGATTTGACAGATGTCACCAAAACAAAATGGCTGCCACAGGGCGCCAAATCGACCCGCGCCATTTGAAAACCCCTTTAGATATTCACTTAAATTTTGAAAATTATCTATAATTCTCATTAACTGAATTGATTCTTATTCTAAACATACAATTTTTGATAAAAGTTCTGATCGCGGTTTTTTTAAATCAATCCTGCCTGGTCAACTCAAGTATGTTTTCCTTTGGCAGTTGCAACAATAAAGCATCTTACCAACTGTGGCAACACCACCTATATTGAAATTAAGTTATTCTACTAATGAAAATAAGAATACAACTTTGAACCAAATTTTAGTTCTGTTATAATATTCTATTATTTCTGGTCACTTTTTCCTTCCAGACCCAAAATCTTTGGAGTCGTGTTTAGTACTTTGTAACACTGTGTATTTTTTTCTTTCAACGCACGCAAAAGGCATTACTTTTGGGATTGCAAGTGTGGATTTACATAAAATGTTGCAATTAAGGAAGTTCATAGGATGGAAGTCTTATTTTTCTCAATAGATTTCCCCGCAGCGATACATTTCAATTAATTTCTGATCGAGATCTTACGAAAAAAAACAAAATTATTCATAGTCACATTGGACCTTTTCATCCTTCAGTAAGATACAAGTCAACATATTTTCCATCTTTTTTTGAAATAGCATTTCATAGCTTTCCCCATACAATCAAAGTTTCCATTCGTAACTAGTTTTAAAGCCAACACATAACCGGAACTGTCCATTTAGCTTAGAAACTGTTTATCAACTGTAACATATTCATGGATACATCAAAACATCGAAAATTTACCAAACACTTCACCGGTCGGTGCAATGGTCGGAAAAAATAAGATACACGAACCTCTGATATCATTGACCCGACTTTTGCATGTATCTTTTTCACCACTCTCGTTTAGAATAGCTTCGATTTCTATATTTGACAACTATTTTGATTCATAATATTATTATTCTTTGTTTGTTTATTTTATGTATTTAATTCTCAAACCAGTAAAACATAGTTTCATGTCTCCCAAAAAGTCAACTAAAGGTAATTTTTCCACCAACAAAATATGGTTTCTTGTATGAGCTGGAAACTATGGGTGAGGGTAATCCACGTAATTTTCAAATAAAACCACTAAACATGCACAAATTCAAGGAACTTGATTAGTTTAGGGCCAATGATTTCCATACAAATTTTTAAAGATTACAGACAATGCGTTATTTTTGACACAAAGAGGAAATACAGGTTAAAAGTAGTTTGTTTATGATGAAGCTTGGCGCATCCTAACACGCTTTCTTGAACTAAATCCTTTTTTCAATATATATAAATTCTTAAATTAATTCTTAAAATGTTCTCCATCAGGACATATGATTTCCTATTTCCTATGATTTTTCTATTTCTCTTTCGGCACACTATTTGTCTGGTATTTTTGTATAACTATTTCTCTTTTATTCACAAAAAGTTGTAATCATTATTCAATAACAAAACAATAACAGTATGCAGCTTTCTCGTTCCCTGTGGACAAATCGGCTCCCTTAGCAAGACATTGGGTTGCTAACTCTAGAAATTTTTTGCAAAAGTGGGGAAAAAGTAAAATCCTTAGGGAAACCATTTCGTTTTCAAAAATATGTGCTTATAAGCAAGAACTTGCTGGTTATGTCCAGGACCAAAAGGATTTGGAATACATCCTGACATACCGCTTAAATTAGTATATCATAGAGCATTTTTTTGGGCTCTATGTAATTAATCACAGACTCCGAACGGCAGATGGTTTTTTATGAGAAGCTTTTTCTTGGCAGAAATACACTTGGAGGTTTGTTATTGCGTGCCGAGTGTCGATCGCTATTCCACACACAAGTGATGTTTCGGGCACAGGGTTTCGAGCCCATTCTGTTCCAAATGATAATTATGCATTAACCTACGGCGGCCCTTTGTATGTTTAAAGTTTGTTTTTTGCCAACTAAATTTATAATGAATCCAGTTCTTCTATGAAAGAATTCGTAAGGGTCATAACGCTTAGGTTACATAATAGCATCATATTGACGAAACTTTGCCATCCGTAATCAGTTTTGAATTTAAAAAGTAATCCACAAAACATTATATAATTCTGGGATTAAGTAAGACCATTTTTTTAATATCGTATTTGGTAATTTTCGTTTTTACTATATATTTATTTATTTATAAGTATAATTTAACTAAAAAACACTTTTTTGCCACCATTCTTACCAAAAAGGTATTTAATTTTTCCGCTTTCTTCCCCTTCTGAAAAGCGACCGTTTGTAAGGGAGTGCTAGTGTTTTAATATCACAAATGAGCAAACTTTTAATAGTTGAATGATGGCTTTAATTCTATTCTTTTGCGGCAGAAATTGGGTGTGTTTTTCTTTTCATAAAACGGACTAACAGACTTGAAAATTAAAATTAAATATTTGTAAAATATATGTATGTATATAAGGGTCAGTAAATTTGAAAAATATTAACTAACAAGGCTGTCGAATGGCATGACTATATTTAACAGACTTTATTCATACACTTTGATAACAAAGTTAATTAAAAAAGACATTTGAATTAAAGTAATATTGGGTAGTTGAAAAAGTCTCTTCGCATTTCTAATCAAACTTCAACTAATTTTTTTTATATCTAGGTATAATGAACTTTATTAAACCAAATATGTACCAATTGGGTCGACCATCTTTTGCCATTTTTCTTCTAGAGACATTATTCCAAACTGCGACAAGTAATTTTCACAGGCTTCTCTTGAAGCCAAACTTACCTTGGCGATGTCATGTCAGCTTACGTGACGGTCCTGGTCAATCTTTTCCATAATTTCATCGACTTTTTCAACGATAGGTCGACCGGAGCGAGGTGCATCTTTCACATCGAAATTTCCTGAACAAAAGCGAGCGAACCATTGTTGTGCTACATGAACTGATACAGCATCGTCTCCGTAAACTTCTCAAATTTCATTGGCGACTTGCGTGGCTTTCTTCCCTTTTTTATACAAAAATTTCAAAATATAGCGAATTTCTTCATTATTTTCACTCATTTTTGAAGAGCTATAACTTTTTTTGAACTCCTCCGAATTAAATTCTTTTGTGGTTAAATGAAGCTTAAAATATCACCTTTCTAACACCATATGATATGACACAATGGGATTGGTAGCACTGGAGATAGATGACTCCAACGACATCTATTGACAAAATACGAAAAGACTTTTTCGACTGCCCAATATATTATATATATTTTTATTTTATAAGAAGAAATAGTCACTTTTGCAGTATTATGGATCTGAGTACGATCTGAGAACATAATATCTACTCGCAACAGTTGACATGTTGCATCCAAGATATACGGGAGCTTCTGTGCAGCGAGAGACATCCGCATGATGGTTGGTATATAACTTTAGCGATATTGCTACACCAGTGTGAATATGTCATATATTTTTTCAGACGTCTTCATCAAAAGACGGAAGTCAATCCTGGACGCAGTTCGCTAGAGTCATTTCGTGAAGGTGGTCCAACCTCAGTTGTTATGCCAGATAAAATCAATATTGTGTGTGAGCCATACCGGCAGAATAAAGCAGTGAATATTTTGCTGAGAAAAAGGTTAAACAAATATTTCAGAACCGCTTAAAAAAATACTCGTGCAAGTTACTTATAGTTCACATGCCTATAAATGTGAATTGGTCTTCTTGCTCCAGCTTTCTTAACCCCCTACAAATGCCTGCTTTACATTTTTGAAAAACGTTTTAATGCCTTTTTAAAGCCATTTTACTATAGCTGTTTGGAAAACGTTTCAAAAATGCCCATTTAAGTAGGTTTTAGAGGGTAAAAATCGACTACAAAAAAATTCCAAGTTAAATTCAATTATGCAAGTCTGAGGGCAGAAATTATGTCTGAAGTAATTTTTAATATGATGTAAATTATGTGCTGAACTCAACTTGAATTTCATTTACTCCGACCTAGTGGTGGATCGACTCTTTCTCATTCATTGATTGGCGCACATCTTTTGCAACAACAGCCAGCTCATGTTGTGCCACACTAATCCAATCACACTAATCCTACTTACTGGAATACAATCTACTCAATTTAACATTTTCGGTCATGCGACACTAATCACCTGCTGCGGCGGCAAGTTGTTTACCACTTGTCTACTACAGAACATTTGTTGCAACACAACAGCGAGATCAGCACAAACTACGTAACTGTACCGCTGCTTTAGTTGTGGAAAATCTGAAATTCGACAACGGGCGATAAACATCGAAAATTGTCAACAAATTTGCAATAATAAAATCAATAGCGTACCCTCAACATCACTGAAGTATTACAGTATCGCAGCCAAATACTCACAAAGCTACTCTGACTCATCAGCAGTGCATTTAGAGGCTTGCACGCTTCGGAATTTTTGTGGCGGCACTGCATTGATCAAATGGAAGGTAGTTTATTTAATATGTGTAGGAGTGTTTTATTAATTGCTGATGCCACACATTTTTTGAGATTACAGGTGCTCGTAGACGTGAATTGAATCGTGCCCTTTACGCGATTAACTACCAATAAATTTTAATATTTTTTATGACACTTTATGATTATTATTTTTTGTTGTTTTTTACTTGACAGTTTTTACTTGTAAAAATAATAAAGATTGATTGAACTGTTGTATGGGGTTTTTAAGTAATAAAAAATAATTTAAAATTTTAATTAAGGTATATCTGGATATCTTATTTTCTCTGCTAGTTGTTGTTATAAATGCAATGATTCTATGTGTACAATAAGAAAATGCTCGAAAATTTTCCTCTAAAGAAATATGTAAATAAAGGGTTGTACTTTCAAAGAAAATTTATTTTTTCTGGAGGGCGATTTCAGCCAAACAACCAACAGAGAATGGAAGTGCCAATTATATAACTGAAAAAACAAAAATTAAAAAAACTTGGTTGGCCTTCATATGACAACAATTTATTTTAGTTCAAGTAGATGTATTGCTTGATTTCCAAACGTATTCTTATTTCGGCATATTCCATCACATTAATCGATGTTAGGACTCCCGTACTTCGATTTCTGTAAAAGCTGTCTCAATACAGAAGAAGAGAAAACAGTCAGACACCTTTTATGTGAGTGTGAAAGCCTAGCTATGAGAAGGCTGCGCACTTTTGATACAGCATTTCTAACCGATGTAGCGGACATAGCCCATCTAAAACTAACGAAGCTCTACTCGTTTATTAAAGCTACCGGATAGTTTGAAAAGGAACACGTAGAGTAAGGATAAGCTCCAGTGGTATCACAATAGTCCTGCGAAAGGTCTAAGTGTGTCTTTATGACAACCACCCCACCTACCTACCTACCTAGTCCGATATGACAGCGACTTTTCATCATATGTTGCATTTCAATTAGCCTGAGTTCCTCGCTTGTTTGGCTATACCATAAAATTCTATCAACCTACCAATTTAAAGTCTGATGACACCCTTGGAAGAATGATAGTAATAAACTGATTGGTTCAATATTGGTCGATATTAATATCACACCAATCTGTAACTTCTTGGCAGTAAGGAGTTTTCGGTGGCATAAAATAGAACAGGCAATACTCTAAAATATAAAAATAATATATAATATATACAAGTATATACTATCCACCACCTCTTCAATCGTAGGAGCCACTTAATTTTTAGAATCAGCTTTGAGTTTCTGAGATTAAGATCAATTTAGCTCACTTACTGGTTGGAAACATTCATTCAGTTGTTGTTAGCCGCAAGACTATAATTACTTGTACATAAAATAATTTTTCATCAAAAGCCATTCTATGAAAAAATTTTTAGCTGGTTTTCATAGTTTATTTCTATTTTGCTTCTCAATATATACTAACTGTGGGCAAAAAGTAAGGTGAATTTATTTGTCAAACTTCGCAGTATTAAAATTTCGCTCTAGTTATTTTTTTCATGAGTTGGCAGCACTGTTAATAACATCTGGGCCAACTTTCATGTGAATGTCATTATCAGTAATTATAATATAAACGCTTGTGTTTACCAAACGACCAAGAGTGCATTTTTCGATTTTTGCAATGTCTGATTTGATTGAGCAGAGAAGTGCCATCAAATTTTGTTTGCGGAATGAAATTTCGGCTGCGGAAACGTTTAGCATGTTGCAGAAGGCATTTGGTGATTCGACCATGTCGCAGAAAAATGTTTATAAGTGGTACAAAGACTTCAAAGAGGGTCGAGAACGTGTTGATGACTTGGAGCGCTCCGGACGACTATCGACGTCAACAGATGACCAACACGTCAATAAAGTGAAGGAGTTAGTGCTCAAAAATCGTCGGTTGACTGTTAAAGACCTTACTGATATGATTGGAATATCAGTAGGATCTGTGAAAATCATTTTGAAAGACCATTTTGGGCCTACGAAAAGTCAAATCTCGTTTGGTACCGAAAACTCTCAATTTCTTGGAAAAAAAGTAGTCACGTTGATGTGTGTGAAACAATGCTTTCAGACTATCAGGACAAGCTCAAATGAATCATTACGGGAGATGAGACTTGGATTTATGCTTACGACTCTGAAACAACCGACCAATCAAGCGAATATCGTGCTAAAGGCGAGGCCAGACCGAAATGAGCACGTCAAAGCCGTTCAAAAATAAAGGTCATGATGACAGTTTTTTTCGATTTTCGTGGTGTGGTGCACTATGAATTCCTTCCACCTGGCCAAACTGTTAATAAGGAATATTATTTGAGCGTTATGCGTCGTTTACGTGAAGCAATTCGTCTAAAAAGATCAGAATTATGGGCCAACAACTCTTGGTTTTTGCATCACGATAATGCACCGTCTCACACTGCACTCGTTCTTCGTGACCATTTCACCAAAAATTCCACGCATATCGTTCCGCAACCACCGTATTCGCCTGATTTGGCTCCGTGTGACTTCTGGCTATTCCCAAAACTCAAGAGACCACTCCGGGGAACGCGTTTCGAGTCGATTGAGGAGATAAAAGCTGAATCGAAGAAGGTGCTGATGGCTATACCGGAAATGGACTATTTGGCATGTTTCGGGGATTGGAAAAATCGTTGGCATAAGTGTATTTCATCGAGCGCGGATTATTTTGAAGGGGATGAAATTGATTTACAATTTACAACCAAATTCACCTTACTTTTTGATAACGCTACATAGTACATGGGCTCCAGTTTATATATGTATATATACATACTTTAGTTTGGCAGATCCAAGTACAGTCGCTAATAGATATCCGACAAAGCAAAGTACTATTAGAGATTACTCGAAATTAGCAAAAATTCCACTAAATTCCATTAATATGAGTATTTTATGTAATAAAGTCCGAATTTTTGATAATTTTTTCCTTTGATCTTTTTTCGTTTTAAATCCGCAGTTGATGTATTTCCTGCGTGCCAGCGTACCTACTAATTGCGTAACAACATTCGCTTATTTCTATATTCAATGAGCTGTTAATTTTCAGAGGTCAGCTATTTAACTAAGCCTTTCCAAAAAACTAGGAAGACAAATCAGAAAAATTTAAAACGAATTAACCAAAATCTAATTTTATTACTTAATCGGAGATTTATGAAGTTATTGTTTACATTTGCTTGCAACATTTGTACATATCAGGTCAGTCCATAGGTTCGTGCGTTTTTTAAAAGTGGTTTTAAAATTAATGTTAAAGATGTTTAAAGTATTTATTAATCAATAATATATTTTCCTTCATTATTTACAATGTCTTCCCAACGTTTAGGCGAATTTTTAATTCCCTGTTCAAAAAATGTTTTGTCCTTGGAGCCAAAAGTATGGTGGATGCGGCACTAGCTCCCATCCGAGCTCGTTCAGCTTACCTAATGTTTGCCTTGCGGTATGAGGTCTTGCGTTGTCGTGGTGAAACAAAACTTTGCGCCTATTCACTAAAGACGGTCGATTTTTTGTAAGTGCCGCATTCAGGTTTGATAGCTGATGGGAATAATAATCAGCAGTTATCGTCTGGTTTGGTTCCAGAGGTTCATAATAAACAATACCGGTCATATCCCACCAAATAGACACTAGAATCTTCTTGGGGTGAAGCCCATCTTTAGGCGTCAGTTCTGGTGTTACATCTTTATCTAACCATTGGCGTTTGCGAACAGGATTATTATAAAGGACCCATTTTTCATCACCAGTAACGATACGGTTCAAAAAACTTTCATTTTCAAGTCGTTGCAGCAGCTGAGAACCCACATTCACTCTCAGCTGAAGGTTGGCGACGGAAAGTCTATGCGGAACCCATTTTCTCAGCTTTGAAACCTTTCCCAACTGAAACAGGTACCTGTGAACTGTTCCATGCTATGAATTTAACCTCTGTGCTACCATATCGATTGTCAAATATGGCTCAGCTTCCATGAGTTCGAGCAAGGCGTCGGAGCTAAAGACTTCAGGATGACCAGCGCGCGGGGCATCCTCCATGTCACAGTTACCACTTCGGAATTTCGAAAACCACTTTTGCGCAGTCCTTATGCTCACGGTATCCTCTCCGTGAACAGTGTTTATTTCTGCAGCAGTAGTTGTTGCATTCTTACCACTTTTATAAAAAAATACAAAATATGCCTCTAATACGCGTTCGAAGATTCCATTTTATTTTTTAACAACACGTGCTTCTATCCGCGATTAAAACCACTTGTTGAATGCACCATATATCAAAGAAAATATAAATAGTGCCGTTATATTCCGCGAATAATTTTTTGTATGCAAAAATCGTACAAAAGTGAAATTATGGGTAAAATACGCACGCACTTATGGACTGACCTGATATTTTCACATAATATAAGAACAATGGCGATCGCTAATAGTCACAGATAAATGCTTCAGCACACACAAAAGACTCAAGACACAAACTTGTTGGATAGTCTGTTTTGAACGGCGAGGTTAAATTCAACAAAGAGCTATTGAAGCCACTTCCAATTCTATTAAATTCATATAGCATAACTTTTAGGCGCTTTTGTTTTAACAGTAGAAAAAATATTGCATGCGAGAAATAAAGTTGGCTGCGACATTTTTTTAGACCAACATAAATAATGCGATTAAATAAATATATATTTGTGCCCCATTCCTCTATGTGTATACAAAGTCTGCTTCCGCCAATCTCTATTTTTATTTAAAGACAATAAATAATTTGTTAGCTAATTTTTCGTTCGACTGAATTTGTCAGAGACTTTCGATGAATTTCAGATAGAACTAAAATTTGTAGGTATTTCAGATTTTCCCAACATTCGCCTCTGTTTCTTTCCAAGCACATATGTATATTTATATAAGCATAATAGCTTGGTTTATGCGCATATTTTTAGTTTTGTTTATTTGCGGGAACGGTAAATGTACAATAAATATTGAAATATTACCGCGGAATTTTATTCATGTGAACGACATTGTGAAAAAAGTGATCATAAGCAATTTTATGAGCAATAAATAAATTACGCTCCACTGGGCAGATGCATACTAGGGAAGGAGCACTTCGAAAATAAACAAGCATAACTGTAATTTTTCTTATTTTTTCACTTTTTTATATGAATACAAATTGCCTGCTTGGCTTACAATGTTCAACTATGATAAACTGATGCCTTCTTGTTGTCGAGTTGAAGAGTTCAACTTGTACAACATTCTTATGGAAGTTTGTATTTTATTTATGATTATGTGCATGAAAAGTACAATTGGAAGTTGAGCTGAACTAATTGTTTTTAATATTTACTAACTGGAAAATGATTAAGTAAAAGATGTACCAGGGGCATGTAATGTTCAACTATATTAATCCACACTTTAATTTCTTTAAATTTTTCCATTCACCAGAATTTCAATAAATTTTCAAGAAATATCATAGTAATGAGGTTATACCTCATTCCCTGCTGTGCTATCAAAAAACACTTAAATAAAAGAAAATTATTATTGATTTCATTAAGTTGCAAGCCGAGTTTTACGAAATGTGGAAAATCTGGGCAAAAACGAATAGGAACTCAAAAACTTCGTTACTGTGCTCAAAAATTGAGGCAATGCTGCTGATTTTTACCTGTAATAGTTACAGACTGTATTACATTTTTTTTTTCAAACACACCAGTTGCAAATAAGAAATATAATTTAGTGTTTTGGGTTTAAACAGCGTCCTAGGGCTATGCTCCCATAATAAGGTTTTAGCTAAAAAACGAGCTGACAAGAGTTGAAAAATAAATGTGAGATCAACTACGATTGCTTAGTCAAATATGGTTGATCATGTGAGTACTTTTTATAGTCCTTAGTTAAAAAAATGGATGCGTAACAATTCAATAGTGAAATAGCGCCTAATCCACCATTGCGGAATAAAAAAGTTGAACGGTATTCAGTCAGGACTCATAAGGAAACAATTTGGGAAACAATCGGAAACTCCTCTCATCTGGTTGTGTGTTCATAATGAAAAAAATTCTGGTCGCTGATGTAAGCTTGGATCCAGCCAAATACACTTACGAGTTCTTTTCTTTTTTGATGCTGATTTGAATTTATGCGATTGGTCAAACCATTTTTTTTCTCATTTAGAATAAAAATTCATTGTGGGATATTTCTGTTTTTTTTTTTAAATACAATTAAAATTTAATTTATTCAATCTATGATTGGATCTAAATAATCTTGCCTAATTTGAAATGGAATAATTAGTGTTGAAGGGAAGAAATGAATTGTTATTTTTTTTTGCTTGTTATTGCATAACTGTATTTTGTATGCGGTTTTTTGGGATTTTTTACCTGGAGTATCTGAATGTATATTGTTTTTCCTATTTTTTAGTAAAGTAAATTACTTTTTCGTAATTTTTTATATTCGGTTTTCTAAGGGACGAATATACAGCGTGAAAGGCCAAGTGTATTATGAGTGGAAGTTAACTCAATATATACAGGGCCCGCCATCTATCGTTACGGATTTGAGCTAGGTATTATTTGAAGAATGGTAACACTTAGCTGTCATCTGATTTGACAGAAAATTAGTTTTATTATTCCGCTGAACGAAAATGGTTGTGTATACGCTCAAAGAACGCTGGGAAATATTGCGACATTACTTTGAAAATCATGGTAATGCTGCAGAATGTGTACGAAAATTACGTACGCCAATGGGAAGAAGAAGAGCACCGAATGAAGCGTATGTGCGTTACTTTGCGAAAAAAGTAAGAGAAACTGGGTTGCTTATTGACAAACCAACGCGTGACCGACCAAAAACCGTGCGTACACCCGAAAATATTGCTGCTGTGGCCGAGAGCACCACCAGCAACAATTGATGCACTGAAGACTAACATACGCGATGTCATAGCTGAAACACAGCCGCATACAATCGAAAATGTGTTGAAAAATTGGACCGATCGTATGGGCTGGTGCATGGCTAGCCGAGGCAGCCATATGAATGAAGTTGTGTTCCATCATTAACCGGAAGGATTGTACTTCAAAATAAAAAAAAAACAGTTTGGAAAAATATTGAGTAGTTTTTTTTATAGCATTTTTAATTCCGTAAAGTTATATGGCGGACCCTTTATAATTGGCGCGTACACCCGTTTCGGGTGTTTGGCGGAGCTCCTCCTCCTATTTGTGGCGTGCGTCTTGTGTTGTTCCACAAATGGAGGGACCTACAGTTTCAAGCCGGCTCCGAACGGCAGATATTTTTATGAGGAGCCACCAAAGCATGAAATTAGGATACAAGTTTTTGGAATTTTTCTAACTTTTATAATAGTTTTGAAAATTAATTTAAATGGTTAGATATATATTGTCAGACTGGTCAACTTTCCGACAACCTTCGCCTCCAACCCAAATTTCAATAACAAAATGTATACACCGTAGCGCCCTTAAATTACTGACTCTGCTCATGTTTACAGCAACCTACAAACTGTACAACAACATTTTAACAAATGCGGCACACTTCAGCAACGAATTTGCATTCAATTTGAATAGCAACACAGAAAAACCGAAAACCACCAAAGCAACATATGAACAAAAAGAGATCCTTGTAGAGGCGCAGTGACTGAGCGCGATCCAATTCAAAGCGATGTGATATGATACTCGTATGAAGCTGCGAGATTTATGTGCAACACGTTGCCACAAATGCCACATAAATTTCCACCCATCAAATGAGAAGTGCAAAAATGAAGAACAAACTAAAAAAATTAAAAAAAAAAAATTTCAGCAAAACTATGCACAGATGTAAACAGAAAATTGAAAACTCTTAAAAGATGCACGTGAAAAAGCAAGAAAAAGAACAGAACCCGTCAGAAAAACCAACAAACAAAATGCTGATAAAATCTTAAAAGTATGCGGCAGAAAACGATATAAAAAGCAAATTTGTCCTTCTGTCAGCGTTCAATAAAAGGCCAATAAATTGTGTAGCACTATTAGAAAATTGGAAAAAAGATTAAATAACAGAAAATGCAGCAAAGATGAATGTATGAACAAGCTAAATGAAAAAAAGCCCCAAAACTGTATTGAACTGCGTTTAGCTGCGTCGAAGCGAGCAGCTTGTTAAACAGATTCTTTTCAGATGGCAGCTTACAACCGACTAGCTTTTTCTTCACAAAACTCAAAAAACAAACAAAAAACTAAAAACAATAGCACAAACAGCTAAAAATTAATTACCCGCTCGTAAGTAGCGCATGCGCCAAACACAACCATAAATACAACAACAACACAATTGCAAATAAAGCTTCAGCTTCAGTCTGAGTCTCAGTCTCGATTTCAGGTTCAGCTACCAAGATACAGCTGCCGTGATAAGCTGCAGCAGTTACATTATCTCAAATGCACACGAGCTAATCTACAAGAGAATTCTTACAATTTGTTGTTCTTAATAATGATGGTTGTTGGTGTTGCTACTTCTATTTATGTACGCTTGTTAGTCGCGTATTTATACAGGAAGCTCAGAAGCCACGGCATCAGTATTCAACATTATTTATCCCGCCACTTCGCCTGTTGACCACTTGCACTCCGCTTGACCAAACCAACAGCCGATGCCGTCGGTGAGTCTGTACAGACTTCTTGGCAGATAGCGCGCTTGTGACAGCTCAGGGCATTTATGCTGCCTGCTGTCTAGCTCAAATGTTTAGGGCGAAAAAATTGCAGCTCATAGGCATAAATAAAGTTCACCTTTTAAGTAAACATGAGCAACAACACCTCACTCCTCCCTAGTTATTTTGAACGCAGGTGACTTCCCATTGCATCGGCACGCGTAGGCGTTTGTATAAATACAAAGCGTAACTGCTGCTGGAAATTAGTTGCGCCGCGGCCTTTAAGGGATTACCTGAGTGCTAAGCCTTACAATACTCTACTATAGAAATTACTATCGTCAGCTCTCATCTCTGCGTCTTTGTTAATGCTGGAGATATACATATGTAATATTGCAAAAAACAAAACTCGCGAAAACTCTCACAAAAATATTGTTTTGTTCGAAAGCCTGACAATTTATTTAATCGCTAAAATGTTTAGCAAATCGAAATTCGCCTCGATGCACTACAAACGCTGATGGGAAGTTAGTTGTCGCACTGTGTATTCTATCGCTAATCGTGAACTACTTACAATTGTACTAAAATTTACTACAACAACAACAAAATTGTGTGAGATACAAATAGTTCCGGTGAGGTGATGAGCGTTTTTCATCCAATGGATAAATTGAATTTCCGGGTAAAACTAAAAAATATATATTTACATAATAGTCATACGAAATATAATATACTAATTATTTTAGGTAATATAACTTTCTAGTGAAGTTATACATATATAATATATATATGTATATTAGGTCGGGTCGATTTGTGGGGAGGCAAAAAAATCGCCCATTGCTCTGTGAAAATCATATTCTAGGGATCAAAATAAGAAACTTTGCTGAAGGAACCAACCTCTAAAACGAATTCTGATGTCCCCCAATTTGGGTCGAACTTTTTAGTTTCTTTTCTCATGTAAAGGCCAAAAATGGTGATATTTTGAAATGATTGTATGGGGAACCCCCCAGGGGAGTTCCAGGGGGTGTGCCACTGGCATTGGTGGATCGGCCGTCCAAAGTTAGTGGGGGTCGGTCATACATTTGGACTCGATTGGAGCACTCTAAATGGGTCAAAGTGGGATTTTTCTTTCGACCCAAATTGGGGGACATCAGAATTCGTTTTAGAGGAATGGTTCCTTCGGCAAAGTATCTTATTTTGATCCCTAGAATACGATTTTCACTAAGCAATGAACGATTTTTAAATCGACCCGCCCTAATATGTATATATATGTATATTCGATTGGCGCACACATCTTTTGTTGGGTGTTCGCCCGCGCTCCTTCTCCAAATTCTGATGTGCGTCTTTCTGTTGCTCCACAAATAAAGTGAGTTACAGTCTTGTGGCATCTCCGAATGACAGGTGGTTTTTGTTAGGAGTTTTTTCATGGGTAAAATACACTCCATGGCCTGCCATTGCTTGCCGATGGGCGGCCGTCAATAGAAAAAAACCTGCAAATTAAACTATCATTTGGTGTTTCAATGGTAGCCACACACCAGTCCGCTCGGCAACTAAACTAGAATAATAAAAACACTGCATAAAAACATTTTTAAAACAAAAAGCGATCCTATAATATCAAAAGTATATCAAGTGCAGACCACTTCTTTAGAACAAAGTACTAGCTCAGCACGTTTTTTTACAATTTTTTTACAAGTGACAGTTTTCTAATTTTGATCACAGAAATCTGTATCTTACGTGTAAAAAGCGTTATAAGAGGGGTTTCCGTAAGAAATATCGTCGTAAATGTTAATAGCAGAAGAAATATTTTAAGTCCTCGTTACTACCCACATCTACGGGCTGAAGTCAAAAAAACAAACCAGAAAATATACTTAAAGGAAGGTCTTCCCGTTAATATCCATGCAGTTTTACATGAAATATTGCGCAAATTAAATTTTTCTTTTCGTCAATATACAAAATTTTACCCAATACTGCTTAAGGGGTTACATATTTTTAACAAATCCGGAAAAGATGGCTAAATTTACAAAACAAACTATTTCTAAATAATTGGGTGCCTTATATAACAAAATTTGTAACATGTTTAGACTTCCGCCACAATTTTTCGGAAAAATATTAAGAATTACATGAGCTGGTTCAATTTGAAAAATACCTACAAAAATCGAGATTTTTACAAATGAAACTAGGTTTTAAAAAATATTTTTTCCCAACAAATCTTCTCAGTCAGATAGAACAGTTTAAACTTAAAAAGTCTACATACAATTTTCGAAAAATTGTGAAAGCAAAATCAAAATAATAATTTTTTGGTGCTATTTTTGATTTTTCGGGCGATCGGTTTCTTAAACCTGGTGAATAACGCAGCCAAATCTTTACCGATTTAGATTTCTAAGAGGTCATTCATATTTCTCACACTTTTTATATCTTTAAATTAACCCCGATATTTTTTCCTATACATCAACATTTTATTTTGATTTTATCAAACAAAACTTAGAAAAATATATTTTTATAAAAACTAGATTTTTGGAAGTACATAGTATCAAATCTGTACACCTCACGCAAATCTTAATATTTTTTAGAAACATTTTGGCGGTATTCTTAACATATAATAAATTGTATTGTTACGATGGAAAAACAGTACCAGTTTTTGTTTGTATGGAGAGTGATGCACCCTACTTAAAAATAGCAGGCAAACAATTTCTGTCCAACATAAAAAAGCGTATCAAAGAGATTTGGCCTGAAGAGTAGAAGAGCTTTTAATTGGCATGAGAATATCTACATGCACACCGGAAATTAGAGAAAATAGGTATATAGCCTAAGCACTTACCATAACAAACAATGTTATAAAATTACTTAGTTTTCTGGCATATACTAAGCCTTATTTCTTAAGGGAAAACAGTCTTCGTAACAAGTTAATTTTATGGTTTTAAATGTAGCATAGCTACGTTTCTTTCTCTAAATATCGTATGTAAGCAATTATGATAGACAAGTCTAGATATTTTCTTAAGTTTTCATCAGTCTTGAGAAAAATTGTGGTATTCTTCTGTTTATTCTATATCCTATAGAAATATTTGTCTTAGTAAGTCTCCAAAAACTTTAATGATACCTTTTTAGCCAATAGGAGTTGGTAGGAGAGCCAATCCTGTACGAAACTAATCCAGTATTCACTTATTAGCAATTGCTGGACCGTAGTCAATTTATATCATAGTAATAGAACTGTGAAATGGCTATAGTGTGTGATATATTTAATAAACCGTTCAGTAATAAATCAGAGGGCCACTAGTTAAAACAAAACAACATTTTGTAAATGATCGCTAGCTGAGTTCGGTGAAAGATTATTTAATAGAAATTTAGAGGCAATGGCCTACAAAAAAATATTCAGTTTGTTAAATAGTTTCCAAAACTAAAAATGTAATACTAAAGAAAAGAAAGAAGTAAACTTTGGTAAATAAAGGGTGGCTTTAGAGGCGGAGAAGTATAAACTGAAATAAAATGCAAAAGCCTTTTCCTAATATCTATGGCTTTATTTATTTATTATTATTATTATTATGGTCTATAGAATATGGAAGGGAAGGGCGGGATGAAAAATTTAGTCAATTGTCAAGGTGCAAATTTTATTGAATAATTAGACTTAGCATGACAAAAATATTACCTACAATTTTTAAATTTCAATCATACTGGACCAGTCTTTCTAACTTTTCACAGAAAACTTTGTATTTTTTCCACTGTACGGCCGATAAAGCACACTAAGCAGTGACTTACCTGATAGAAAAGATTAAGAAAAAAATTGATTTTAACAAATTGCAAATATTTGTCCAGCGCGAGTCTATTAATAATGGATTTTCAAGCCAAAACGCATAAATTTTCCAATTCAGATATAACAGAAAATAGTGCGGTCAATCTAAAGCTCTTCAGCTATTAAATATAGCTACGCTAGGAGAACACATGATGGTAATTTTTTCATTATATATAAGATACTTGCCAAAATTATGCTCTAATTATAACAAGCATGTATTTTGCGGATTATCCTGACATAAGCAGGGAATAATTAAATGTTTTTTAAGAAAAGTAAACTAAATATTTAACTCGCCTTTCTTTGACCGCAATTAAAAAATTGTTGGAAGTTCAAAAAAGCAAGGCAAATGCCATATTGAAATTATGCGGCCGTAATGTCTTTCGGGCTCAGGAACTCCAAAGGCTGAGTTTCCGAAAGCTATTTAGGCTTAACTAATTTTATCATTTTGGCCAGGTAAAGTCGATATCAAAAAACCTCGTTGCGAAACATTTAAATGTACTGCAAATGGAAATGAGAATCATGATCTTGTATGAAGATCACTGCTTTCGTGAAAATTACTAATTTCTGACGGTTTCTCAAACTTAATACTGATAATAATTTTTTATTGATTTTTTATCTAGCGCTTAGCAAGATTTTTTCGTATATTTATCAGTGTCTTTTTTTATTTTTGTGTGTGTTTATTTGTTGTTTGATTTATCATTCATATTTTAATTTTCTGCTACTTTGTTCCAGCTGCTAGCCGGTTTAGTATTATCGCTCAGTTTGTCGCAGCATACTTGTCGCTGTCAGCCTAACGCACTCTTCAATCAATCACCATTTCAGCGACAACAACAGACACAATTACGCCAGCAGTTACAGCAGCAGCAACAACAGCAACAACAGCAACATCAACAACGACAACAACAGCAGGGCTTTCCCAATTCTCTAAACAGCTTGCAACCAGTTGGTGCAATATCACCCATCTCACAGCTCTCCGGCATAGTACCACAGGTATATACATCAAATAGGAAGTACTTTCGCGGATTTTAAATTTATTTTAATTATTTTTACCCATTGTTCATAAACATTTTTGATACAACTCCTTTTAAGAGTCCCTTTCGCATCTATAATCGTCTTGACCAACCAAACTATGTGCCCATTACCGCCTATCAGAATGATCTCAACTATGACGGCAGCTTTTCATATGGTTACGCCTCGGCCGATGGTACTACCGCCCAGGCGCAGGGGTATGTAAAAAATTTGGGCCTAGGCGAAGATGTCGAAGCACAGGTGGTGCAAGGTTCATACTCTTACACCTCACCGGAGGGCACGCCCATAACTGTACGTTATATAGCCGATGAGAATGGTGAATATGAGAAAGCTAATGAAAACCTCTTTGAGACACTTTTATTAATTACATCTTCCTCCAGGATTTCGCGCTGAGGGTGCTCACATTCCCACACCGCCCCCCATACCCGACGCTATTGCCAAGTCGCTTCAATATATCGCCAGCGTGCAGCAACCGTACCAACAGGCAATCAACCCCAATCTGAATCCATACCAAACGCCTTTTCGTCAATTTTCGGGTCAACAACGTCCAGGTCAACAGCAGCAATTGACTCCTTTTCAGCTACAACAACAACAACAACGTACATATCAGCAACAACTTGCTGGCCAATTGCAGCCACCTTTTGCACAGTTCCCTGGCGCTCAACAACCACAATCGAATGCATTTTACGGGGGCGGCCTCGGTGGTGGCTTGGCGGGACAAGGTCAGCTTCCAGGTCAATTTGGCGATTTAAGTGGGCAAAACTTTACCCAGCAGCCGCAAAATTTACAGCAAGAACAACAACAGCAAGTATTACAGCAGCAGCAGAAAAATCAACAACAGCAACAGCACCAGCAGCAACAACAACAGCAATTAGCCACACAAGAATTGCGCGCACGCCCCAATCAGCTGGTGAACCCTTTCGGCTACAATCAATATCGGCGTTACAAAAAAGCGGCATTGACGAAAAATTAAATACACAACAACAATTACTACCCATAAGCATAGAATTAATAAGACTTAACGATTTAGATTCACTGAATACCGTTTTTGGCTTCGATTTTTTACTGTGTTGCTCGATAATTTATTTTGCTATGTTTTTTTAGTTTTAAATTAGCAAGAAGATAGTTTTGGTGTGGTTTTCTGTATGTGGCTTTTAAGTAATATTTCATACATATAATGTTTTATTTAAAAAAGATTTTTTGATGAAGAGAAATGAATTAGTCATATTTTAGTAATTCAAATACATGAAACACATGTTGCCGAAAATACCAATTTTTAGTAGTTTCAATTCATTTTTTTTTTTTTTAAATATCTAGTCCAGGAAGAAATACTCCGTAAAGCTCCCTTAAGATGGCCTATAGATAGCAAGGTGTAATTTTTTCGATTTTTTTTAACCTACAGCTAAATATAAAGTTAATTGAAGTACGAATGCTTAATGAATGCTACGTGTTTTTTTTTCCAGACGAATTCTTAACGCTTAGTAGTTCAATTCTTCAGCATTTACTCAAAATATGATCGGATGTCTTACAGTTCTCCAGAAAGATCTTTCAATTTCTCTTACTAAAACGACAAAACCGGTATATAAAAGCCGGAACCATAATCGAATCCAAATCCTATTATTTCTCCGTAACTGCTCTGACCTAGATTTACTCAGACTGTAATTATTTGAACTTTGGCGGCCGCCGTAGCGAAATGGGTTGGTGCGTGGCTTCTATTCGGTAGTGTCCGTGTACGAAATCCGCTGTGTACACAGAATTGAAAAAATTACAGAAAATATTTTTTTTCTAATATGGGTTGCTCCCCGGCAACCGAGTGTAACTCAGCTATGAAAAATCTTCTCATAAAAAACCATAAAAACCGTTCGGAGACGGCACAAAACTCCACACCACAAATTAGAGGAGTAGCTCCGCCAAATAGCCGACAATTACACGACAATTATACTCATATATATATAGGGTTTTTCAGTAAGAGCGCTTCAACTTTTGAACTTTTTTTAATAAAACACAAACGGTTTGACTCTTTTAACTAATTTTTTTTTTATTATCGAGTTTGAACATATACATTTAAGTATGAAATTCGATTTCTTTTGCATGACCACCGCGTGCACGTTTTACGAAGTCCAATCGTTGAACCCAATTTTCGACCACTCTTTTGCATAAATCGGCCGAAATTCCAGCAATTTCGCGCTCAATATTGGCTCTGAGCTCACAAATCGTCGCCGGCTTGTTACTGTAGACCAATGACTGCACATAACCCCAAAACGGGACGGCTTGTTAAATGGACCGTAAAATGGCCGTAATGCTCTTAAAGTAGCAGCAACAGAACGATTATTTTCAAAAAAATTTGCACGATTTGCAATCGCTGCTCAAGTGTGTAGCGTTCCATGATGAAATGTATACTAATGAAGTTTACAAATGACAAGCGAAAAATAAAAAATATTGCGTCGTTCGCCCTCCCTATCGGAAAAAAGTTGAAGCGCACCTATTGAATAACCCTATACTTATTTGAAATAGCAACTGCAGAATAGTTCAAGATGCAAGAAGACGTTTGTTTGCTAATACTTCTCTCGCTAGCTCATTAGCGACCTTGTAGCCTTTGATTCTGCGATGGTCAAGTACCTAGCAAAACTTTACTGTGGTTTTGGTTGTCACATACTAGGGTGTAACTAATAGTTGTATTTAAGATGTGGGGACCCGTTCATCCAAGCCTTTCGAACGGGTATTCTAGCTTCAACCATTCTGCTCAACCAAAAATTCTGCACTTTTCTAACATCTCGACAGTAATGCGTTCAAACAACTTTTAAAAACTATGAGGGATATGCACTTTAAATACTTATACCATCTCGGAAAAAGCTTGTGAAGAAAACCACAAGCATATGAGAAGAACACGTTGTCTCTTATCCGAAAAGCTTTCCGGCAGAGGTCATATAAAGTTTACTAAACTATTTATTCGTGTCATCAGATCATTTATTAGTATCAAAAAAGTAATCAGTTTGAATAAATATGCAAAATAATTAAAACTTTTAAGTAAATATAGTTTTAGTGAGTTTGGTTTTTGAATACAATTTTATTTGTTGAGTTTGTCTTTAATAAAAATAGGCACAATGCTACACGAACATAAATTTTCTATTTTAATCTGCATATACAGTGAGCATAGAACCTGGAATCAATCGAATGGTTAATACATATACATATATATAAACCTCCTCCTCATACTTATCTAAGACGTTTTATTCTTCTTAAAAAAATTGTGACCATTACCATTAAGAGACGATAATTTAAAAATGGGGAGATCAATAATGCGTTTTCTAAAGCTTTTTAACAAAAGAATTAAATAACTTCAAGAAGCTGGTTTTATTATTTTTATTATTGATCTCCTAACATATAAATAGAAACGCATACCCATGGTGTAGTACACGCATATGTTTTGATAGTTTTTCGCATTTATGCAATGCAATGTGGACGATTTGAAACAAATATCTTTTGCCTGTTTTCATAAGGAAATACATAAGTGAATTTTAACAAGTTTTTAAATAATGAAATAGTTCAAAGCATTTAGCTTTCCACGAAAAAAAAAAGTTTACAATTGTGCATATGATCTCGAGTAAGGGTTAATTATTATTATTATATAAGGGTTAAGAAACAAAAGAAAGCTCGGGAGAGCTTCAGTCATATACATACACCATATGTGTATATGTGAAAACATTTGAAGCATGTTTTTAGGCTGAATATCTCAGGCAACCAAAGGTTTCTGCATTGCGTACAGCAACGCTGTGCAATAATCAAATGAGATTAAAAATCAATAATCAATAAATAAGAATGATGCTTTCCATTTCAATTCAACCGGGCTATTCGGGTCATGTTCTTCGATTTCGATGTAACTTAAATATGTTTGTCTCTGGTCAAAATAATGAGATACGTATTTTTTTGTTCGCCCGAAAAAAATTTTTTTCAAGAGTTATCGGCAATTTTTTTTTCGGCTCAAACTCGATTTTTTTTAATTATATGAGAAATTTTTTTTTTTGAATGCCCATAACTTAGTCAAAAATTAACCGATTTTAATAATTTTGGGTTCGAAATGATCGTAATTACTTACACGAGCGACTTCATGTAGAAACAATTGCAAAAAAGTAGTTGAAAATTTTTTATTTAGCAAAAAAGAAAAAAAAATTGAAATTTTTTCGAAATTCAATATTTCAAAAAGTGTACTTTTTTTTTTTTTTATAACTTTTTTCAAATCAAGAGGACACCTCAAACTTCAATTAAGCTGAATACCCAGTAGCTAAAATGCGTTGTTTTTGAGTAATGAATTTTTGAGTAAAAAACCTGTTTCGCACTTTTTGTTTTCTGCAAAATAAAAAATGTTCAACTACTTTTTTGCAATTGTTTTTACATGAAGTCGCTCGTGTAAGTAATTACGATCATTTTGAAACCAGAATTATTAAAATCGGTTAATTTTTGACTAAGTTATGGGCATTTAAAAAAAAATTTTCTTATATAATTAAAAAAAATCGAGTTTGAGCCGAAAAACAAAATTGTCGATAACTCTTAAAAAAAAATTTTTTCGGGCGAACAAAAAAATACGTATCTCATTATTTTGACCGGAGAGCAACATATTTCAGTTACATCGAAATCGAAGAACATGACCCGAATAGCCCGGTTGAATTGAAATGGAAAGCATCGAATATAATTTGCGTTAAATAATTGGCAATTTATTTGTTGCTTATTTAATTTTAATAATTCTTCAAATAAAAAACAAAAGCCTATATTAAGAAGATTTTCATCAAATTTTGAAATTTTTAATTTGAATTCACATGGGTGACTTCCCCCATTTCAAAAAAATATCGAGTATTCGATAGATGAATCGCAATTGCCATTTTTGCGCGATTTTTGAGACACTTTAAACTCGCACTCTTTTAAGACAAATTTCAATGGATTATAAAATTGCATACTCGAGTTTTTTTTCAAATTCTGATTAACCTTCGCCTTGGACCCAATTTTTAACTACATACGCATATGAAAATAACATGCAATGATGTACACTGACTTTGCGCAACTTACAAACATACATAAATACGTTCAATCTTAAGTGCGGCTAAAATTTGGTTCAAATATTACTCCAACTGGTACTAAATAACATGTACGTACATGTTGAGAGGAAATTATTATATACAGTCCGCAAAATAACGGACGCACTTGCAGATTTTAAATTTTGTCTTTTTTGAACCTTTTTTTTTTTGGTATTATGATATGCCTCATTGTCTAACAAGCACCATATAAATCGACTTTTAAGATTTTATACAAAAATTAAGTGAACTCCACCAATACCTACAATTTTTACGTCTTGAAATTCATCTTACATCTTAAGCTTGAATATGAATAGCTACAGAAGACCTTTCGAACTTCATCTGACGTAGGCTATACCAACTGTCGAGTGATCAATATATATATGTATATACATATGTGAAAATAATTACCTTATAACCCCACTCAATTGTTATGGAAATATCAAGAATACATACCATAAATTTAAATGTTTTTTTTATTCACGCCATAGGCACTAAACACAATTGTTTTTTTTTAATATTGAGCGATATTGTATAGAATTCATTCACGCACATTTTCAACATTACTATAAAATATGCTTTGGGTGTACCCTGTTGATTAATGGAATCAAACAATTCAATCTTAGCTGTAACCTCTTTATTTATTCAAGACTTGTATGAAAAATTAATCAATTTTTATTGTTAATCATTAATTTGTTCAAAGCCTCCCCTTAATAAGAGTGGTGACACACAAATGCTCGACTTCAATTAATGGTAATGAATTATTGCGAAAATTGTTAATTTAAAAAAATAAATAAAATAAAAAAATATTTAACGAAGAGCGGATACTTTTTTTTAAGATTTTTTTCAATTCTGATTTTGTTGTTCGATATACATAGTTTTTTTTTACTTACCATCTTGTGTTTGCATTGCAACCAAAAAAAATCTCTATTTGCAACTGAAGTGAAGATGAGAACTGCAGAGTGTAAAAAATAAAATGTTCGCGCATTCAGATTTTTATAACAAAAACGTGACAAACTCGTAGTAATCAAATGTCAATAGATAGCAAGTTGGCAGAGTTTGCAAAAAGTACAATAACAAAAGTAAAGGTGTAGAATTGCTAAACATTTGTCTTTTAACTGCTTTGGTATTTTTTAGGCATTTTTAATATTCATATTTCCTCTCATTTATTATTTTTTTAGATTTATTTATATTTGTGAAGAGTTTTACAAAGTTTAATTCACAGATTTTTTCCATATAAGTCTTTTTTGTTACAAAAAAGTATGACTACTACCAGGCTTTATGATAATTTTAAGAATTAAATCGGAATTGTTAAATCAACAATATCTGCTGCAAGTATAATGACTTTAAACCCTACAAAGATTGTCTCAGGAATACAAGAGAAATATCAGATAAGCTAAGACAGAAGCTTGGAAAGATTTCTGTAGTTCCATTGAATCAACCAAAGATACGGTTAGGCTAGGTAAGCTTTTATCCAAAGAACACTTCTGTCCTACTTTCTTGAGCAAAGACAGCGGGGAATGGACAAAATTCTCGGCTGACACATTACACTATGCGATAAATACACAATATTGACAGTGTTCAAAAGTCCAAGTTGTCCTTCAATATAATCAATCACATCGTATCTCAAGATAAAATTTTATGAGCGATGTAAAACTTCGAACCATACAAAGCAGACAGCCCATATGGGATATTCCCTGCCATGCAGTGGAACAAACGAGAAACAATGATTCCGTGGTTGGGCACTTTCCAAAAAGCTGGAGGTGGGTTAAAGAGATTTTTACCCCCAAAGCTGGTAGACGCGGCCATGCGTCGCGGACAGCGAAAGATTTCAGAGCCATCTTTTATTCTTAAAACTCCTGAACTATTGCTCGATGCATATTTTAGAGGGAATATTAAAAGTACAACAACTTCAACATCCCAACATGCATAGCTCAAAGGAAAATCTACAGAGACCGCTCTTCATGTGGTTGTAATTACGATTGAGAGCACGAACCTTGTCTGTTATCGTTATTAGTTGTCAACAATATCCTTTCCAAGTTCGACCGCAAGGGAATTAAGGCAGTGGTGTATGCGGATGACATAGTGATCATAGTTTCGTTGAAATTGAGATTCGGAGAAAGTTTGTAAGTACTTTATTATTCATAGTTTGAAATATACTTATATTTTGCAATTCCAAATTTTAAAATAATTTATATTATAATAATTTCAAGATGTGATTCTTCTTTATATTGCAGCGCACCAATGATCGAGCGAAGATCCATCCGAGAGCGGCATAAAAACCCAATCGTAAAAAAGTATTCTTTGTTTGAACAAAAAATCAATGCGGGCATCTCAAATTGGGGGCTAAGCGAAGTCGCAGGAAAGTCGCAGTCCCATCTCTACTCCGAAAATTTTAATTTACATATTTATGGGAACCCAATCCGACCGAACAATTTTCATCAAAAATCCGTTTAAAATATTATTAATCCCAAACCTGCATAGAAGGCGGGATAAAAAATATATGGTTGTGGACTTCCAAATGCACCCATTTATCATCTTTCGCACACGTAAAACATTGCTTGGATTTGATTTCTCTCCTGGAAACTTCGCGCAAAAACCCTTATACCAGAAAGGTTATTTAGCATCTATGCACTTCACAAATGCATAAAACAAAAAAATTATGCAAATCTATAAGCGCTTGGAACATGCACGAGCACACAAGGACCATTCGGGGATTCACAAAGAAAGTAATTAAAGCATTAATTCTGTTAACGAAATAAGACTGGCCGAACGACAAAAGGCGCAATTTAAGTCTATTCCGGTCGTAAGTAAGCAAATCTGATGTTAAATTCCTCTTGATACTCTTCGTAATTTTTTGTTTTTTATTTATTTAAGTCAACAACGAAAATCCATTGAGATAACATGAGACGTGATACGGTCGATTACATGGACACTTCAAAATGCGATATCTCAGTGAAAAATTAAGATATTTGAGCAAACTCAACGGCATTTAAAAAAAGAATACTTATAATTTAAAATACCACGTCTACTTTTTTATGAAGAGCAAAATCTTCGTAGCTACATAACCTCAAAAATGGGCAAAAACAGCGTTTTTTGCACTTTTAGGTTAGGATATCTCAAAGTCCTGACGTGATAGAGCAATTTAAACCCCGGACTCGGATTCTACGCAAAAAATTACTTACACTTTTATAGAACATTCCGAACCCATTTTTTTGCAGACCTGTGTAATTAAAAGAACCTCCCATACTAGATACACACATTTACTTATACTTATTTTAAGCCTTGAAGTATAAAATATTCTTATAGAGTACACAGCTAAAATTAATATAAAAGTAGGCAAATTTTCAAATTAGGGCAAATATTTATTAAATACATGAGCCAAGAAAATTTACCAGTAAAGAAGGTCTTGATTGCGTGAAATGAAACTCTAAAACATAGAAGCACAAGTTCTAGATATGGGAGCGTTGCTACCGTAACCACTTCAAGAAAAAACAATTTCAAAGAATTTCAAATAGCGAAGAGTTCTAGAGAAGGGCAGTCAATAGAGCCAGTTATGATGTTAATGACAAATGAGCACGCTTCTGTTCTTAAGTGTAGGGGAGCAAAATAGTTGGCAACGAGAATTCTAAGAACATAGTAGTAGAGAAAAACTTACTGAGCCAGAGCAAATTGTAGAAGAAAAAATTTAATTTCCATGCTAGAAAAAGCGTCATTCAGCAATTTAGAGGAAAGCGCTAATACCAAGAATTTACGTTAACTAATCAGCATAAAGTTTAAGGACTCATGCACGAGTTAAAACAAAAATTGTGAATTGTTTTTACTAAAATTAGAATAAATATTGCTTTTGCCTGAAGTCCCACATTTTGCTTGTAAAGGAGCATTGGAAGTCTAATCAAATTATATGAAATAGATTATATTATTACGTACTATGTATTGCTCCTATAATTACTATGTGTAAATCTGTGTAAATCTTGCTATTGAATAAAACATTTAATGTAAAGTTAAGTATGGTAACACTTTTACGATTTGATAGTCAATCAAAATATTTCAGAAACATTAAATGAAGTGTATCAAAACAATATTCAATATTTTTTGTCGCACATTTTCTACCTTATCTCATGCTTTAAGTAAAGTTCGACCCACTCTCGCAACTCCCAAGGTCGACTGTAAATATGAAGGAAACTCCTATGATTGAGCGAAAGTACTATATATAGACGAGAAAATTATAACATAGAAGATAAAATCAAATTCCTTTTCGGGATAGTGAAATTCACGTTTCTTCCTTAATCCCATTATAATAAAATGATAATAAAATGGAATAATGGAATAAAATCAAAGAGTTAAAGCTAGTGAAATGCTGCGAAGAATAGTTGACGAGGTAAATTTCAAAAAATTGTGTATTGGAAACGTTATTGCATTTGAGCGCATCCATATCAGGTTATCCAAGCATTTTTTGGGCATTGTAAATTTTCTGAAAATTGGTTCATTTATAGGTTTGAGTATAATAAGAAGTAAACTGAAAAAATGTTACAAAAGAAATTAATAGTTTGGAGATTTCATGTAGAAAATTTTGGTGGGGATATTTTCGGTTCCATTTAGCAGATTACATTTTCTTTTTAATTTTTAGGATAAAAGATTACTTCTTATTCAAATTTATTTAATTTTTTTTGCCGTTTTCTGTCGCTCATGTGCATTACTTTCCCATTTTTGCTAACCCTTAACTCTTTGCGCTCGACGACTTTTTCGTTCGGGTGGAGCAGCAACTCGAGCCGTTTTGCGCATATATTACGAGTGTCTTGTAGGTAGCATGCAATGAATTTATATACAGATTAACATACGAAAACGTTATATTTTAAACTGATACATGGAAGACATATTTTGGCCTTGATCAAGTTGGATATTTACATTTTACCGTAAACTATTCAAGAGAGTTCAAAAATAGAGCTACAGGTGTTTACACAAATACAATAGAAGGAAATTGGACTGCAATATAGAGAGCTATCCCATACAGAAACAGAAAACTATTGTAAAACTTATAAAATTATATCTTTTTATATTTATGTTAAAAAAAGAATTCTTCAATTGGATTACTATTAGAATTAATAAAGTTTTTAACTTGAATGTTGTATTTTGTGATGAATTTATATATATTATTCCACTTACTTTATATTCAAAATTTTAGTTTTTATTACGAATAATTGTTTTACAAAGCATTTTTAGAAAATAGTGTATAGTAATACAGTATATACAGTATACTTTAAACTTCCTATGAAAAGGCATAAACAGCTGAGGGACCTATTCATAAACCAATAGTGAGCTGCTATGAACTGGATATAAAGAAATCTAGTTTAAACAAACTCTCTCGCCTTTCACTCGCCGTTCGAGTTGCTGCATGAAACATCGTGGCGAGTGAGAGTCGCCACTCGAACGCAAAGGGTTAAAATATGCAAGACATAATTGAAGATGATTGGAATATGTGATTGATCGTAACTCCAAATAGTGGAATGTTCTCTTTGAATTGATTGAAACTGCTTAGAAGGACACAGAGCATATAAAACAAGAATTGTTAATAATGCAAATTCGCGCTTTTTAAAAAAAAAGATATACTTATAAATACAGTGGATGATGAGTAGGCTTGCGGCTGTTGTATGCTCATATATACGGGTGAGTTTAATACTGGCTTCCAAGATTTACGATAAACTATAAATTTTTTTTTGAAAACCAATTAAAAAAATTAATTTTAAGTACTTATTTTACATCCCAAGCCAATCTCTAAATACTCTTCTTCAGTACGTTATTGTATAATTTGGCTTCTATACTTTTTGCCCTTAACGATCGCACACACATTTGTAGTTATGCTAGGTAGGCACGTATATACATGCACCTTTGTTTATGCGCCCGCTACTTGCCACACCAACCGCTTAAGCTGCGTATACTTTTTAAAGCCGTAATATTGGTTTCTTGTTGTTGCTTTAGAAAGAGCGCGATGAGTATTCAAATAGACGATAAACATGAAGATTTTCAACTTTGACCTTTTCATGAACAAAAATCAAAGCAGAAAATATACATACATACATATGTATGTATGTCTCTTGTAATTTGTGCATTTTTATTGTTGTATCGAATTGCACCAAATTATGAGGTAACTGAGCCAAGTAAGACGAACTAGTTTCAAGTTTATAGGTGGGCGCTTTAAGGTGATTTACAGCATTTATGCCAATAGGGGCTTACAGCCACTTTTGCTTAAGTGTTTCCAATTTTAAAATTCCTAAATTTTATATCCGAAAGATGTAACGAAGATTTTTTCTTGCGGCTCACACATTTTTTACGAGTAATTGATGTAATTAAATCCATTCAAGTTAATAAAAATTAATAAATTATGGCTCAATAATGTTAGTGGTACATTTACATCAACACCAGCCAGTTAGTTGAAAAATTATACAATTGATATACACCTATTAGGATGGGTTATTTTCTGCAAAAATCACAGTATGAAGAAAGTTGCTAGAAAAATCAAGTACAACTTTAGTTCTTAAAAAAACCTAAACATGTAAAAAATGCAATTAAAATTAATCGTAAGGGGTTTGGTGGTGCTTATTAGTATGCCATCTCTACTCTATTCCCATCGAAAGAACCGAAAATAATCATTATTTCAAATGCTCAACGAAAAAGAAATTTAGACTACCAAACATCATAGGACATTTTGAATATACTTATATGTAAATGTGTATGGGCATATATGGTTTTTATGGTATGGTTTTTATGAATCTTTTACAATTATTTAAGATATTTTTTAGCAATATTTATAAAAGTTAATTTTGAGAATCACATTTCGATTTCCTTGAAAGTTTATTTTATTTTGTTTTTTGTTTTAATAATCTACAGTACAAATTACCTTACAGGCTAGACAAATTTGGCAACTTAATATTAGCATTCAATATAAATTCTATATTAAGCAGCTAACAATCTTAAAAAAATTAAATCTAGAAAAAGCGAAATCAAGCAGGTTGCAACTGGATAATAAACTATAGTCTCGAATGCGTTAGCAATTCGTCTAAAGTCGACACTTTTTTTGCTTTTTTTTAAATTGGAAAAGTAATGAATTACAATCACAATATCTTAAATTATTCCCCATAAAAAGGGTAAAAATTGCGAAGACTTATTTATGGAACATTAAGGCTAATCCACTTAAGTAGAAGTGAACAGCCGATGATGTCATAAACACCACTGAAAATAAAGGAAAGTGAAAGCACTGTCCTTCTCTTTTCAAGAGATATTAGAGATAGGCGAGAATTATAGGGAGGAACAGGAGAAGGATGGAAGTTACTACCATATAAGTATATATTCTTTTGAGCAATGTTCAAATTACTTTTGCCCTTCAGAAGTAAATACCTCCAAAACGACCTGTTTAAAGGCTTCAACAGCTTCTTCAGGCGTGGAGAAACGTTGACCTCGCATTTTATATTTGGTGTTCAAGAAGAAAAAAAAACTCAGAGGGCTTTAAGGCGGATAACCTATTAATTCGATATTTTGAGTGGTTAAACATTTTCTTGTGTGAACCGATACGTGAGAGCTGTCTTGTTTAAAGCTATTTCGTTTTCGACGGTTGGCTTTCCTTAATTCTCCAAAAAATGGTTGCACACCACTCGGATTTAACTGTTTTAAATTTCTTGGTGGCACAATTCCCGAAATGAGCAGATTTTTCAAAAATACAAGCCACTTTTTATTTTGAGGTGCCGCTTTCGCGAACAAATTGTATTGTATTAAGGTCGTCTTGAAACACCCATACTATCAATTTTTTTCAGCTAACATGAATAGATCCAATATTCGTCTACTATTGCGATGCCATAGACGTGCTTTGAACCACCACGGCTGGATTTCTTCAGCATTTTTTTACACCAATCGACACGAGGCCTTTTTTTGGGCAATCGTCAAATTATGCGCTATCCAACTAGATACAAATCTTCTTGAACTATATTACATGTATGCTAGTCTTATCAATTGGCGTACAGAATCGATTGGTTCTAACAACACAACCGTTTTTGGACGGCCTTCACGAAATTCATCCTGTATGGATCGACGGCTAGTGGCTACGTCAAAAATCGTAGCAAATTGAGCAATGCACTCCTGTCTCGAAGATCGTAATAAATCATAGTACGAACATTTTCACGAGTTAATTTCATCTTTTGGGCAAAATGAACTCACTAAGAAAAGAGCAAATAAAGCTAGCAAGTGAAAACTTTATTTGCAAACTTGTGCTAAGAAACACCAAATGAAATACCAAATTTTTCAACAGTAACATCGAACTGCAGCTCATCACACATAATATTGCAAAGCGACCCTGTTAAATGGCAGCGCTCGTATTACTCAAATTTTTTTTTTTTTTAATTTTTTTTTTTTTCAAATACAGTAGATTCGCGGTTGAGGGAACCCCAGATTGAGGGAACTACTCGGTTGAGGGGACCACAAAAATTCTTTCATTGAGTACTCTGTAGAGGGAACCTTCAATCTAATAAGTACCGAGTAGAAGGAACCTCAAAATTTTTATGCAATTTCAGTTATTTTACAGTTATGTTACAATGCGTTTGATTGGTATATACGAATGATTGGTATATACATATAGATACATATATGTATATTGTGTACATTGTCCAGTGTAAAGCTATTTACTTCGGTTCAGTGCGTTGAAGCAATTGTGCGAAATAAGATAGTGATAAAAAGATGCATTTACTTTTGCTAGTTAACTATGAAAGCGAAAAGGTTTTTACCCCTCAAAACAAAATCTGAATTATACAAAACTCGATAAAGGCTTTTCATTAAAATCATTGGATTATCAATATGGTGTTACCAAATCGACCATATCACGTATAAAAAATGGCAAAAAAAGATTTTAAAAGTATCGACAGCGTGCAGCATTAAACGGAGGTCTCTGAAGAAGGGTGAGTTTGCTAATATGGAAACTAAGCCATATAAATGGTTCATCACTCAAAGAAGTCGATATATTCCAATATCTGGAAACCTTATTAAAGAACAAGCTAAAGAACTGCATGCAAAAAATGTATGGAAGTGGAAGAGGCTTTAACGCAAGTTCGGGCTGGCTAAATGGATTCAAGGCTAGATATGGAATTAGATTGTTGAAAATTTGCGGTGAAAAACTGTCTTCTGATCAAGAAGCAGTGCCAGCATTCAAGGCAAAATTTTGGCGACTAAAAAATGATTTACAGTTGGATGAAAACCAGGTTTACAACGCTGACGAAACTGGATTATTTTGGGAATTACTGCCAGACAAAACATACGTTAGCTCAAATAAAAAAATGCGTGCGGAAGAAAAAGTGAAAAGGCGCGAGTCACAGTTTTAGTGTGCACTAATGCAACTGGCAAACACAAATTAAAGCCATTAGTAATAGGTCAACCCAAAAAACCACGATCATTCAGAAATTTCCAGCTTCCGTTGAACTACAGGTGCTCAAAAAGAGCATGGATGACTGCGGACATTTTCGAAGAATGGTTCCACAATTCCTTTGTACCAGAGGTAAATTAAATTATTAAATCTTAATATAGTAAATAATAAATTTAACAAAATAATTTTTTTTTGTTTTTTAGGTTACCACATTCCTAATAAACGAGGGTCTACCAGTCAAAGCTGTTTTGATCTTAGATAATGCATTCCATTTTCGTTTTATATATGCCACCAAATGTAACACCCCTTCTCCAGCCGATGGACCAGAATGTAATAAGGTTAACCAAGTTGCACTATAGACCAAATTTATTAAAATCAGCTATTGGTAAAGACGAAATAGCCGACTTTTTAAAAAAAATTACTTTGAAAGATGCCATTTGCCTTTTGACCCAAGCAAGGCAAAAAGTCGATGCCGACGTTATTAAAAAATGCTAGTGTCCATTACTTGACTATAAACATCCGATAGACAATGATGAGTGTATCTAGAATGATGTGCCTCTCAGTGTTTTAAGACAGCAGATAGTTGCACAACATTCCGAATTTGAAGAATTACTCAATTTAACTGAAACTGCATTTCCACAGGTAAAAAACACAATCGTTACAGTTATACGTGCACTTAACATGCCATAATTTTTTTATTTCAGTCAAACCTAAGTGTCAACGAACTAAGAATATGGACAGGAATAGATGACAATTGCGCTAATGGTACTGAGGGCGTTATCGATGATGTTAATCAACCTGTTGAGGCATCTGATGAGGATGAGGATGAGCATGACGAAATAAACGGCGACAAGTGTACAATAGAGGCAGCTGAAGCCATTAAAATTTTTGACAAAGCAATCCATTGGACTGAACACAATACCAACTCGCTCGAACACATCATTTTTCTTAACAATATCAGGGATATTGCAGTGAAAAAATCACTGGAAGCTAAGAAAAAGCAAAGTATTGTACTATATTGGACTTCTTTAAATAATATGTTTTTATTATATGAAATAAATACACTCACTGCACAAACTATGTACCTCTACCTTACATACAACAGTATTAATAGATTTATAATCCGCCCACTTCTGTACATGTATAATTTTAATCTGAATTGAAGGGAAAGTCTGGGTTGAGGGGAATAGCTCTTGCACGAATTAGTTCCCTCAACCCCGAGTCTACTGTAAACATTTCTGCTCTATTCTCTTCCAATTTTTGTATGAACCCAGCCTAACTTTCCATAACTGTTTCCAATGCTTGATACTTTGGCATTTTCCTCTGAGTTCATTACCAAAGTTCAATTGCGTCACCATAAAATTAAACCTTCTTAAAATTCCACATCAATCTGCGCAATCTTGTAGTTTTCTATTCTATTTTTAAGCAATTCAAGTATATAAATGTAAATGGTGCAGTCGCTACAAGAATATAGGAAGAAAAGGTTAATCATCACCGAGTTTCCAACCCGTCACTGATTTTCGTACCTCAAGAACAAGAGACAAGTAAGGCTCTCTCTTCTGATGTCGGAAACAATTGGCATTAGCTGGTTATATCACGGAGATTTGTCTCGGTGTTGTTGGCTCCACATTCAGATATGCGAAACATTTCACATTTTAAATATGCGAAACTTGGTTTTTAATTCAAAACCAGTGCATTCGTTGGCACAACAAAATTTTAGTCCGCATTAATGTCTTTTTGTCGCAATGGAACGCTAACACTTATTTCATTACTTCTTAAAAATATATAATTTGCTTAACTACTTATAGATTTGTTGATCAAAATTTCCCTAATATTCCGCTACAGCGAATTTAGAAGTTAATTAAACTCATCCCTGCAACTTTTCGAAACTCGTTAATATATTTTTCTTTAACAATTTCATTACGTTTCAAAAAGATCTATGAATCTACCTATTCCTATTAAGTGTTCCCCAACATGTAATAAATCGTATCATAAATTCGCGCTGTATTCGATCTTACATACCTGAAGTCAGTGCTTTCAATGTTTTTTGCCTCACGTGTTTTTTAAATTTAACATTTGATCTGCCACTGCTCACCACTTTCATTGTAAAATAGTTGATCACTCGGGTTTGCACTGCTTCTGCCGCAATTCCACTAAACATTTATATGTATGAGTATGCCAAAAAGTCTTACCGGCTTTTTTCGCTGAAAGCAGAATTGGCTTGCATGTAGTTGAAAGCAAAATGAGATAGTAATTGGGTTATGTGTAACAGATATATTTTCTTATAAGACAGATAAAATCGTGTTTCTGTATGTTTGAGATTCAACTTTTTAAGAGAAAATTTAATCCACTAGTATTTTGAAGAATCTGCTGAACGTAAATTAAATTCGCAATTCATAGTTGCTTGATATGTTTCACTACGAAATGTTTACTTATAGTATAACATAGGGCGGTAAAAAAGCAGCTGCCTTAATGTACATAATTATCTTAATAATCGAATTCGCACACTTCAGCTGGTACAACTGCCCCCCCCCATCATTTCGCTTCGACTCATCTGCAAGGCAATTAACAAAGTTAGTTCAACGTCACGCGAATATACCGGACTTGTGCCTTCTAAAATACTCTTTTTTCACCATTTTGCATGTTCTATCATTTACATATTGATGCAGTACAGTATTCATACATACTATATGTTGTTGCAATGTGTGGGAAATATTGCCCGACCTGAAGTTGACTGACAGTACTTCACAAACTAATAACTGACAACATTTTTGTGTGGGTACTGCTTGTTTTTGTTAAATTTTTTGTTGTTGCTTGTAAATTAAAATTTATTTCAAATACCTTGAAGGCATTTTGAAAAACTTGCACACACAGAAATATTTGTTGTGCATCTAATTGCTAATGATAGTTTTTATAAATATTTGATTTATCACTCAAAGAAGATGATACACTTAAAAGCTACAACAATTTTATTTACTTTCAAAATCTTTTATAAAATATATAATTGGTGATTACATTTAAAGTTAACTTAAGATCTAGGTAAAATTAAAGTACTATATACTACAATGATACAGTGTGTTCTCTTTTAGTTGGACACCTTGGTGACGGAAAAATTTAGCCGCTTATGAGAAAAGTATAGAAAAAGTGAGTAACAGGTTAGGTTAGGTTAGCCTGGTTTGCAATAAGCCACGCATAGACCTTTTGGTCCCTAGCGATACCAGATAGAGACCGACCTCTATGAATACCTAAAGTAGACATCATGTAGGATGTCAGCGCTTTTGGTGAATCTAAGTAGGGTTGGGAGCTCCGCTTTTGAGACGTCTTCCAGACCCTCAAACAGTGGGGCTCCCAGGCATCTTAGTCGCGTTTTTAATAATGCCGGACAAACACACAGAAGGTGTTCTAAAGTCTCCTCAACATCCTCTCTGCATTTTCTGCATTTGTCCGTGTTAGCAATCCCTATCTTGTACGCATATGCAGCCAATAGATTGTGGCCTGTTAGCATACCTATGATAGTTCTGCATTCCTTTCGCGAGAGCGTAAGTACGAATGGAGTCAGTTTTTTGTCCTTAGTTCTACACATGACTTTTGCTGTTTTGCATGTGGTCAAGTTATTCCACCTAGCTATTGTGTTTAGCGGTTTTGGTATGTCGTTCTCTTGTTCAAATGGTAGTCTCACAGCACTTTTTGCTATCTCATCTACTATTTCGTTCCGCATAATGCCTTTATGACCAGGTACCCAGTAGATATGCAACCTGTTGTTTCCGGCTAGCCTTTTAATGGCCTCCCTGCTCCGTCGAACATTTTTGGACTTAATACAATATGAGCTTATTGCTCTTATTGCTGCTTGACTATCCACGTATATATTAATTGTTGAGTTCTTTCTTGTTCTAGTGTAGGCTATCTCCGCGGCCTTCCCCACAGCAAAAACTTCCCCCTGGAAAATACTGCTGTGGTCTGGCAGCTTGATAGGCTGCCTTATTCCTAGTTTTGAGCAGTAAATACCTGCTCCCACTCCGTCTGGAGTTTTCGAGCCGTCTGTATAGATGTGAAAAGTGCTTTGGCCAGGCTTCATGCCTTTGTGCCATCCCTCCTCTTCAATTGTAGTGCGAAACCTTCTCTCCCAATTAAAGTACGGAGTCATGTAGTCCGTGCCACCTGAGCTCTACTTTCCTATTGAGCTGTGACCGAAGGTTCTGCAGGTGAATACCCCCGCAGCCATTAGCCTCCTCGTAGATTTTGCTGCCAGGTTTTCCGCCATGAGATCAATAGGTGGCATGCTGAGTATCATTTGCAGCGCCGCCGTTGGAGTGGTTTTCATCGCTCCTGTTATGCACAGGGCAGCGAGTCGTTGAATCCTTTCTAGCGGCATTAAGTATGTCAGTTTTTTTGTAGCAGTCCACCATACTGAGGTTCCATACAGCAATATCGGTCTGACTACTGCTGTGTAGCACCAATGCATCAGAGAGGGTGATAGACCCCAAGTAACGCCCAGCATTCTTTTACATGCGTACAACGCATTACTGGCCCTTTCCACCCTCTCCTCAACGTTGTGCTTCCACAGCAATTTACTGTCCAGTATTACTCCGACGTACCTCGCATAATCTTTGAGAATTAGTTCGTTGTTGCCTAGCTTCGGGAGATTCCACGCCGGAACTTTGTACTTCCTGGTAAAAAGTACCATGTCCGTTTTTCCCGCGTTTATCCCTAGCCCTGCGCGGGATGCCCATTGGTGTATCGTTTTGAGAGTGTTGTTCATCACATTGCATATAAGGTCCAGGTACTTTCCCGTAACTACTATAGCTATGTCATCGGCATATGCCACTAGTTTTGGTGCCCCTCCGTCAAGTTTCTTAAGAATTTCATTTGCTACAAGTAACCATAATAGCGGTGATAGTACCCCACCATGCATATTTGGTGACGCTCGCATCGTTCCACTCCGCTCTTATCTTTCTGCTAGCTAATAGCTACCTTATCCATAGATAAACCGCGGGTTGCACATTAAGTGACTCTATGCTATTTAAAATAGCATCTTTTGTCACGTTGTTAAAGGCCCCTGATATATCTAGAAATACTCCTAGAGCATACTCCTTATATTCTAACGCCTTTTATATGTTTAGTATAAGTGAGTGAAGTGCAGTTGTAATTCCTGGCAGAAATTTAACAAATGTGGACTTGAGAATCTAAAATGCAAATGTTAGATAGATGTAGAAAGTCAAAAGTTCTAGCTTGGCGATTTTTCCCTTAATTTCAATATGTTGGAGGTGTTTTTGAATATCAGTAAGCAATTTAAAAGTCATACTACAATGCGCACAAAGGCCATAGCTATACTGATTTGTCTCAGGTGCCTGATGTCGTAAGAAGATGGCCGTTTACGTGATGCCACTTTCTTGATGTTTCTCTCTTATACACACTTCTTTGTGTGTTAATACTAAATTATTGATGTTGGCTTGTTTGTTATTTAGAAGAGGTTTTGGCAGTGTGAATATGTATAAATAGAAGTATAATTCAGCACAAATATCGATTCAATTTTACTGAATTTCAATCGATTTTGCTGTTTTCTTCATTTCCACTTCGTCCGATAATTCTTAGTTTTTGACGGCTAATACCAGCAGAACCTGTTTTATTCATTCCTTATAAAATGGTCTTGGGTCGTTGGTTCATGTCTTTGGCTACAGAAGCGGGAAGTATCGCATTCGAAAGAGAAGTCATTACGCTGAATAGAAAGTGATCGCTGGTATCCGTTTTATTATTTAAAATAAAACCTCTAATATTATATTATGGAGACATAAAATTGTTTGTTTTCAATATTTGAAAATAACACAAAGTCCGATAGTCTATTTTATAAATTTATTTAAACACATAGCTTATTAAATTTTTCGAACTTGGTTTTATTCGTTCATTTGTTCATCTTGTTTTTCCTAAATACATACACAAAGCATTACATTTAAAAAGAGGCAGATAAAAGTTATGGAAACAAAAACTTAAAGGAAAGTATAATACGAAAACACTTATTTAGTTATTTACATATAGAAAAAAAGAGAACTTAGACATTGAGAAATTTACAATTTGATAAGGGATTGTTCTTTTGTCTTTTTCATCACTAGCCATTTAAAATATTTATATTCTTACACGAAATATCATTATAATTGTGTTTAAATGTATTGTATATTGTAAGTTAAAATGTAAATCGGGTGCATTTAATTAACAGATGAAATGAAATGAAATACACGCGTATTTATAAAAGCATTAATAATTGCGAAAATAAATAAACACAAAGGCGGCACATTTGGCGTGAATGGACCGAAATAACTATACAGTCATATCTTCAAGTAAGTGCGCACGTATGAGTATTCAGGTATATTTGGGGCAGCGTATTTTGGAATAGCGTTAGCGTATTGTGGAGGGCGATCGTCTCAAAGTTTACCATCATCACCGACATTTTAGTAATTGTATCCGGTTTGTGGATTAAATTCGCCACTCCCATGCCGACCGGGAGGGCTACCCGGTCCACCACCGGGTGCGCCACCGGGACCAGGCGGCACATACTGCTTACCAGGCCCACCAGCTCCACCACGACCACCACCAAAACCGCCAGTGCCAGGACCGCCACCACCTCGACCACCGGGACCACCAGCACCACCCCCAAAGCCGAGCGCACCGCCTGCACCACCTGGTCCACCACCATAACCACCTGGACCGCCAGCACCTCCTGGACCACGACCACCTGCACCACCTCCAAAGCCGGGCGCACCACCTGCACCACCTGGTCCACCACCATAACCACCTGGGCCGCCAGCACCTCCTGGGCCACGACCACCTGCACCACCTCCAAAGCCAGGCGCACCACCCGGTCCACCACCATAACCACCTGGACCACCAGCACCTCCTGGGCCACGACCACCTGCGCCGCCTCCAAATCCAGGCGCACCACCTGTTCCAGGGCCGCCTCCATAGCCACCGGCTCCCGGACCGCTAGGACCACGACCACCAGCTCCTCCACCAAAGCCTGGTGCGCCACCTCCACCAGGACCACGTCCACCTGCACCTCCTCCAAATCCGGGCGCTCCTCCACCAGCTCCTCCACCAAAACCTGGTGCGCCACCGGCACCCGGAGCGCCACCTGGACCACCATAATTATAACCTCCAGCTCCACCGGCACCACGTCCACCAGCACCACCACCGACTCCTCCTGTACCGCGCCCACCTGCACCGCCACCGAATCCACCAGCACCAGGACCACCAGCTCCTCCACCAAAGCCTGGTGCGCCACCTGCACCAGGACCACGTCCACCTGCACCTCCTCCAAATCCGGGTGCTCCTCCACCAGCACCACCACCAAAGCCTGGCGCTCCACCTCCGCCTGGGCCTCCACCATATCCCGGAGCACCACCCGGTCCGCGACCACCAGCTCCACCACCAAAACCTGGGGCGCCGCCAGCACCGGGGCCACCGCCATATCCACCTTAAAAAAAAGAAAATATTTATTTCCCTCTACATACAATCATCTTTTGCATAAAGTGGCTTACCGCCAGCTCCACCACGTCCTGTGCCACCGTAACCACCAGCGCCTGTACCACCACCTGCGCCGCCGAATACTAGAAATACCAGCACACAAAATCAATTAATATTCATATATAAGAGCATTTGCAGATATACCATATATAAAGACTCTTTATTTTGCAGTTGAAATTCTCAATGCTTTACTCACCACCTGCTCCAGTGCCAGGACCGCCCGTATAACCACCGCCAGGGGCAGGGGAAATACCTTGTGCCGCCAAAGCCTTAGCAATCTCTTCTGGGATTGGGGGTGGTGTAGGTAAAGCATCACCAGATGGCTGGAAGCCATTTTCATCAGCAAGATATGAAATTTCAACAAGTTGCCCTTCCGGATTTGTATACGAGTATGTACCCATAACCGAAGCAATTTCATTTTCTGAGCCCTTATTCTTGATTGTGCCTTCTTCTTCCGCCTTTATACCATTACCGGTCTCGTAACTGAAACGATAGTTGCCATCGCCATCGTTTTCATTCACATACGACAATATTGGTATTGGTGGGCCCGAGGGTTGCGCAGGCCCAGATGGACCAGGACGTGGGCCACCACCAAAACCACCCGGTGCACCGCCATAACCACCTGGTGCACCGCCTCCACCTATGGGGCGGCCTGGGCCACCAGGGCCACCAGGGCGAGGAATACCCCCAAGTCCAAAATTGCTACCACCTGGACCCTGCAAACCTGGGCCGCCACCAGCGCTAGCTGCACTTGCTGGTGGGGGGAGGTATTTGTTGTCAAGCCGTGCGCTATGCGCCAAGGCCAAAAGTGTAGTGAAAAGTAGCTGAAATGCAAGAGAAGAAATGGATTGTAATGTATGGTATGCAAAAATAGTGAAATTTATATGGGAATACGAGTATGTAAAGAAAAATATGTAAATACAAATAAATGGGTCCGTATATGCAGCTTTTCCTAGTATATGCCGAAGCGAGTGCTTTTGCCACACCAGTCATACTAATTCTAACGGAATTGAGAGATGGGGGTTATTCATCGATGGAGGGCTAAGCTATTTAAAGCAAAATGTTTGCTCTCTACTGCTTCGTTGTCTATATTTTAAACCGGAACAAATAATTGCTAACCTACACAATAAGAAAAAGTTAAGTATTTAAAATGGAAATTATATGGGCGCAAATGGTGGTTGGTTGTTGGTCAGAAATTTTTGAAAAGCTCCCTTCAAATATTCTTAAATAAATGATGTCACTCACCAGAAAAATATTAATATTTGTATCCATATAAAATATATATTCTTTATACTATGAAGGTGAATATCTGTACGTTGTCCGCGCATCACTACGAAACGACAACACCAAATGACGTAAAAATTTGTATGCATTCATATTTGCATCCAATGAAGGTTATAGGCATGTTTTTATGATGGAACTCCCTTCCCACAGCCCCCAAGCCGCGCCACCACTCTCATTCGTCACTAATAATCGAATATTTGCTTAAATTTAATCTAAAACATCTTAGTTTTTCCTATTTCCCACTATTTATAGCATACTCTAGACTTCATAATCCACATAAGCTGTTCAACTATGTATGACCCAAATGCAAAGTTCAAAAACGGTTTGAGATAGAAAATTAATAAAAATAATTTTGCTTGATATTTTTGTGATTGGTTTTTTTGATTTTATTCAACGAGGCATAGCAACAGATGCCGGGTATTGTAATATTATGGTTATTAATAAAAAATTATTTTCTATGAAATTATTGTTTGTAATTCTTTTATATACATATCCTAAATCTCTCAAAACTACTCCTACACGAGCGGGGCCGCGGGTTAAAGCTAGTACACATGTATTAATGAAAGTGGTACACCCGGATGTGCCCAAAGAGAATCCGGGTTTAAAAAAGTTCGAGCCCATATCAAGTGTGGCTGGTATTGGAATTTAATTAGCTTTTTTTCAATATTGAATAAACCCAGTTTCTATTTTAAACGGCTATACTTTAACATAAATTTTAAAGTAATGATATTCGAATAGAAGCTCAAAAAAAACTTTAATAAAAATGGCTTCAATATTTGAATAACGTGAACTTTTAAATGATTGACAGTTTCTGTGTTGCATATTTTTAGGTCTAATTTAAATTTTCAGGTTTTCATTTTAATTTTTTAAACATGTCGATGGTTTTCGAGAAAAGCGACACAACTCAAAATTAACTCAAATTCGGAGTTTTGCCGTTAAAAGCAAAAATCAACTACAGAGTTTATATATTTTTATCTGGAAATGCGTCATAAGCGAATCTTGAAGCAATTCTGAGAGATGGCGTTAGTGTCGTTTTGTCAGGTGATCGAATTGGCGCGTCAATTATCTAGAAAACTAACCCACCTCAGTATTTTGTATTTTGGAATTATGTCACTTTTCTCGAAAACTATCGATGTGAGAATTTCTCGATTAGTTTTTGAATAAAGTATGAAAAAAATAAACAATTTGTTTTTTTTTTGAAAGTTATTTTATAACCCTACTAAAAACTCCGGATATAGAGCAAAATGCCCCAATAACTTGGTTTCTCCTCTCCTTTGGTTGGGCTTGCATCAACTATAAATGGAGATCGCAAATCGGCGCTGATCGGTATTTCTTCGGAGCAAATTTTGAACGGTTACATATTTTTTAAATTAAAAAAATTTTTGGATAAATAATTTCACCACTGAATAATACTAAATTAATTTTTAAAGCATTCTCGATATTAGTTTCTAAAAACATTTTCTTCGACTTCACTCCCCACTTAAGTGTCGATCCCGACCTCACTGCATTTAATTGCATATAATTTGCAAGTTCTCCACTTAAAAAGGAAGATAAGATCAATTAAAAAAATTTAGTCATCAACATCATCTTCAACCAACTGTACCCAAACCAGCAGTAGCCCAATCAACGGCATCGGCAACACTTCGATTATTATTAGCCATAAAGTGAAGGGAATCTCCGTGAAACCAAAAGCGAAACAAAAATTAAATCAAGCACTTTAAAGTCATTACAGTATGCACATATATATGTGTGTGTGTTTGTGTGTGTACATATTTTAGTTAGCCTGAGTTGGGCACGAACAGTAGGTCAGTCAGCTACGAGTGTGAACTACGTGCTACTGTCATGTACATATGTTACAGCAACAAACTAAAAAGAGAAAATAAGAGACAAAAAGTAAAACACAAGAATATGAAAAACAACATCTGAACTAACAACAACAACATCAACTCCAAACTACGAGCAATATGCGCGCTTCGTGTTGTTTTGTTGGAGTCATCTTCAGTTTAGAGCCTAAATCTTCATAGCAACACTCCCATTTTTAGGCGTATGTAGCATCTGTATGTGTGCTTTATAGTTGTGGCAATACGATCAACTGATTCAAATAATTGTCAGTTTTAACTTAAAATGGGAGGTAGGTCAGTAATAAAAGCGGCATGGCTACATCAGCATCAGTTCCCAAAATCGTAGAGCTAACGCCGTCGCCAAAGTCAACAGTGAGCGCAAAGTGGGTAACAATGCAACTTTGCAAATGCATTCAAAGTTATGCACGTGTGTATGTCTATATGTTTGTACTTATACTTCAGTAGCTTGCAGCAAAATATGAATGAATGCCTGAATGAAACAAGATGCGCCTGTCCTCTTGCCGGCCCAGGTTGCGAATACGCCGTGGAAGCCAAGCCACTGAAATGCATGCCGCTGGCATTATGAGAAATGAGTGTGGCTCAACTAGTTGGCGGAGGTTACGGCAGGTTTATTGGTTTCATTTATTTCTTTATTTATTTATTTATAAGGCAAACATGTAAACTAATGTAATGCTGTGGAATTTCTTTTATTTTTCATGCATCTTCTCACGTTTTTGATTCACTTTGTTGTGTTGCTTTTATTGCATTCGTTGTGGCATCATAAACTTAAAATTTTATGCCAAGATCTTTTGCCGAAGATTTATTTATGCCTTTTGCTTTAGTGTTTCCATTCCATGGTTGTTGTGGCTACATATATATTTTTTTTATATTTTTTTCCTACACTTTGTTTTGTTATTTTTCCATTTTTTATTGCATTTAGGCACCTTCTAAAAATGCGCTATTTGACATTTATTGCTCAGCATCGGCCAATTGTCGGTCTCTCAGCCAAACGAGTGTTTGTTTGTTTCTTTTGTCAGTCAAGTTTGTTTTACAACTTTTACGCTCATGCTACACTCATCATTCAAACGCTCAACTATTGGGGCTGAAATAACGTCTGTGCATATCAGACACACACATGTGCACATACAGTATAATTTGCATTGGTTGCATGTTATGGAAAAATTATTTATATATCTTTTTACACTTTGCAAGTTTGCGAAAAACTGCTGTTATGTGTGTGTGATGGTGTGTGTAAGTGTTACCGCAGCAGATAAACGCGTACCCTGTGGATTTATTTAAACGCAACTAAGTTATCTTTAATGGTAAATGTTAACTGACATTTATGTTGGTTTGAAGTGTCAAGTTGAAGTTTGTTTTATGGTGAGGAGGCAAAACAAAAGAGATGTTAACTAGTTAAGTAGCGTTTATTTGCACTTGGAGAAGCCCCTTATCTGTTTTGCTAATTATTTCAGATTACCAATTTATTTTTTATGTTTCACATGACTCAGGGCAATTGAATGCAAGGAGTGAAGTTTAATTTAAAATAATTTAGCATTTTTTTTCTACACACGCATGCAAATTTGGAAATAAAATGATGTATTTTTTTAGTTGGAACTTAGGCTCTTTTGTTTTGCAATAATAAATAATTACATCAATGCGTCATTCTAACAATATTTCAAGCCCATTCAAACAAAATTGTTGAGGTTATAAGTATTTAAGTGTATGTTGTTCGAGATCGATCTTTTAAGCATATTTCTGAAATTTTTAATATTGGTCGAATCTTACATTGTGACTACTATACGCACCAACCCAATCGGCTGCGGCGCCCGCCTGAATTAACTTTGCCTGACTTAAAAATTATGACGCTGTATAAAATATAAAATACTGTGTACAATATTTTGTACTCGGGAAATATAGATTGAGTCAAAAAATTCAAGTCTTACAGTATGCAATAAAATCTTCACGAAATCTTAAATAACTCGAGTTAGTGGCATCACTCAGCCTCAATTACTCAATTTGAACAATGTTCGCCCTTCAATCCACGAGTAATTGTAAATAGCTTTTGCTAATAGGCAAATGAGGAGTTAAGGTTTTTAATGAATTAGTAATAAAATTCTTATTATTAGTGAATTATTACGCACTCCTTTCATATAGCGAAGAGTCGCAAAAGAGGCAAAATTTATGCGACGCAATTTTTAGAACAGTTGTGTAAGGGTCAGTGGAATATTAATTCACCTTTTCCCGGTGGCAAGCAGACAATGGAATATTACAGTTGTATTAACTTTATGTTTCTTCGTTCATGCAATCGAGATTTTTCTCGGTGTAGAGGTAAGAAGGAAGTGGAGAGTGTCGATCACTATCCCGCTCTGGAAAAATGGTAGGAGGATGGGTTTAGTATATGTGGATTATTGACCATGACTGCGTCGCGTTTGTGTTAATCGCTTTAAGCTGCTTTAAGCTGCTTATCTAGTTAACACCATTTTAATATCACGGCCCACTATAGCAGCAGGCGTAGCAAAGAAGTGAGAGCCAAGGCGCCTAAATCATAGTCCCGCGAGGGCAGGGCAACTAAGGAGAAGGTGCTGAGATGACTCCACCTCATTTTCCATACAGCTGACGTAAAAAGGACTTGCAAAACGAGAGCTAAGATTATCTCAAACTTAGAAGATCCCTCCAACACCTCCGATCCACACGTAGCCAGAAGGATTTCCTTCATGGATACCTTGCAAGTTTAAGTACTTTTTCAACACTCAGCTGACTGCAGGTGGTCATATTCGGTATGAGATAAGTATATATATAAGATAAGTATTTTTCTTAAAATAAATTAATTCATCGCACGCAAATTTTAAAGAGCAGCCACCGTGGCTTAACTTAACGAAGAAATGAACTTATTTTCGTGAATAGATCTCTGCAGCTTGGTAAAGGTTACAAGCGCCTGAGACCTACACTGTGGTCCCTGACAGGGTTAGTGGAGTACCCCTGTGTGTTGTCAATACCTGGTTGATCAAAAACTTTGGTATAATTGACGCTTCTAATTTACCCTTCAATTTTTAAACCGCTCAGGTATAAGGATGCCTAAGATACTTTATTTAAAGTCTATTATTTCTACTTTATTATTTCAACTTTTTAGTGAATTTTTACACAAAAAGTAGATTTTTAGATATTTTTTCTTGTATAAAGAGAAACTTGTCCAAAACAGAAATAGTAACTGGCTATTACCCGCAGTTAATGGTTACCAGCTAGCCAAAATGCTTCAACTAAACACACTTGACTACAATGGCGGCTAATGGGAATTACTAGTAAAATTACGACGCGTAAATCCTTTATTAGGTGTTTGGCCGAGTTTCACCCAAGTTTGTGTCGTACGACTTGATATTGTCCCGTCTTGATGGAGGTACAGATAGTTTTTCATTAAAAACTGTTTTTATGACCTGTCTACGGCCAATCTCTGTAAAAAACTGTTTCTATTTGATGTTTTGTGAGCTTCAAGCGCAATGGTAGCCATGAAAATTCCAGCTGCGGCAATTGGCCGGGTACATGTTTAGAATAAAGTGAAATTTCAGGCAAAACAAATCCGCTGATTTCAAATGAACATCAACTAAATATATTTTCCGAGGTGGCTCAACAGTTTAGCCTAGCGGTAAAAGCAATGCTTATCACTTACTAATTATACCTGTATGCTGCTATAAGATTATCTGAAACTAACAGAAACTTACTCAATTGAAATTCAATCGCGCTATTCAATTTTTAATTAATTTCATATCCGTTGTCATGCCTTACATCATCAACTTCAAATGTCAGTTCCGCCATAAAAATCAGCAGCAGCAAATCATGTTGCCATAAAAAAGCCCCCCACAACATTCATATATCACCTGACAGCTAAGTATCGCGCAACATTCTCAACATACGAGTGCGAGTGAACTCGTGCAAAATAGGCTAACCCGCGAGTTAGCGAGTTGAGAGCATAGAAAATGTGATAATATTATATAAAAAGAATAATAATAACAATAAAAAATAATGCGATTTAAATAGTTGACAATTGCCAGCAGCAACAACACAAGTGGAGTGACAACTTTGAGATGCACAAATACACATGCCATGCTTTACGAACGAATTTGTGCTGCACGTAACGAGTGTGCATGTAAATATATGCACTTATACATATTTGCATGCGGCAACCAACATTTGCCACATCGGTTGTTAGCGGCAGTACAACGGGCAGTCGGCAACGCCTGTGCCCAGCGGCGCATCAAAAAAAATTCCCAACACTACGAATCGTTGAAAATTTAAACGTGCACGCTTGCACTGCAATCTAACAGCTGCGACATTTGCTGTTCGAAAAGCATCCACAACGGCAAAAGCAACAGCAATGAGCAGCAAATATAAGCGTCAGGGCAGCGGTGGCAACACACGAATCGTGACTAATTTTTGCTGCTCTTCGACGCAGGCTTCTTTTAGTTGGGGAATGTGCATTTGGTTTTTATGGCGATTTTCTTTGTTTGCCCATAATATTGTTTTGCGTTGACTAGCCAGCATAGATCGTATTGAGCCTTTTTTAATGTTGAACCTTACTTACTAGGGGGATGACCCACCCGAAAATCGTTTAAATGGAAATATCAAAAAATATAATTGTAAATAGATGCATTTGAAGCCACAAATTACATTACTTTTACTTTTACAACTTAATCAACGTTTTTTTTTTGTATTGTGGTTTTTATTTGACATATCGTACCCACATCAAATTAAAATTAATCGCTTGTAACATCCAATTAATTTTCCATCAGAAATTGCGCCATCCTCCATTCACTCAATTTCTTAGCATTAGCTTCTTAGCATTTCATGTTTTTCTAACTCAATTCAGCGCCTGAATTCCGTAAGTAGGAAATTCCGTACAATACGATTGGGAAATACACCTCGCGTGTATTTGTTTGCAGATTCTTTCGGAAAAGCAAAATAAAAAACAACAAAAAGTTTCATTAGCAAAGAACTGCTAAATCGCTAAATCAGCTAACCGACAAGCCGCAACCAGCAATCGCATTACCAATCGCACGAGAATTTTAATTTATGTAAATCAAACTTGACTACGAGTATTACAATATCTTCTCTACACTGCCGTCATCTTTACGTCCGTCTGGTTGGTGGGGAAAAATCGTCTGACCGTAGTAATTTATGCGAATGCCTGAGAATTTTCTATTAATATGTATGTATGTATTGCGGCTTCCGAATGCTTCTGCCGTTGCATTATGTTGCTAGATGTATGTTGCCGCAACATTTTGGCAATCTGCATGCCTTAAGGTATGTGTGTGAGAGAGTGATGTGATTCATCAGCGTTGCGAGACGGAAATATCAGTTCGATTGAATGGCATGCTCGACTGATGAGGTGGATCTGAGATAATCAGTGGATCGGTAGGAAAATTTAAATGAACGAAGGTGGTTAAAGTAAGCGAGATTGCAGTCGATTATAAAATAACTTTAGTTCACAAACGTACACGTTTACGTTGACACATAATGGAACATTTTGCAAATTTGTTGCTTTGAAATCCTCTAGAATGAATTTTTGCGTAAAGAAAAAGCTACGAATAAAATTTTACGTTTTTTAGATACGAGTATTTAACATTTTAACTGTTCATATTTTCGATGGAGAAGGGGAAGTATAAAAATAGTTGCATAATATTAATATGCTGAGGTAATTTATGTAAATACAAAATTATGAAAAGCTCGAAAAAATTGTTAAGTATTCGCTCAGCTTTTATTGATGAAGTTCTTTTCATTTTCGTTTGATGAATACTAACTATTGGGGAGGAATTTATGCTTTCTAATAAGTCTACCAGAGAGTTCAACCAAATGATCAATAGAGTGTCTGCTGACTGCTGTTGGAATCTCTGGCCATACATCTTTAAACTGACAGTAGGAGTATAAAGATATGACTAATATTTTGAAGAAAATTTAAAAATTTAAAAACAAAAATTGTGCCAACGAAGCTCTTAGATACTCATAACCTTTATTTACAATATTTTCTGAATTTTTAAAATTTAAAACAATTAGTAATGCTTTTCATAAGTTTTAATGTTCAAAATATTTACACGTGCTTTCAGACTGTCCTCAGTTAGTTCAGACTGTCTTCATAGTTACGGTAGTGCCTATGAATCACTAAAAAACCTTCAAAAGTGACTAGTGACTGTTAACTGATTACAGCCAGAATATTAATTTCAATCGTTTTTTTACCTTCATACTAAAAAATGTGTGCTACTTCATTCTTCAGTGCTCAGGACGTAAGGTGATTTTTTGTTTTTTTGTTTGTTTCGAGGATGGCAACAGTCTCACCCACATTTGCATGCAGTTTCGTGTCAATAAATTTTTTTATCAACTTTAAGAATCAGTTAATTTTATTAATTTACAAAAAAATTAAAATTTGATAAGTTTAAATCATATGTTCAATGAACGAAATTTAATCTAAATGTACTATAACTGCTCTCTATTTTATGAGATGAAATTTGCCACATTTTCGTTTGGACTATTAAACCCAAGGAAATTACTGCAAAAGGCTGCGTTTATGATGGCCCTTAAGAGATTTACATTCGCAAAACCAACCCATTCACATAATAGTTTTGAAGCTTCGAAGCGTTAAAATTGGATTATTCGAACTTACGTCCGTATGCTGCTATAAACACAGAAGAAAGTGGTGGCTAGCTTGGAATAATACCTAAATGGCATGTTTTTCCATAGTTTTTTGTTTTATGTTGTGTTTGATAAAAAAATATGAAAAACATCAAGAATTTACCAAGCCGTGTGAATTTAGTCATTAAACTATTTTCAAGAAAAGTAGGAGCAGAGAGTGTCAGTCTCTCCGTCTGTCTGTTAGCAACACGTATACATATCCACGCAGAGTCATTCGTTTGTATTAATGGATATCCAAAAATATTTTGGAAGTATTTGAAAGAATTTTTTTCCGTAGAAATCAATTTTGATGTTAAATAATTTTTTCATAAATTAAACTGTTTTAGTGGCCTCCAAATATTTGGTTTTCGTAATTTTATTTTAATATTTTTTCATATTTATTTATGTGTTTTAGGTTAAGTTCTACAGCCTTTGTATAGGAAATTGTTTTGCTTTTCTTAATATAAAAAGTAACAAGGTCTAAAAATTGGGAAATTTTTCAAAAAATCGGGTACAAAGCACGTTGTTCACAAATGCCCGAAAAATTATTGCAAAAAGTGTGCGCAGACTTTTCTGTGTTGGCTATATTCGCGAAACAACTTCTCATCATTCGTGTTTTGAAACTAACTATATACTGATTAAAAAGCTCACGTGCAAAAAAATACATTTTGAATGTTTTAGAAACTCAAAAGCGAAAATTTTCCAAAAGCACGTTTATGTTTGCATACAAGTTAAGAAGACAAATCCAAATTGTACTGTAATGATACTTTCCAGAAGAAAAGCACATACAAAATTTTGATTTTTGATTAATTAACTTCTTATTGATAATAATTTAAGCGGAAATGTGTATCTATATTTAGTTGGTAAATTTGATATTTTGCTCAATATGACTGCAAAGCAAAATGAAATAGTCTTGCCATTCGGAAATAAGTGCCGAAACCCTGCTTTATGGCATTTGTAAATTATGACGGAAAAAATGCACACATTTTGTTGATGTGTCACCATATAATTTCGAATCGCAATTTTTTGTGAATTGTTTAAATTAAAATTTTAAAATATACTATACAAAAAAATTCTGGTATCCTTTTAAAATTCTTTGTATTCAACGAACTTCCGATACTACAAAAATGAACACTAAGTGCACTATAGTACAAATCTTTTTATCATAGTTTTCACTCGACACTTGGTTATTCAACCACCGGCGAACTACATTTATTTATTTCTGTACTCACCACTCTCATTCTTCGAAATTTTCAATGATATTCCTCGTATCTTTTTCTACAAATATCCACAGTTAAGCACTGGATAAATGACAAAAAACAAAAAAGTGAATAAAAATCCTTTTTTCAAATATTCAGCAAATTCAACACACCAAACGTATTGTACTCCACGGCTGCACTTGGAATATGTTGTATTTGTATTCTTTTCTTTGTCTTTATTCCACACTTTGTTTCACTCGAATTCAGTTTTTACTGTTTCGCTGTGGGGATCCTGTCCAAGCCTTGTCCTGCCACTACTACTTCCACCCTCTATCCTCTTTAGGCTAATGAAAAAATGTCGTTTGGAGCCGCACACTTTGACTCCGATCTATTGTTCGCAATGATATGCTGTCAGTAACAAAAATTCTCCGCCTTTTATACTTGCTTCATCTATTAAATGTTTGGCGCCAAATTGAAAATTGCAAATGCACTCGCAAACACAAAACACAAACACACGGACGTACTCACACACCAGCTTGTCTAATAGTAGCACATTGCGCCGGCGCAACAACACGAAGCATGTAACAGTGTTGCCAACATTGCAAACAATTCTGCCAGCACATTTGTCTCGCCGAACGTCATTGCAAATTTTTACTACAACACCGGCCTCAGTAATATTTTTAAAAACGCTGCTTATGGTTATACTCTGTGCATAAGTAGTTATAAGAATAGTAATAGCAATACTTAGTAGAAACAGTGGCAGCATCATCAACTTATTCACGAAGGGTTGAGTTGAGCATCGTTTGCATTGAGATGAGCAATAGAAAGAGCAAAAAAATACAAAAACGAAAGCAATCGATGGTACTGGTTGCATTACCGGCTGAGCTACACAAACACCGGCTGACGAGAATCTACCGCAAAAGCGTTTGCTACTGCAGCATAGAGAACACGCGCTCCCGACGTCATCATTGTGCAGCGATTGTTACTATGACGCTTTTTGTTAGCAACCAACGGTGCAACAGCTACACCCACCGGCAAAACGAACAGTGGAGCAGTTTGGAAAACCAAAAAGGAATAGATTTTGTATGTAGAAAACTAGCACCGATTACCCTTAATTTTTGTTATGAAATTTAAATTCAAAATGTAAGTCTAAATGAAAAAGTATTCAGCACGTTTCATCATATAACACATTGGCTGAAATATCCCGGTCCGAAAAAATAGGTGGCACTAGTTTTATTGCAATCATCCCTTTTTCAGTTAATAATAAATCTTAAAAAGACAGCTGTTAAAATTTCATGACATTCTATTCAATACTTCGAAGTTATAGTGCTGAGAGTAACGCTACTTTTGTTATTTTCAAAACAATGCTTCTTGATGATGGGAGAAATACCGTTCAACCGATCCAACGGCTCGAAAGTGTTATAGCGGGACTCCGCTCCATCAGAAATAATAATAAAACGATGGTTTGCTGACTTCAAAGGTGGTCGTAGAGACACCAATGATGTATAATGCAGTGCACATCCACCAGAAAACATCAAAAAAATTTACAAAACCGTTTCAAATGATCAAAAGGTGAATTTGCGTGATTTAGCTAACATCGTAAAGATATCAAAAGAATGTGTTGGTTTCATATTGCATGAGCATTTGACTATGAGAAAGCTCTGTTCAAAGTGTTTGCCGCGTTTGCTCACTTACAAGGCAACGCACCGTGTCACAAGTCAATCAAAACAATGGCAAAACTACATGAATCAGGCCTTCGAATTGCTCCCACATCCATGAATAAAGCTAATTTTGAAAAAAAAAAACATGGAAAAGTTAGAAGTTAGATGTGAATGCTTTACACCGGCTACCAAAAACTATGTATAAACTTTAGTGGGTCCACTATCTAGATGGAGTCCAATTTTCTCCAAAAATATTTATACTCATGAAGTTTATATATATTCAGGATAAAAGCGAAATCTAGTAAGCAGTACGGCTTTCAACATACATATGCCGACTCCAATGCCACCTAGTTGGGTTAATCTTGCTATCATTCCTTGCCTCATCACTATCAACATTAGCTTCAATGTCTTTGACATACCATAGCTTCCGCAGCTACATTCCTCCATTTACTCGCTCATTAGTCAGCTCCTTCCAATTGGCAACCCTCATTGTCCTTAGATCATTTACGGCAGAGTCCAGCCACCTTTTCCGCGGTCTTTCTCTCCTTTTAAGGATCCATACCTCCCAACCGTACGTAAGGATTTGCCTAATTAACGATTTATACAATAAGTGCAAAGTTTCTGCATTCTTGTTAACAGTAACGATTTAAAAAGATTTTCAACATTTCTTGCTTCATCAGTAAATATGTGTGTGCTCCTTTTTTAGAGACCGGAATTGTTCAAATAACATAACAAATTACATAAAAATTTATTCTACATTTTTATTAAGAGAAGTATTTAAGTTTTATTTTTTATAATGAATATGTTTTCTCTTTAAAAGGAGCACCTGATACTTTAACGTTGAAGGGCTTATTTTACTCCACTAATCTATTTAACAAAGCCTCTTTGAGCGGCTTTGTGGAATCAAACTACCGACCATTCTTATAAAAACCACTAAAAAACTGATAACTTCTTGATGAATGAAACTCTTTGTAATGCGCGCAGTGGAACTCAGTGCGTTGCCCTGCAAAAAGAGCCGGAAACCCCGCGGAGTGGTTACCAGCAAATTCGACTAGTCTATCATTCAGAATATTTAATAATATTTAAATATTTATAATAAACTAACACTATTGCAACACATTGCCAAGTACGCTGCAAAATATGGGCTTGAAACGGAGTTGAGTTCTGATATTTAACAAGTGGTTTGGCTGGTGTTTGCCCTTAAACACCTAGCGGCAGCAAACCCAATAGTAACCTGCATTAAATGTACGAGTATAATATACCTGTAATATACATATACATATGTACTTATTATTACATTAAAACATGGGTCTGATCACATGTTAATGACAATGCTACTAAGGTGGGAAATTTAGGAAGAATTTTGCATCCGGAAATAAATCAGAACATTTTAGTTATTAAGAGACAGGAGTTGGGCTAAAATGCTAAAATGCTAAATGCAAATGCCCTCCTTGCTCTGAGGTATAACCCGTTGTAGGACAACTTTTTATATTAAGGTAATAGAGAAATGAGGGATCCATTTAAGTGAGTTTGTTTCATAACTCCTATTTTTGTAGAAATACTTTTATATTTTCCAATCTAAAACTTAATTCCTTCCGATTTAATGATAGCAAATTCACCTTCAAAATGATCAAAAATAGCGACATCCTTATCATTATACAGTTCGTTATTGATAATCTTTCATTTAAGCTAATAAATTCACCGTCAATCACTATCTAAATGCCTGAATTGAAATATATAATTTTGTTGAGGTATTATTATTATTTTTTTTTTCTAAAACACCTCACTGCAGTGCGCTTCTTCATAACAATTCAGCGACCAAATTGCAATATCCGCAAGAGACTAACATACACTCACACAGGCGCACAATAAAGACACGATCCCTCAAGCAATGTGTCAGAACAGCCAAATTGCATACTTTCCGATTCCTGCTTTTTTTATCTATGGAAAATTCAATAAATTTTATACGAATTTAATTGCGGCCGATCACTGTCGATGCACTCGGTACCGATCACCAGAGCCAAAAATAACAACAATCAATTCGCTATGTAACTCAGGCTGATAGTGCAATACTCTCAGCTATGCTGCCAGCAACCGACATACTGATCATGCTACTTACAACGTGCAGGGCCTAATGCTCAGACTCACCACCACAACCCGGTCATGTCGACTGGAAAATACAATGAGCTCATAATTTTACATATTTACTAGTAGACTTCGGTTGTGCCTTTCTTTAAATTGCTCTTTACTTTATTTTTGCTTGTGTTTTGTTGCTTTTTCCCTTTCTTTTAATGAATTTGGAGTTGTCAAATTTTGAAAAAACTTTTGTTACAAAAATTTACCAAAATCATTTTGTTGTCAATAAAATTAATAACCGCCACAGTGAGGATGACACATGCGCAGAACTCCATGGTGGTAATTTAATTTTCAAACCAACAAACCAACTAACCCACTCCGACTGGTATAAAAATTGGCACATAACCCAAATTGAAATTCCCATTGCAATACCTAACGAAAAAAAGAAAGTACTTGAAACTGTTAAGTGTTGATAAATTTTTGTATGGCTTGTACAAATGTATGCCTGAATGTACACATATTTGCGCAAGAAAACACTTATCAAGTATGTAGAATTGATGTATGACGAGCTTTCAAAGCGCTACTAGTATTGAGA